>JABSTQ010011426.1:0-370396 GCA_013358835.2 Ixodes persulcatus | reverse complement strand
AACACTCGCGCCTGCCACACGCCCGCCCCAATCCTGCCCGTCGTTGGGCCGAGGGTCACGTGACATCTCGTACCACGTGATGGCCATGTATTTGGCGGCCCGAGGCCAATGTTGCCGGGCGGAGCCAAAGTTTCGGTTTCGATTTCCGCTCGTGTTTAAAATTAGATTTAAAAATATATATGTCATTTTTCGCGAAGCAAACGACGTAGTGTCTTTTACTACGGCTTTTTAATGCGAAATCACTCATTATCCCGAAATCTTTGGAATTGAGCGGAGTTGCCCTTTAAAGGCAAATTCTCGCCCCGATCGAGTGCATGAATGACTGTCTTCCACTTTCCTACATCTGCAGTAAAAGAGAAAAGGTCGCGGGCCTATAGCCTAAGCAATATAAAACACCATTGAGCCGGCTAACAAAAATTGAATGGTCACGAGTCTATAGCTCGAGAGACATACATCCCTCTATAGCCGGCTAAAGCACATTGAAAGGTTGGAGGCTATGGCTTTGGTGACATAGACCACTATTGAGTCGGCTAAAGAAAATTCAATGGTCGCGATTCTATAGGTTTAGGGACATACACCACTCTATAGGCGGCTAAAGCACATTGAAAGGTCGGAGGCCTATAGCTTTGGTGACATAAAACACTATAGAGGCGGCTAAAGAAAATTGAATGGTCGCGAGTCTATAGATTTAGGGACATACACCGCTCTATAGCCGGCTAAAGCACATTGAAAGGTCGGAGGCCTATAGCTTTGGTGACATAAAACACTATACAGGGTGTTTTTTTTTTAACTGCACCAAATTTTTAAATAAAGGGGGTAAAAGTTTTATGAATGCGGTTTTCACTGCGTGTTTATATGGCTTGGCGGACATTAGATGAGAATATAACCATCACTATTATCAAACTAATTAACCAAAATCCGTTAATTAACTTTTTAATTACTGTAATTAGGATATATGTTTATATTACAAACTTTGAGGCAGTCATATGCCAAGACTGTCCCATTTTGTAGAATTCGCGTAATGTGCCTGTGTTCCAAGATATCTGCCCCTGAATTTTTTACTTAATCCGACTTTTTATCCACTCAATTCGGCAAACCCACGAAAGTGCCCACTATAGCCGAACTTTGCTACATTAGCCGGATAAAAGTGCAAAATTCGTGAATGAATATCGCGGTACACAAACTAGTTACGCGAATTCTACAAAATGGAACAGTCTTGGCATATGACTGCCTCAAAGTTCGTAATATAAACATATATCCTAATTACAGTAATTAAAAAGTTAGTTAACGAATTTTAGTTAATTAGTCTGATAACAGTGATGGTTATATTCCCATCTAATGTCCGCCGAGCCATATAAACACGCAGTGAAAACCGCATTCATAAAACTTTTCCCCCCTTTATTTAAAAATTTGGTGCAGTTAAAAACAAACACCCTGTAGAATCGGCTAAAGAAAATTCAATGGTCGCGAGTATACACCGCTCTATAGCCGGCTAAAGCACATTCAATAGTCACGAATCTATAGCATCAAGGACATACATATTTCTATAGCTCGCTAAAGGATATTGAATAGTCGCGAGTCTATAGCTGCATAGCCATAAATTATTCTTTAGCCAGCTATAGAAATCAGAATGGTCAAGATTCTATAGCTTTGAAGACATAGATATTTCTATAGGTGTCTATAGCGTGTTTTATGGTTTCTTATGACTGACCATAGAGGGCTATAGAAGGTGATAGCTCACCATAGGATTTTCCATAAACGTCCATAGACCATTTTCGTATGGGATTGGCCGACAATTACTTTAAAGCACCCCTTGCAACTATAACAATTCTGTTTTCGGCTCAGGAGTAGTGTGTTTTGAAACCAAATAATATTGTGCTTTCAATTATTGTTATTTCGCGATTTTCATGTACCTGCATAAAACTAAACAGAACTATAATGCCCGACGTTGCACCCCCATTTTACATTCCTAACTCCCTATGTTCCGAAACGTTCGTGTGTGTCCTAACACCAGAAATTGGTATTTTAAAGGTTAAAAACAAGACGTTGCGAATATGGGACGCACACTTTCATGCAAAGCTGACGTGAAGTGACTCAAATCGAAAAACATGCATATTTACAATATTATTATTATCTCTTCTCGTGAAGGCTCAGTAACCGTTGCATTCGTCTTCGCTCCCAAAACAGTGACCTACGCAGCGTTATTGCTTTCATTTTAATAATGTACACACACATGCAGGCTTCCGCTCATGCATGATACCTCGAAACCAAAACTATAGCTTGATTCGCCACGCTCGCAAGGAGTCACTAAAATTGCCAGTAAACACACAAAAACGACACCGATACAATTATCTTGTAGAATATCACGTTATTTAGTAATAAATATGCCAATATGCATTAGATGTTGCATATAAGTTGAGAAAAAAGAAACATAAAACTCTTTTTCGCCAGAAAAAAACGAAATATCTACGGTAAGTCTGGTAACAATGTATTTTTGCCGAATTTTTTCCGAATCTTTAGAAAAGTTCGGCATAAGTTCGGCTTTGCCGAATCCCGAGATTCGGCGCCGAACTTTCGATTCGGCAAAAGTTCGGCCCATCACTACAAACAACCGCGTTGCGATGACATTTCCGTGGCAACGCGATTGTGTGCACCGAAAGTAATGGCGGCACCCACTGTTATTTGAAACAGCGCTTAACGGGAGACTTTTAAACCGGTATGGTCGGAATTGGATGAGATTATTATAAACGAACGCCTGGTTGCCCAGCAGAAAGTAAGTGACTAGAGTTGAGACGCTCTAGACGACGCACCGACTGAATCGGTGTCGAACAGGCGAGATTTCGAGCCCAACACTTGCCTGACCAGTAGGACAATGAAGTCGGCGTGTAGCGGACGCTCTCGACACCGCGCGACCGCGCCTGGAGCGTCGTCTCGAACAAGTCGTCGTAGCGCAGCTTTGGAAAACGATCGCGAGTCAGTCATCGTAGGCACGAACGCTGAGAAGGGCATCGCGGGTTGAGAAAGCCGTACAAATTCTGCTTCGAGAAGATGTTGGTTTCACTCCGCCGTGATGAGTATTCGGGTTCGCATCGAAACATCTTTTGGTGCGCCGATCGAATCGAAAGCCAGCCGCGACAGCGAGCAGACGAAGCAGACCGCAGGCACGGAGCAGACGTAGCCTAAAGGCCGGTTCAGACACTTGCGTTTGACTGCGTTGCGGCGAGAACCGAAAGCGAGTCACCGACACATCTGTGCTTCGTATGAAGCGTGGAATCCAATTCAAGGAATCTTCTTGGCACGCGATATAAGCAGCAGGGATGTCCTGGTGTCTCGCTGCCGCAACGCAGTCAAACGCAGACAAACGCAACTGTGTGAACCGGGCTTAAGCCTAACGACCGAGCGGAGAGCAGACGATGGGAGCATGGTTGAATTTAGTTTGGATGAGAGCGCGTCGGTGCACGGGGCAGTCTGGGATTGGGTTGTTCTTCCGGCGTCGCTGGGTATGACGTCATGCCGGGTCCTGCCCTATTTGTCCTTGGTTGCTGCCAACGTTACTAGATTACCTCAGTTGTGGAACTCCCGCGGAGGGGGGTACCCCCCCTCACTCACCTCAATCCGCCTAGAGTCGTTCGAAGCGCCATCTATATTCTCGTTTCATAACTGTACATTCTAAAGAGCACAGCTGAAGCGCCAAACGGCGATCGCAACGCCGCCATTTCTCCCGCAGCGGTCACTCGAGGAACTGCACGTGACATCTATTTTTGGCTTCAATCGGGTTACAGGGGTTCCACCCCCGTCTCCCTTGTGGACGCGCCGCGAAATACCCCCCACAGTTAAAATGCGCCTAGGTCGGGACGCGCTACCTGAACTCCGCGCTGAGACATGGTTGTATAAAAACAATATTAATTGTGCTGCAAAACCTTGAAAACTAAAACTTTTAGAAAACATCACCCGCCCCCATTTTGTACTAATCTCCAATAAAAGTTACTACAAAAAGAGTTTTTTTCGTTGGTTTTTACGTTTCTAGTGACGTTGAAACGAACGTATCCCGATTCAGTTACCAAAGCAGCCGTCCGGCGGCGCGTCGAGTGAATCTGGGCGAGTCGTGGTGAGTGAGGGGGGGTACTGTTCGTGCATGCAGCGTCTATGAACAGTTCCGTAACTGAGTTAATCTAATAACGTTGGTTGCTGCCAACGTTATTAGATTAACTCAGTTACGGAACTGTTCATAGACGCTGCATGCACGAACAGTACCCCCCCTCACTCACCACGACTCGCCCAGATTCGCTCGACGCGCCGCCGGACGGCTGCTTTGGTAACTGAATCGGGATACGTTCGTTTCAACGTCCCTAGAAACGTAAAAACCAACGAAAAAAAACTCTTTTTGTAGTAACTTTTATTGGAGATCAGTACAAAATGGGGGCGGGTGATGTTTTCTAGAATTTTTAGTTTTCAAGGTTTTGCAGCACAATTAATATTGTTTTTATACAACCACGCCTCAGCGGGGATTTCAGGTAGCGCGTCCCGACCTAGGCGCATTTTAACTGAGAGGGTATTCCGCGGTGCGTCCGCAAGGGAGTCGGGGGTGGAACCCCTGTAACCCGATTGAAGCCAAAAATAGATGTCACGTGCAGTTCCTCGAGTGACCGCTGCGGGAGAAATGGTGGCGTTGTGATCGCCATTTGGCGCTTCAGCTGTGCTCTTTAAGGCTGGTTCACACATCTGCGTTGGTTGCGTTCGCATGCAACCGAAACGACCGTAACGACAAAGTCACCGGGACAAGCGTTCGCCGAACACAGCATGGCAAGTGATGCAAGGGGTAGCTTCGCGAAGCAATCCATGAGCCACGGTTGTTGCGGTGTTTTTGTCGTTACGGTCGTTTCGGTTGCATGCGAACGTAATCGTTGCAAGTGTGTGAACCAGCCTTTAGAATGCACAGTTATGAAGCGAAAATATAGATGGCGCTTCGAACGACTCTGGACGGATTGAGGTTAGTGAGGGGGGGTACCCCCCTCCGCGGGAGTTCCACAACTGAGGTAATCTAGTAACGTTGGTTGCTGCCAACGTTATTAGATCTAGTAACGTTGGTTGCTGCCAGATCTCACCGGAAGTCGAGACGCTGCGTCAGGAGAGTGAGGGGCGGGGCATACTTCTCCTCCGCGGGGGTCGAAAGAGCGGGAGTTTCAAATGTGGAGAGGTTCTGACTCCGACTAAATTATGTCCTGTGGCGTAAATATTGCTAAACAAAATTATTTTTTTCGCGGAACATTTGTTTTGCGACATGCTTGTCCCAATTAGGCTGTTTAAAAAAAACACTCTTTTTTCTTTGCAGTTATCCTTTAACAAAAATATATATATATATATATATATATATATATATATATATATATATATAACACGGGCATTTCACACCATCGTACGTCGTCTACGAGGAGGAAATAAACGGACATATGCAGAAGAATGAACCGTACTTAATTCATTGAATCAAAGAATCAAAATTTTACGAACCCGCCGAAAGCCATAATATATGGCGGAGCCAGGATTTGAACTCTGGGCCTTTTAATTTTAGAAATCACTTTTAAAGGGCAACTCCGCTCAATTCCGAAGATTTCGGGATAATGAGTAAAAGACACTACGTAATTTGCTTCACAAAAAAAGGAATATATATATTTTAAATCTAATTTTAAACACGAGTAGAAATCGAAACCGAAACTTCAGCGCCGTCCGGCAACATTGGCCTCGGCCGCGGGCCCCGGACAAGGATCGGACGCGTATTCTGGAGCTCGAAGCTAAGTGAAATTTTTTGTTTTGTATCTGGGTTTTGTTTTAAGTGTACTTCTTATGGCTTAGCATAAAGTAGATTCAATGGAGCAGTAGGATCAGGGAGGTCAAGTAGGAATTTAGGGGTAGAGGGAAGCGGTTGTCGCGAACCGGCCGCGGTCGAGTTCGACCAGGTTCGACTTTTTCGAACTTTTAGTGAAAAGTTCGGCGAACCTTGTATTGAGGTTCGACTCGTGTGCGCATGCGCGACAGGCTGGCCAGTTGGCTTCGGATTGGATTGCGATGGCTAAGGGATGAATCAAGGGCAGCGCTGATTGGTTCTCTCAGTTAATACAGTACAAAAAAAAATAAGTTATTAACTTCTTCAGTGATAACAATTGATTTCTTCTAATTGCAACTGTTCATAAAATAAAAGAACCCATTGCATAAAAAAAAATTCTCCAAACCTAGACATGCTTGTATCAAGGTCTGACCACAGTGTCCACAAAGTCGAACCGGTCGAATCTGGCGAAAAGTTTGAAGGTTCGTCGTACCGGTTCGACCCAGTCGAACCCCGAAAGTTCGACCTAAAAATCCGGTTCGACAAAAGTTCGCGAACAAAAGTTCCGAACACGTGTAGATCAAATTTTTTGCCGGGCGGTTTGTCTCTTTCGGGCGTTCAATTTGAGGTTATTTAGGGACACTATTTCTTCTTTTCAGCTGGATTAAGTATATTGGGGAGGACAGGAGCGCGAATGGCAAAAAAAAAAAACCGGACAAGGCCAAGCCGGGCAAGTCGCGGGCGTGGAGGAAGCAGCGGACAAAGAGTACCAATCCCGGATCTGCGTGAATGCTGATGAGATGAAGGGGATGTTGGAGATGATGAGGGGGGAACTCGGGAAGGAGCGGGAGGCTCGAGAGAGAATGGAGGTGGAGATGAAGGAGGCTAGGGAGGGGCTCAGGGACGAGAAGGGCGAAAACAAAAGGGTGGACGGGGGAGAACTTGGTTGGCAGAGGAAGGGAACACACATACAGTCTGGTGACTGCAAAAAGTCAGTGTACATAGATGACACGAGGTTTGACAGCGTAGAGGAGGCAGGGATGAGAGAGTTCATGTGTAGAATGTGCGTCCTAAACGCACGACAGGACAGGCTGGAAGCAGAGAACACAGAGCTGATGGCAAGGATTGTGAAGCTAGAGGCAGAACTGGAGAGGGAAAGAAGTGAAAGACAGTGGACGAGAAGCTGGGGAAGGCAAACGAGAAGTTGGCAGATCTGGAGGTGGTCCTTTTGCCATCGGACATCACAGTGAACTACCCGGTCGTAGAAAGGGATGGGGGGAGGACGTACAAAGAAGCACTGAAGCAGGGACGAGAAGAGACGGGAAAAGGGGAGGCAAAGTCAAAGGGCAAAGCCCCTGCTTTAATGCTGAACCGAAATCTGGATTCCACAAAACACGCGGCAAAAGCGTGCAACGGGATGCTACAAACACCAAAACATCACTCATGCAGCGATATCTCAAACAGATGACCGTATTTTTCAAAAAAAAAAAAAAAAAAAGGAGGCGCATTTGACAGAAATGTTTACGCCATGTTTCTTCGAGAAGGAGAGCGAACGGCCTCGCGTCTTCTCCGCCTCGCCGCCTTTGAGGGGGCAAAGCGAAGAGAGGAGGAAACGAGGTACCTTCACGTCACGCGCCTCGTCAGCCTGGTGGTTCAATCTCGACCTCTTTTTCCAAAAATACGGCCGTCCATTGGAGATATCGCCTTACAAGTAGTGTTGTAGGGATTGTAGCGTCCCGCCTAAATCTCCTGCATTGTTCTTTTGAAATCCAAATTTCGGTTCACCATCCCTTTAACGAAGAGTAGGAAAGGACATGGAGGGCAACGTGATCATAACAGGGGGCTCCAACATGGAAAGGTGCAGGGGGGCAATAATAGCTGAGAGGGTGAAGGGGGACGCCAGAGTCCAGATTGGGGTGTTGGCTGGATAGAAAATGAGGGCGGTGATTTAAGGGGTATCCACACGAAGGAGAAATCCGCCACTTTCCTCCGCGGAGCGCGCATCACGTGAGACATACGTCATCCCTTTTTGACGCCTCGCGGCGCCGTTCTCCTCCGTGGCGGAGTCGCGGAGGCTTCGTGCTGTCAGCACGAAAGCTCGCAGGTGCACGCGGCGGAGCCGGGGACGGAGTTTCCCGGGTTGTTGACGTCACGACATCCGTCCGCGGAGTTCTCCTTCGTGTGGATACCTGAAGAGAAACTATGAGGAACAAAAGAAGGCCAAAACCTCGTGATGACAGCGGGGGGACTGAACGATGTACTGGATGTACTACGAGGGAATGGGGGAGGGGTGGGGAAGCAGTTGCAGGGGGGGGGGGGGGGGGGGGTGAGGGACTTGAGGGCGACATCGGACAACGTACAGATCCATGTCTACACAGTGCCAGAGGTGAGGGGGCAGGGCCAGCAGGGCATCCAGGACAAACCAGGACCAGGACCGCAAACCAGGACATCTGGAGACTGGGAAAGGAGATGAGTTGTAGGGTGAGAGCTTTTGAAGGGAGCGGTATCCATTTCAGCCCCTACGTGGGAAGGGCCTTTGGGTGGCGGATGGCAGGGAAGGCGGTGCCCCCAGCCTCCGTGCTCTAGAAACGCGATTTTTCGGCATGCAAGAAGCGGTGGCTCACTTGCGGGAGCGGGAAGCGCGATTCAGCGAGACGCGCGATACCAACGAGACGTCAGAATCCAATCCATAGCCAAGCCAGCCGAGTCGCCGAGTGCCGAGTGGTCGTCCTCATGCGCGTGTTGCCGCAAGCACGGTCGCAAGCGTGTGATCCGTTAATGTGAGCATGTGAGAAAGTTTACACGACAATCTCGAAGCGCTGACATCCGACCTGTCTCGACATTATGAGGAACCTGGAAGTGAAGAACCTAGAGACCTCGAGCATACCCGATATTAAATACAGGAGTCAGTTCTGTTCTGACGCGGACACAGGTGACGGGTATGTTGTGACTGGAAACCGCATCATACATCTAAACGGCACATTGGACGTAAGTAATTAGTGTAATCAGTTAATAACTGCATGTTTGCATAGGACGTATATTGTATCGAACATCAATGACAACTGATCAAGGGGTGTTCCTTCGTGAGGTTGCTTGAATTTAGCGATGGAGAAGTTGCAAGTGTTCATTTAGTGAATTTACTCTGAATTAAACTTTGTCAATTAGAAAATGTGATAGTAATTACATGTGTTTTTAAGTTATACGACCAAGGAAGTTAAACCGGTGTATAGGACTTAAAGTTAGGCTGTAAATATGTTCGTAGAATGGACATGTCGCATAAAGACTTGCTTCGTACACTTCCGTAATAATTAAAAAAGAAAATTAAACAGATTTTTGTGCTTATATCAGCTGTAAACTTCAGGTAAGAAAAAGAAGGACCCCATCTCTTTTCATCATTTCCAGGCCAGGCAGCATGTCATTGACGAGCTTGACCCCGAGAATGACGGAGTGCTGGGTTTTGCATTCATCTCCGAGTTCCAGTCGTTGTGCATTGCAACAAAGGCTGGAGATATCCTGCTTTTCGATGTTGCCTCAGAAAAAGTGAGTTGCCCGTTCTCGGAGCTCTGAGCGTAATGGTGTGTCGCTTTTTACCTCATATTCCAAATAATAAAAATATTTTAGAAGTTGGGAGGCATCATAATGAAGACAAGTATCCTGACTTGACCCAACAAGGAAACAAATTGGCTAGGCATTATAGCCTCCAGACATCACTATGCACAAAGCAAATGTAAGGGTTTTGTCTTAGCACATGGCTATTTATCAAGAATATCCGTATACGTTTTGGGGAGAGGGCACAGCTTTTGTTACAAACTGACACATCCTTGCATATGAACCAGGATTTCAACAGCTTTCGTGGTCCCCACCTCTCGCCCCTTCGACTTCAATGCCGTGGCAACATTGGCTGGCGAAAGAGGAGAGGTGGTGACCGCGAAAGCTGCTAGAATCCTGCTTTGTCCGCAGGGATGCGTAAGCTTATAAGGAAAATCGTAGCCCTCTCCCCGAAGCTTGTACGGGCATTCCCGACAGATGGCCCTGTCAGGCACGTATCCAGGGGGGGGGGGGGGGGGGGGCCCATGGGGCCCGGGCCCCCCCCCCCCCCCCCCGAAATCTTCCATTTTGCTGGGACCTCCTCTCCCCCCTCCCCCTCATACAGCATTTCGTCATGGGCGGCCCCCCCCCCCCCCCCCCCGAAACAAACTCCTGGCTACGTGCCTGGGCCCTGTGTTAGGATAGACTCTTACATTTACTTTGTATGTACCATATTTTTTTGGACTATAATCAGTGGACCAGACATGTTTAAAAGTTGAAATTTTATGCGGTGTGGACTGTCTTGGATTGAGCGCGTTGGTAATAGATTAAAAAAAAAAAAATTGCGGTGGCTTAGCTCGGCTATGCCTGGATATACGTAGCGTGAGCTTATGCGCACAAAATGAGAGGCGCTATCAATCGTCTCCGGTGCAGCGTCAGACTTGGCTACTGCGCAACGGAGGTGCACAACTGGGCACGCGGTGGCGCCAGTGCGTCTGCCGCGGCTATGACGTCACTCCTCTGGAATGCGCAGACCGGCGAGGCGGTGGCGGCTCCGGCGCGCCAGCTGTGCGCCGTGTGACGTCACTGCTCCTCGCGCATGCGCAGCACGGAGCACGGCTCATTATGCGAGCCACGTGGAACTGCTCAACCTCGGCCAGTGTAGCTCACGCTACAAAATATGAAAGAGATAGACAAAGAGGACGGACAGGACAAAGATGCTCGTCCTGTCCGTCCTCTTTGTCTAACTCTTTTGTATTTTTGGACTGCCTGCATGTGCGGACTACACAAGAATTTGTTTTTCTAGATCGTTCATTTCGACTGATGGATTTTGGTAATGAAAGAGTATGTTTATAATGATTAGAGGCCTGCACTGATAACAGTTTGGTCATCTGCATCCGCAGACCTTGTACCTGCATCCAAACCGCATCCGCATTGTTCTTAAATTATTGCGTCCACATCCGACCTGCATCCGCATACTTTGTAACTGCATCCGAACCGCGTCCAGAAAATTCGGAACAACATGAAGACCCACATTCCGCGCATTCATTTCACAATATAAAATCAAACGTGAATGAAAAGGAAAAGCATCTGGATGGTACTTTAAAAGTAGGATTCTGTGTTTTTGGAGTTTCGTTCTCATAAAACCGGGAGGGTGTTTTTCGGAGTTTATTTTTCGCTAAAAATTCTGGGTTTTTCGAAGTTTATTTCTGTTAGATCTGCAGTTCTCTGAAATTCTGAGTTTATTTCACTGTGTTCCCAATTTTTAAAAATTCAAAAACAAAATAAACTGACCCGTTGTCCTGAAGGAACCTTGATGAGCTACAAGGCGAACCCTTTTTGTCAGTAGTTCCAGTTTTCAAAGGAAATTGAAGTTGCATCTCCTCAGGGCTGCTGACCTTGTGCTCTTATAAAGTTTATTTGTAAAACACTGTCTTTTTTGCTTTTTATTTTTTCATTGTGTCCTCGAATTTTCGAGTTTTTAGAATAGATCCAAATGACAAAAAGTTTACCGGCGAGTGTTTTTCGGATTTACTCTAAAACACGGAACCCTATTTATAAGCCATTTGCATATCTTTGCACGAACAACTCTTTAAGTCAAAATATGGTGAAAGTAATTTTATTGTCTTTCATTTTATAATAATTGTGTTGTGTGTATGTTTATGCATCCGGAAGTTAGTCAGTCTCAATGGGCGTCTGGTAGAAATTTAGCCAGTGCAGTAGAACTGCTAGCTTGGGGTCTTTAACATGCACCACGCAGTAATGATACACGACTGCACTCCGTTGCAATGCTCATCTATCATATTTATCATACTTATCCTATATTATGCGATCATCCTTCCAGAGACACTTCGCATCACTGGAAAGATGATCGCAGTCATGAGATCGTTCTGGGTGTCTGTGACACTCTGTCCAAAAAATGCACTCAAAAAGAAGTATTTTTTTAAATTTTGCTTTCTAACATATATTTTAAGCAGATATGTTTTCTAAACATGAAAACTAACAAAAGACAAACTAATAACATTGCATAATTTTATTCATGTCAAACAGTAGAAAAGTGGAACAGGAAAGGCGATCATTCACCGCAGCAAAGTACTGGTGTATATCTGGTAAGACGCAAGCACACCACTGGGAAAATATCACAACATTTAATAATGACAACACCTTCTATCAGTTTTAGGGAGGGGGAAAAGAGGCTGCTTCTACTTTCTTGTGGCTTGTATGTTAAAGAACAAATTTCTCCCTGATTGGCACCTTTTTTCTAAGAGAATAATTTGCTCCCGCAAAACATTTGTTGATGCACTTCATAGTATCACCAACTATTCGGACCCACGGGTATCTGCATCCGTAGCCCCCAGCATCCGCATCTAATCCGCAGTCTGCCAAATCTGAAAATATTTTATCTGCATCCACCAGTTGACTGCGGATATCCGCGGATATGCAGTGCTCTAATTACGATTTAAGTTTGATGCAAGCTTTTTATGGGCTAATAAATCAGGCATTTGTCAAGGTAGGCTGTGTATGATAATTTTTTATGTGCCAACTAGGCACCAGTAGGGGACTGTGCTCTGGGTATGGACTAAGCTCAAGTGCGGACTAACAAAGGAAGAACTTTATTTCTTAAACTGAAATTTGCCCCTCTGGAAAATATGGTACTGACGATGCCTTCCGCATGGGAGGTAAAACGTCTATCGAATTTGTTTTCCTTGTGTCAAGTCTGCATGCTTTATTGTTTTTGCGGGATTCTCTCTTAACATTATTTACTGGCACCGATTACATTGAACGTCTGTAGGTGATTCTGAAGCTCTCTCTTATTTCAGGCAGAAGTTGTCGGAAATGTCTCGGGTGGCATTTTGGCCATGCAGTGGAGCCCCGATTACGAGCTCGTTGTTGTCGTGTCAGGTATGTGGGGAGACTGTAAAAAGGGGAATTGGGTGTGTTGGCTTTTTTTAGGTTGAATAGTTTCCAACAATTATGTCATAGCATCACTGAATGCAGTAACTAACTCACTAAACATCTTTCTACTGTCGAAACACTGTTAGCAGTGATAGGGATAATAAAGAAAGCAGCTGTGAAAAGTGAAGACAGGACAAGACATTTTCAGTGTATAGCCTTTTTATCATGAACGACCACATAATGTATTGGATGTGTCCGAAAACAAAACAGAATAGTTGATCTCCAGAGACTGCGGCATACACTTAATGAGTGTCCCAAGCCGCACAGTTTTAAGTAACTATGCCATAGCATCACTTGAATATGGCAAGAAACTCACTAAGCTTACCGTAGTCGTTCGTAGTCTTTTTGCCACAAACAATCGCAAATTGCGATTGTGGGCCAGCTGATTTTGTTTGAAGAAAAGAAATTCTGTGCTTTGGCTTTTTTTGCCCAAGAGTAGCGATTATGTATGAAGCTATATAAACCCAACCCTGTGCAGTCGGATTAGTTATGGCTATGGTGCCTGGAATGGATTTCTGACTGGTGTGATTACCGCGTCCCAAAGAGTGGTTCCTCGATTTCCGCCCGATGATGTCACAAAAGTGTCACACCATCGCCGGACGTGATCCTGGCGGCGTCACAGCAACGGCGGTGTATGTGGCAGACGCCTGTTCTGTCGCAGGTCACTCCCCAGCTTGACAGTCCATGTAAACTAAAGCAGCCGAGAGTTTAGACTCTGCGAGTTTTTCCAAGAGCTCAGACTCACTCTACCTCTAGTCATAATGTGGACATTCAGTTGTTGCACGCCACATATAACTACAAAACAACGTAGAATGGTGAAAAGTGCATTTAATCGGGGGGATTGGTGGCCGAGTGGGCTAGTGCACACTAGCTCGGAGCACGTGAAGCGAAAGCTCGCGCTGCAGGACCCAGAGATCCTTGGTTCAATCCCCACCCCTACCTGTTTCGATCTGGATGAGCAGTACCGGCGTGCATTTGTGTATCACTACTGCGTGGTGCACATTAAAAACCCCAGGCTAGCGGTTGTACTGCACTGGCTAAATTTCTCATCTACAGCTAGGAGACAAGTCGCCCATTGAGGCAGACTAAGATCTAGGCTGTATAAGCATACACACACCCCAATTTTTCTGCATTTAGTCATTAGCTTAGTTGTTTTTTTCTTTGGTCCTCGTTACAGGGGAGGAAAAAGTGTTGCTGATGACAAAAGACTTCGACCCAGTGTCCGAGAAAAGCCTCCACCCGGACGAATTCGGAGAATGTAAGCGGTGTCGCCTCGCGTTCCCCCCGTGTTTAGAGGTCCGTGATTGGACGATACTATGTCGCGTGCTTTGTGCAGGCAGCCCAATCACGGCGGGCTGGGGCTCAAAGGAGACTCAGTTTCATGGTTCTGAAGGCAAACAGGCCGCCAAGGTGGAAGTGAAGGTAGCGTCGGGCCGTTCAATCACTTTCTTTGGCAGTGACAGTAATTGAAGATGCGAATTGAAGCATTTGGAGTTGGTACTAATTAACCTTGGCATCCATTGAACACAACTACAGCCCCCGGATCCGGCGTTTTCGTGGGACGATCGGCAACCACGGGTGTCCTGGCGTGGTGACGGGCAGTATTTTGTGACCTCGTCTATCGACCCTTCGAGAGGTATGTTCAGAAAAGCTTCTATAAAACATATTCGAAACACTTTATATATTCTCTTTTACGTAAAACTATACTAAATAAAATCTTGATATTGTGGAGCGCATCCAGTCAAAATAGCATTGTCACAAAGCAGTGTCACTTGGGTTTTTTCCACCTTCTCGCTATGTATTGTTACGAGCCATTAAATCATTCATTTGTTCACTCTGTCTCCGAGGTGGCGGGTTTGAATCCCGACTGAGCTGCCCCGCAATCTGACGGAGGCTTATTGCGAAGAAGGCGCAATAAGCCTCCGCAATAAGCGTGCAACCGAGCCTTTCGGTTGCACGTCAAAAGATCCCCAGGTGGTCCAAATTATTCCTCAGTCCTCCGCTGGGGCGTGCCAAATGCCCTACTTTGGTTTGGCATGTAAAACCACGAAATTCGACTCTAGATTTAGATGGGAGGGAGTTTGTGTTGATATGCATGGATAGGGGAATATATGTCCATGCATAATATCTGCCCTAATAATGTAAAAAAAAACTTGCACATAGTCTTTCTGGATGCTTTCTAACATCCTGGGGCCTTTTATGGCCTCGGAATGTGTGCACATACAATCATGAATTTCAGATAAAATCTCTAGATGTAAACGATCAAAGCACTGAGGCTACATGTTGAGAACATATCACATTTGAGAAAACTGGGGACAGGTTGCAATGAAGAATTGAATGGAAGTCTTGAATGTATCTAGAATTTCTGCCAAATAGCATGTGACAGTTTACAGGAACAAATAAAGTAGAGCTGTGGGAGTTTGGATCAGACATTATGGCAATTCGTTACACCACACTGATTGCTGCAGTCTCGCTTATAACATCTTAAAATTGGTATTTTGTGACATCATCCTCTTATAGGGACTGTGTGAAGACGCTAACATGGAACATGAACAGCGTGCTATCGCAATGCATCCTTTAGAGGAGCCGGTGCTGAGTTTTATAGTGGAACGTCGGTATGGGCCGTTCTGACCAGCCTTGTTGTTGAATGTTATCACGCATGTCGTATGGTTTCTCGTCAGGAAATCATCTAGTACCATATGATAGTGTTCCACAACTTCTCAGAATTCTTCACACATTGTTACCAACTTTCTGCTGGATCACCTTTTACAGACATGCTCACGTAACACACCGGGAATTGTCATCGATGGTCATTCACACCTTGGCATGCAGGGTTTCAATTGATATTGTAGTGGGACACTTGGGCTCACATAGGCAGGGGACATTGTTGTCGTTATGATTTTGGAAGGTAAAAAAGCATCCTATCTTTGTTTGTGGACTTTTAGCATAGACCAGAGTGCAAAACACCCACAGGGAAAGGTGCGAAACGTAAGGGCAAATGTTATTGAAGGACTCGTCGACATTTGTGGCCCCTGAACGTTTCAGTCAACCACGTGGTGCAGAAGTAAGGAACAATTGCACGAAGCATGGGAAAAACTTGTGATGTGAAACATTGTTAAAAAGAAAAACTCAAAATACTATCACGGGATGCTGCAATCAAATCGGGGCACTGGTGGTATAAAGTCCTTTGATGCTTCATTGGGTTTGTGTTTCAGGTAACCGTAAACTGCGCATCTGGAGCAGGGAGGGTACACTTCAGTACACCGGTGAAGACATCAATGGACTGGAGCAAGCTCTTAGCTGGAAGTGAGTGTATACTCACAGCTACAGTAAAACAGTATTGAGTTACGAACATTAAAATCCAAGGACCCACGAATCCATGGCATTGCATGAATTTTTGTAGTACTCAGTTCCCCAGAAAGAAGCACTCAGATTTTGAAAGGAACAAGCATAAAAGAGGTATCCGTGTTCCCATGTGCTAGTTTTCTGTAAGAAAGCATGAATGAAGCTTCTAATTGTGACGGCAATTATGTTTTGATTATGTGGTCTCATTAGAGAGAGGAGGATCATATGTTTTCCTGCTGCTAGTTTAGATTTCATGGTCCCTTTATTCACGAATTTGAATGAAAGTTTGAGCCGAATACCGTTTGCTTTCAGGCCATCTGGAAGTTTGATTGCATCCAGCCAGCACCTTCCAAACAAGCACAAGATAATCTTTTTCGAAAAGAATGGCTTGAACCACGGCGAGTTTCAGCTGCCTTTTGCTCCTCGAGAATTTGAGGTTTGTTGCTTTAGTTTGCTGGGCCCATCTGCTTCTTTCTTTTCTACGGCGCCATTCAAGTAGAGAGATAGTCCATCTTTTCCGACCGCAGCTGATGTGTCACACTATGCGAAGTATGCCTCATGAAAACTACAGTCTAGGTCAGTGGTTCTCAAATGGTAGTCCGCGAACCCTTTAAGATCCCTGAAGGCCTTCTTGGGGTCTCCGAAGACCTCAACTGTCAGTTAGACCGAGCAACAAATATTTTTTTTATTATTGATGCTGGTTGTTCCATGAAGCTAAATAGGCCAAACCATGTGTGCTAAATGAGTAGGGTTGATTATTCTCCATTTCTTAGCTTCAAGGTTAGTGTGCAAGCGTTTAGTTTTCTTCATTAGCTTTCTTTAGGGATGGGGTCCCCCATCACTTCCGCCAATTCAGAAGGGGTCCCCAAAAACACCGGTGGTTGGGAACCACCGATCTAAGCTCTACCACTCTTCACCACGAAACAAAGGGTAGAAAAGTTTTCGCGATCGTACGCTCGTACAGTTTGCCACAGCGTGGTAGGTATTAATCTTACTAAATTCTAGACATACATGCAACATACCCATCTTTTGCCTGACCATTTTTGTACATTCTTTAATTGTTTGATTACTGCCATTTGTGCGTACGAGCCTTGTTTCTCAAACACCATCAAGATGTTACCCCTCAGCCTCTTTCTCTTTTAATGTTGTAATGTGAATAAGTAGGCATATTTTTCTTTTTGTTTTATGAAAACATTATCCTATTTATTTATTTTTTTCCAAATGAATACATTCTTTGTTTTTAGGCAGGAGTGAATTTTTGTTTTTGATATTTTTAGGTTATTTGTCTCATCAAGCCTACATCTGTTATCAAGAATATAGTAGTGCTTGAGTTGAGGGCAAAGGAGGAGGAGACTGGACAACACAGAGCGCTGACTTGTCCAGTTTACCTGACTTGTCTAGTCTCCACCTTTGTCCTCGTCTCAAGCACTATTATGCTCTTGAAGACCCAGTACCAACTCTGTTAACGATCTGCACTACATAGTTTGCCTTTTCGTTCGTGCCCCTTGTTCCCGTATTATCGGCTCACGGTCGAAAATAAAACTCAATCAAGTTGGATTATCTCGCTTTCCAGGTGAAGGAACTTTCATGGAGCACCGATTCGTCGGTTCTCGCCGTGGTCGGTTCTACGTTCCGAACCGACGACTGTGCCGTCCTCCCGAAAGACATGGGTAAAGTTTGCTCCCGCCACCTCCACTTGCATCGGGTCCATATTCATTTTTCACGCATAATTGCATTCTCCCTGAAGCCAGCTCTGATTTAATCTTGAAAAAAAGTGAATAAAGCGTGCCAAAGTCGAAGAGAGTTGGCCTTAGTTGGCCAGCTGCCAGACACCCCTCTGCTGAGAGCTCAGCCAACCACACAGCGGAAGCGTGGAAAAAAAAAAAAAAGAATAGCTGCGAAGGTTTTTGAAAAAGACAAGAAAAAAAAGAACGGTAGAAAAGGATATGTGGCGACGCTGACTCGCTGCATCGCATGCCTGGAACTGGAGTTAGCATCCGTCCGCTGCGTCCTTTATAACACTTTTTTCGCTCTAACCCTGCTCTAATAGATAAGCTTCTTCTTCCTCCTCCGTGTATCTCCCCTCACATTGGCCATCCATTCAAAGTCGTAATTCATCCCTGTCACACCGATGCCCGATGAAGTTGCCTTCCCAAATCTCTTAGTGTCTATGACATCAGTCGATTAATTGTGATAACCAATCTTTTTTTTTTGCTAATCCTTGACTTGACTGCTCATGTTTTTACTGCATTTTTGTACTAGATTCGTTTATATCCTATAGTTTTTGTTTCTTGCCCCTCCCCTCTTCCCTCTGTAATGCCTCCGGGCTCTGAGGAAATTGAAACAAATAAATAAATAAAAACACAGTTTCGCATATGAAGGTTTAATTAAAAGGTCAAAATAAAACTGAAATGTTTTTTTTTATCTCCACATTTCAGTTTTGTTGTACACCGTGAACAACTACCACTGGTACCTCAAGCAGATGCTGGAGTACGACGCCGCTCTGGGCCAAAAACTGGCCGCCGTTGCCTGGGACGAAGGCAGCGCGCTTCGACTGCACGTGCTCTGCACGAGCGGTTCTTATTACCGGTACACGTGGTCCCACGCGGTCCATGCCGGTCCCTCGGTCACGCCAGAGGGTGCAGCCGTCGTTGCGGTTATCGATGCGGGTAAGCTGCTCATAAAAAATTTTAACATACTTTAATCCTACGACTTAAGTTCTTGTGAGCTTTTCTGAGCTCAGGAGTCATCCTAAACTCTGCTCAGTTGAGCAGACTTGTGTCCTGGGAGGCATTTTCCCGTTAAACTTGATGAGCATATTGAGTCTGTGTGTAATTATGTGCCACTTCAGGGTGATATTTTTTTAATGAAACCGTAGCCCTTAACATATTCTTTGTCAAATTCTCCAATTATGCTAAATCAGCTTCACATAAACATACGGTGCGCAATTCGCAGGCCGCATGGTTTCCAACATCGGTAATGGCCAACTGCTCGTACGAAAGCATTACAAGTCTACTTTAAACTTTCCCCTACAATATCAATATCTTCATTGTATCAGTCTTTACCATACAAAGCTTCTACGTTACAAAAAAAAAAAAAAATGATAACAACTAGACTTTACACTAAGCTTGATCATGCTGACAAAGACAAGGGAGCACAAAATATGTCCCACACAAACCACACACATCGAGTTTTATTTGATTTTTTTCTTTTTTTTAAAATTTATGTTGATATATAAAAAACTTTAGCATCATGTAACACTCGTCCACGACGATCGTTCATGACGCTCTTTCGTGACAATTATCTAAAACCAACCCATAAAACGCATTCTGCATTAAAAGGCAACGAGATGAACCGTTAAGGTAGATTCTGTCGAAGGGTTGCGTGCCACGTAGCCAACAGAAATTGACAAGTAAAGAAAAACTTTGGTTTTTGTTAACACCGGCAGCTTAGGCTAGTTGGTTTTCTATCTTACTAAACAATTCTGCACTGTGAAGTAGTAATTCAGTTTTTTGCCGTTGGGAGAAGCCCTTAATATGCCCCACTGATTATCCATCCCATCTTGTTTTGGCAGACCGTGTTTTGACGACGCCGTTCAGGACGACCGTCAGTCCCCCCTCCAATGTGTTGCTACAAAGTCAGGACGGGAGTTTGGGTCGACCAGGTCGCTTTCGGCGTCGGGCGACGTCACGACGAGTTTTTCGTCGTCTTGCAGAATGGCAAGCGCATCCTCTTCGTTCTGCACGACGGAGGTATGTCATTTCTTTTTCCTTGACTCGTGCTGCTCTCTGTTTGTACCCCGTTTTATTTACCAACCAGTTTTGCAACTAAACTTCCTTTGCCAATTCTGTCTCGCCTGTCGTGCACTTCGTTTGCGATCGTAATGTTTACACACTTCCATTTGCTTAATACTGAGTTTTTGCAGTCTCTTATGAGGAGGGAGCGCAGCACTGGCATGTTGGTGCCAGCTACGAGGTCGCCCTAGAACTGCATTTCACTAGAGCGGAGGTTTTGCAGTATTTGCGACATTGAGTGTATGCACTATCTATGAGAAATGTTTGTTTATAACATCATCAAAAGTTTTTTCGAGCCAATAAGAAAAGAATTATTCACAGAAGTGTTTTTTCTCGTCATATGGGACCACAAAGTACTCGATGGTAAGCAGTTGCAAGTGTGTGAAGCAGCCTTTAGCTCTCCTTGCAACTTTTACGGCGAAAGCCTTACTTGTCCCATTATGCGAAAAGCGGTCGGCGTTGTCCCCGAAAGATGGTCATAAAATTACGTCATCAAGTGGGTGCCTCAGAAATAAAACAAAAAGAAAAGCATAGCCACGCAGATGCTTCGTCACGGTAGCTGGCGGGGCGCTTAAAGTCAAAGCGGATGCACCTCAGAAATAAAACACAAAGAAAAGCACAGCAACACAGATGTTTTGTCACAGAAGCCGTCGTGAGGCCGGCGGGGTTTGCCGCGCCTGCGCAGTGGGGGAGCGTGATGTCACCGCCGGAGCGCTGTGTGCGAAAGGAAGATGTGGTGTGCTGCTTGTAAAAATGCACTGCATGTAGGAATGCTTTTGCATTCCTACACGTTAGCAGTCTTAAGTGTCTTCGACGAGTTTTGTTAAACAACCTACCGTAAAAATGTTACGCACAGATCACAGACAAAAACGCGTTCCTGCGTTTTTGTCTGCGATCTGTGCGCGATATCGTGTATATTGCGCGATATCGTGTATATTGCGTGTATATTGCATCGTGAAACGTGAATCTGCTGCGTTCGCGATTTGCGGTACCCGTTCCCGAATTCGTAGCGGATTCCCGTGTTTTTGTCCGCGATTTGCGCGCACGATATCAATTTTTAGCTGTAACACGTGCGAGTTTCTCCCGCGTGTATATTGCATCGTGAAATGCGATTCTATTGCGCCTCCCATTTGCGGTATTTGTTTTTGTGACATGCGAGTTTAAGCGTATTCCCGTGTTTTTTTCCGCGATCTGCGCGCGCGATATCGGTTTCCGTGACAGGCAAGATTGTAGCGGGTTCCCGCATCTTAATTGCACTATGAAACTTGAATCTGCTGCTTCCGGGATTTGCGGTATCGTTCCTGTGAGATGCGAGTTCTCGGCGGGTTTCCGCGAGTCCTTCGCACTGTGAAACGCGAATCTGCTGCGTCGGCCACTTGCAGTATCCTTTCCCGTGGCACAGGAGTTTGTAGCGAATTCCTGCGTGTTTATTTCATTGTGAAATACAAACTTGCCATGTCTGTGATCTGCGGTATCAGTTCCCGCGTCACGTGGTTTGTAGCGGGTGCCCCAGCGCTTATCATTAATTTTTGATAAAGTTTTGCTGTGGCATCCCCAAAGATAGTCCACCCCATGTTTTTCACCGTTTATCTCTTTATTTTGGGTGGGTGTCCTTACGGGATTTTACAATACAGTCAAACGCCGCTACAATGAACGCTTCTACTACGAAATAGCCTGTACAATGCTTTAATAGCCTGTACATCTGCTTTATTGGGGTCATTAAAGTGCGCGACGGATATAACGAAGTGACGTGTATAACGAAGAATTATCGCGGTCCCACACGCTTCGTTATGCAGGCGTTTGACTGTACTCTTTCTCGCAATTTTTTTTTTTTTTTTCTCAATTTATTAGATTTTTTGCAACTTTTGTCTTTTCTTTTACGTGCTTTGATAGTACCGTAAAATTCCGAGCGAACGCCCACGTTTGAAGGATCGCCCACCCCCCCTTTTTGTCCAACATCTGTTGGGAACGGTATTCCGATACATTGCCCTTCCCCCGATTCCCGCCGGACGTCACGCGATGTCCGACGGGAATCGCGCGTCAACGGCGCGATCTGCGGTCCCGCGTTTTTGTCTGCGATCTGCGCGCGTGAATTGCGTGAAATGCAAATCTGCTGCGTTTGCGATCTGCGCTATCCGTTCTCGAGTTTTTAGCGGATTCCCGTGTTTTTGCCCACGATCTGCGCGCGCGATATCGATTCCTAGCTGTAACACGCGCGAGTTGTTCCTGCGTGTATTATTGCATCGTGAAATGCGATTCTGCTGCGGCCGCGATCTGCTTGATTTGTTTCCGTGACATGCGGGTTTGCAGCGGATTCCCGCGTTTACGTCCGCGATCTCCGCACGCGATATCGGTTTCTGCAGTATCCGTTCCCGTGAGATGCGAGTTCTCGGCGGGTTTCCGCGGGTCCTTCGCGCTGTCAAACACGAATCTGCTGCGTCTGCAACCTGCGGTATCCTTTCCCGTGACACAGGAGTTCGTAGTGAATTCCGGCGTGTTTATCGCATCGTGAAACTCGAATTCGCCGTGTCCGCGATCTGCAGTATCAGTTCCCGCGTCACGCGGTTTGTAGTGGGTGCCCCGGTTTTTATCATTATTTCTGATAAAATTTTGCGCTGTGGCATCCCCAAAGATAGCCCACCCCATGTTTTTCACCATTTATCTCTTCATTTTGGGTGGGCGTTCGCTCGGAATTTTACGGTAATTCTATCGTTTGGAAGAACTGTATTGCTCTTGAAGAAGGAAGTTAGATCATACTATATATGAGCATACATAACATGGTTATTTTCTCATTCCCAGCTTTTGTAACGTTTTTCTCACCTTTTTTTTGTTGAGTTTTGTTTTGGAAGTATCTAATAATCTGATTGTCTTAAACGAGGCCTGTGTGTCTTTTTAATTATGGTCCAACTTATCTAAGTCAGCCTCGCAAGCAAATACAATTACGAAGAACCTGATTAAATCCTCAGGTCGCTACTGTGAAATGTCTTTTCTTGTAAATAGCAGACTATAGCAGTTTCCTCTAAAACATATCTCGACCGCTAATAGTCGCATGAGGTACGATACTAGTACTAACCAGTATCACCTGAGGGAACATCCAAACCAGTATCTTCACAGTTTTTAATGTCTCAAAAATACTACCAAATCATCCCTCGCAGGAAATGACATCTCCCATTGAAAAGCTGATTAACTCGTTTTGCTCTATTCAGGAAAGAATACAGTTATTGATCCTGCATAGCTTGAGGTATCTCCTCTGGGGTCCGGATGCTGATCTCATCATTTATGCAAATCTGTCAATCAGTTTGATGCAGGACGTGTACTTTGTTACGACAGGGCATTTTGTGCAACCAGAAGGGGAGACCCCAGACTGCAAAGTGGAACTTGACGGCCCCGGCACGGGCAATGGATTCAGAACAACGTCGCCCATTCCAAGCTGCTACGGGCCTTACAGGTTGGGCCATTAAGATGAATAAAAGTCACACTTCCTTTAATTAAGCCCTTGCAGTGCTGTAAAAAAAAAAGAAAAAGTCACGAAGAATTCTTTCAAATTAGTCACTTCCTCAATGTGGTTGCCATAGAGTCGGAGCATTTTGGCAATATAGCCGAGGAGATACCACGTCTGATTGCGAAACCCTATTGTTTACATTTATTGATTAGTGTTGACTGTGAATCAAGACCGCAAGATGAGAGTAGTAAAAACTCGGGTGCCAATTTATTAGCACGCAGCCCCAAGCCCGCATCAGCGTCTGTAAACCACGGGAGAGGATCAAAGGTGGCGCTGCCGTAGTATAGACGCATGGCCATGAAGTAAATCTTTGGGGTTATCTATAAACACTACATCCAGTGCTTTGTTTCCTCTGAGCGTGGTTGCAAGACATGGGCTAGCAGCAAGCTGCCTTGTAGCAGGAGCTATAATGTGGTGCCAATATGAAGTTCGCACCGACTGCTCTACTTGGCTTTAGTTTTACGACTGGGGACCGTTCTGTGCACTTGCCATCTTGGATCCCGACCCAGCAGAAGCCTGGCGCCGCCTCTGTTTGCAGAGTTGAATTTGGGGAGGAGTTTCGACCTGCCCATCATCCCTTCTGGTGCCACCATTGGACTTGGGTATACGAGGACCGGATTCTTTGCATCTGTACATTGGAGGACAATGTCCACCTGCTCGCAAGGGTCGACGTCGTTCACGAGGAAGGGAAGACTCGACTTATTGCGAGGTGAGAGTCTGCTTGCAAGTCTCGGGACCCAAAGTGAAGGAGCCTGGGGTGGTGGAAATAACTGCATTCTCTGAAACGGACCACCGTTGGAACAATTTTAACTTGTTATAAGTGTGGTTAAAAGTTTATTAACTGTTCCAACTGTGATGAGCTGTTCCAGCAGTAAACACAGTCGCTGTTGAAAAGCTTACTCTTTCTCAACAGTTTGCTGTTACAACAGTTTGCTACTGTAACCGTTTGCTATTGCAGCAGTTTGCTATTGCAACAGTTTATAAATCGAGTTATAAAACATTATTAATAAGAGATTGAGTTGGAGCAGGGGTTGCCAAACTTTTCGGCTAAGGGGCCGGATTGAGGACCTGTGGCAGTTTTAAGTCCGGAATCTATTTAAGACAACATAAATGAAAAAATAGTAAATAAATAAACATTTAAATACAGTCGAGCCTGGTTATATCTAACTCGGGTATTTTGAATTATTGTTTATATCAAACAGTCCAGACATCCCCTTGAAAATCACATGTAATAGTATAGTAGAGTTGTCTTTCTGTATCGAACTCCCATGGCGAAGACACTCAATATAGCAAACGCAGCCCGGCCGCCCGTTGCTTTTCCCGCGATCCGATTGCACCAGTGGCGAGCACATCGCTCGCCTTGCGTGGCTGGCAGACCGCCAAGCCAGCATACATGCGAGAAGATGTGCAGCATAAGAGCAGTTGTAAAAAAATAAAATAATAAACCGTAAAAAAAAAAAAAAAGAAAAGTGGAGGTTGGCAAAAGCTAGCAGAAGGGCACACGTGCGCGCGCGCAGGGAGAGCAGGGAGTGCCTGTTGTCAGAACGGTAGCCTGCACCCTTTCCTCGAACACTGCTGATGCTGTGCGACTCCCTAGCCCCATAATAAAATAAGCAAAAAACAGTCTCCGGCAAGTTGAGTGTGTTGACAACGATTGCGCAATCGCGTTTTGAACGTCTCATCTTTGTTTACAATTTTTCTTTTGCCGGTATCTGTGCTCCTTTTTTGTTGCCTGAATTTGGTGAGCTTTCTTTTTTGTTGCTTGCTTAATTTTTTTTCTATGGATCAATAGATTTTTTTTTATGCGTCTTGCTTTTCCGTTTTTATTTTTCTTTTTTTTTGTGTTTTGTTGCTTATGCTGTGTGGAGGTCCTGGCCAGGTGCCCGTGTAAGTGCGGTGGTGTTTGCGGCCTCCGCCAACTACGCTCTATTGTATTTAGCGGCTCTTGGATGCTCTATTTGGCAAGCTCCCACGCTCTACTGTATTTAGCGGCTCTTGGATGCTCTATTTGGTAAGCTCCCGTTTGTCGTTTCGCGACCTTCGGTATTAGCAGAGACGCCAGGAAATTTCAACTCGAGACTAATTTAACATATTTTTGTATATCAAATTGTTGATATATCGAACTATTTTACTACTATCCCCTTTGAATTTGATATATCCGGTTCAACTGTACAGAAATTGAAACCAGAGCAAAAACTAAAAATCCATGTGAGGTGGTTGAATGCATATTTCTTTTAAATGGAGTACTATATTACTAATTATGGCATTACAAAAGAATTGTAACCCAGAGAACTCACCAGGCATAAATCAAAAAGCATAGGAACTTTGGCATATTCACACGGGGCTGGAGACTAAGGAGAATGCTAGAGCTGCTGATGACAATATGCAAGAGTTATTTCGCAGGACACTAAACCCGATATGCGTTAGAACTGCTAAGGAATTGCATCATAGTTACACAGACATGAAAAATCAAAACCATGAATAGTAATGCTGGGGATGACAATGTACAATATTATGGTGAGAGATCCAACGTTTTGATGCAGTTTTCTTTCATTTTTTTTTATATCTTCGTTAGTGTTTTTGTCGCGCGTCGTGGTGTCATTTTTTTGGCGCGCGCTTAGTTTTCCGTTTGTAGCAACGGGCCGGGCATCAATGGAAAGACCGTGTCCATCCGCGGGCTGGCCAAAAAGCCTCTGCGGGCTGCATCTGGCCCGCGGACCGGGGTTTGGAGACCCCCGAGTTAAGAGCAACAATTTATAAACGGTTGTAAAACATCCTTAACCCTTTCCCTACCATGGACGAGCTGGGTGCATTCACACTGTCCGTACGGCTCCTCCCGAAGACGACCTGGGCTCATCCACGCTGAATAAAACGCATGTTCCTTACCAAAGATGAACTGGGCCGGTCGACGTGTGTTTAGTGTTGCGTGCCATCAAGAGATGATGCAAAAGTGTGTGTAAAGCGAATCCGCTGCGTCCGCAATCCGCAATATCTTTTACCGTAATGTTTATCGCATTGTGAAGCACAAATTTGCCGTGTCCACGACTGGCAGTATCAGTCCTCATTTACTTGTTTTTAGCAGATGGGCCAATGCTTTATGATTTTTTTTTTTTTTTAAGTTTTACTGTTGCAGTTTTAGAAATAGCCCACCCTATGTTTTTTTTATATTTTTATGTCTTTGTTTTAGGTGGGCGTCCTTACGGGATTTTACGGTATGCATATGGTTGAAGACCTGTAAAGGTGAAGGGTAGTTGACTGTCATTTTGTCACATGGAGTGTGTTCAAACCTTACATTTTTCATTGTTATGCTCCCTTGTACAGTACCTTTCGAACTTTTGGAAATAACGATGTCACCAATCTTTGTGCACTCCCGTTTCAGCATTGTGTCCCCTCTCGAGGATTCAGTGCGGACCGTATCAGCGAGCCCAGATGGCAGTGTGGTTTGCCTGCAGTTCCAAGATGGCCGCTGTGCCAGCTTGTCCGAAGGTACAAGTCTGTTTTTCTAGTTTCGTGTTGTAAATTTTGGTGTCATGTTCAGTTCTTTCTAAAGCTTGCGAGGTAGATAATGGAAATTTTGGGCTTGAGTTTAGGGGGCCACGAACCCGTAGAAGCTTTTCGATGCAGCACTACAGTTGGCGTTGATGCTTTCCAATGAGTGAGTTTAAACTATCTATCAACTGTGCTTGAAACCAATTGTCTTGTCTTGTAAAAGACGTGACAACACCTCTTAGGTCTCGAGCCCATTGTTTAGAAAGAAAAGTGTATGTTTTAAAGCGTCTGTTCTGTTGACGGTCAAACCACTGGCGACTGACGATCCTCTCGGTTTCTTTTAAGCAGTGGGGTGGCCGTCGCTACATATATAGGAATATGTCGATGGTGACAGGTAGCTGACAAACCTTGTGATGTACTAGATATTACTAATAAGCTTTCCCACAGAGAAATACCATAAATATGTGTGTAATGGCCGCAGGTATTTTTTTTTATAATTTCGGGCGAGAACTAGGGGTGCAACCATAAAGCAGAGAAAAACAAATATTTTTTGGAAATCTTTTTTTTTTTTTCTAAAGTTTCACTACTTGCTTTCATTAAATGGAAGTGCAGTCGAACCCGGATATATTGAATTCAAAGGGGATCGTAAAATAGTTCGATATATCAATAATTTGATATACAAAAATTTGTCGAATTAAGCTCGAGTTGAAATTTCCTGGCGTCTCTGCTAATACCGAAGGTCGCGACATATGGGAGCTTACCAAATAGAGCATACAAGACCCGCTAAATGCAGTAGAGCGTAGTTAGCGGAGACCGCAAACACCGACCGCAATAACGAGGAAACAGGCTCTGCTTGCCTCGGAAAGCACTGTCTTGGTCTTCCTTAGTTTATCTTGAGAGCACCACCGGCGTACACATTTGTCGTCGACACCAAACTTTCGCCCGACCGCTCTTTTGCGCTGTTGTCTTGAGCAAAGGCAAAAACTTTGAGTTTAAAGCTGGCTATGTAACTCGCATACTTGCCCATCCAGAAGCCTGGAGCGGATGACAGCAAGAAACTGGGGGTACTCGCAAACATAAAGAGATGCACTGCGTCTGGTTCGAGATTGTTAGAGATAAAGTGAGAGGTGCAAACAGACAGGATAGAGTGCCTAAATGTTGTTGGCTGCCGCAGCCGGGTGGGCGCCATCTGCCGGCACTACTTGAAAAAAAAAAAAAAACATTCTTGAGTTTTTGCGCTACGAACTCGATGGCGCTTCCAGCCATTCTAAAATCGTAGGTGCGGCCTATATACGGGTAATTTTTAAATATATTTTTTTCTGACCTTTTTGTTGAGGGGTGCAGCTGTTACAGAAGTGTGGCCATTGCACGCATATATACGGTATGTATGTGCGTGGGTGTATTTTCTGGTTTTTCAAGCTATGGCCATGCTGCATTCAGGTCTTAAACATTACTTTTCTTTGATGTTTTTTTTAATTCTGACTTGAGGCATCTTTGTTCCTTCCAAGCTGGAACTCTCGAACCGTGGCTGCGCTCAGATGGCATCCAATTGGAACTGCCGAAGCCGTGCAGGACTGTCGCAGTGTGCAAAGTTCTGAAGCAGGTGATCAATGATGAGACTACTTTGTATTGTCTTTAAAGGAGCACTGACACCCGCCAAAATTTATTTTTTATTTTTTTGCCAGGCGATTTCTATTGTTGTCAGAAGACTGACGAATCAACATTTTGCTACAGCATCACATATATCTTTAAGAATGTAAAAAAATGCATCTGCTCAGAACTGAAATTGAAACTAAACTGGGGAGGAAGAAGAAATATAGATGAGGAGAGAGTTGGCGGAAGTCATGTGGCTGTGCAACTATTTCTTTTCAATTAACATATTTGGAGCTTTTTGAAGCCACAAAAAATGGGTATCATATTTCTTTTCTATTTTTAGTATTGACTGTGTGCCTTCAATGACCCACGACTTTGATTATATTTGGTGTTTGTGTCTAAACCATAGAAAATGGCACATGACCACGGAGAAGAGAGTGAGCTGCAACACAAACCGGCCAGTTCTCGATCGGTGGTTTTCGGGCAGAAAGAACGCATTTGAAGCAGCGAATTGTTTTCTGAATAGCTGGGCTCTCATATGTCACGTGCAAATAAAAGCCTTGGCGAGCATAAATGCCCTGTCAGTGTCCCTTTAAGATCTTCGTACCTTAGAACTTTGGTGGGTAACAAGTCTCCTTACAATGTTTTTCACCGCAGCCAAGGGTCTTGGGATTGTCCGACCGCTTTGAGCTCTTCTGCGACGAGTGGAGGATCTGCGACAACTGCACCTCGTTCCGAGTCCACGGAAAGTTCTTGCTCCTGACGACGCACGCGCACACTTTACGCTGCCTCCTGCTCGATTATGACCTACCGAGTGAGTGGACGCTTTGCGACGTTGCTTTCGACGGTTGGCCCTCTAAACCTTGGTTCCCCAAACTGAGTTCCTAGGAACACGGGGATGCCCCAGAACATTCTCGGGGATTCCCCAGAATATTCTCACGGATTCCCCAAACTCACAAATTCGCTCGACCGTCTCTGCCCCCAAGTAAAGCGTTTGTCCAGTTTAAGCACTATGCTAGCAGACCTGTACCACCTATCGATGCTTAACTATGAGCCAAGTGCTCGCTAGTATGTGCATTACTGTTTACTAGGTAGGTAGGCTTCTGTCCTGCTTTATTGCATCAGTGTCGCGACTGTGAGGGGTTCCTCGAGATAGTAAAGTTTTAGAACCCCTGCTCGATACTAAAGAAAGTTCAGCGAATTTCTTCACCTCTGTGATCTCGATTATTCGTAGCAGAACTATGCGACACGAGAATTGGGATTGGGCTTTTGCAGTTATAATGAAATTTATAGTCGTTGTTACGAGCATGCTGGCTACTGCTTCATGTATTGTGCGACTGTTGCCGCTGGTGTGGCTGAACTTCCAAGCATGACGGTAGCTGGACCGCACGACGCTCATTCTTCTTTTATGCGAACGCAATTTCCCTCAGGCATCCTCGACGGAAACCCTTCTGCATCGCTGGACGACTCCCCGCGGCAGCTGGAGCGCGGATCTCTTCTCGTGACGAGCGTGTTGGCGGACGGTCGCGTCGTTCTTCAACTTCCGCGCGGGAACCTCGAGACGATATCCCCACGTGCTCTCGTGTTGGACCGAATCTGCGAACATCTCGACAGGTGACATTGAAAGCTTCCGTCCGTGGCGGGTTGTAGTTAAAACGATGCGTCATTGTTTTCTTCCATCTCGCAGGATCGAGTTCAAGAAGGCGTTCTCGTTGATGAAGGTTTATCGCATCAACTTGAACCTGCTCTGCGATCACGACCCTGCGGTATGTTGGTGGTCGGCGGGGCTTCGTGAGGACGCTCATTTTCCTGGGCTCAACTTTGTGGATGGCTTAGTTGCTGAAGTATTGATAAACGAATTGCCTTTTTTTTTGTATTCACATCGACATAGAAAATATGTGGTGTTAACGGTAATTTGGGTGCACGTTTTGCAAAGACACATTGTCGTGGAGCTTTAAGTGGTTTTAAAAGCTTTATTATTCGGTGCTACGAGCAATATTTAATCCTTTCGGGGGGCATAAGGAAACTATAAATTGAGTAGCCGGCACCACTAAAGCAACACCCATGTCTCCTTTTTTTTTTTTTTTCAGTTAATGAAGAAGCTGTAAAGATAAAAATGCAGTGGCTAGTGATGTGAGCAGGATTGCGGGAGCGACGACTAAGCAGGATAGCCCATGCACTATAGCTGACATAAATTAGGCTGAGAAAGATAAACCATTATAAAATAATATATGCAACCGATCCGGTACCGATAGAGGTATATTTTTTTATAATGATTTATCTTCCTCACCCTAATTTATGCCTCCCATATGTACTGCGTGGGCTGTACACTTGGTTGCCGCTTTCGCATTCGAGCTCATATCGCTGGCCACTGTGCAGTATCTAGACACTGGAATGGCATGAGGTTTGTCACATGTGTTCCGTTAGTCTAGACCTGCAGTTACAATAACTTCATAAAAACATGCCAACACCTCAAACAGGTCTTTTTTTTTTTTTTTGGTTTTTCTCAGGCCTTTCTTGAGCACTTGGAAGAATTTGTCAGCCAAATCGGGAACTCCACTGACATCAACCTGTTTCTGACAGAACTGTCGTAAGTTTCGATACTTCAACTTAAAAATAAAGGGATAAAAAAAGATTGTTTTTAGCAATTTCTGATTATATTTATTTTGTTTTTATTTTTGATCTGCAGGGACCAGGATGTGGCAAACACATTGTACGTCTCGGCCTATCGTTCGCGCTCCAAGAAGCCGTTTCGCTTTGAGCGTAGCAAGAATGACCATGTTTGCGACACCCTGAGGGACGTTTTGGAGCGGCTGGACTACGACAGGTATTTTCACTTCCTCCCGTATCACTCGGAATGGTTTCATGCGAGCTAACAAGACATGATATAATTTCAGACCCTAATAATGGTATGTGGCATGCTGTATATTGCCTTTAAAGTTGTAATAATCTGCATTGTAACATCTATCCAAAAATCTGCAAGGTTGCCTCTGGGTGTTCACTGGTGATGCTTTGGCATTAGTTCTATTACTGTAGCATGAATCACTGAATTTTCCGAAAGTACCAAAACTCCTAAGCTTTGGTGTGGAACTGTATTGCTGTGTTGCAGTTGATGGCTTAAGAGTAACGGCCCTGTGAAATCGAATCTAATTAGGGTGGGCAGAGCTGGCAGAACCTGCTTAATTGCGAGCAGACAGACTGATGCTCTTCTATCATGGACCAGTGCACAGGCTAGTCGACATTGAAAGGCCTAGTGGAAGTTAACATGATTATATCACCTTCTGATTGGTTGTAATTCGTCAGCTGTTTGGAGCTCCTGCATGGCTTTACATACGTTTCTCTTTTTCTCCCGGCATTAAGATGGCCCCCCTCAGCTAATCAGAAGGCTTGATTGGTCCGATTTTCCAGTTCAAGCGGACGCCTTGGAATGTGGCACTCTAGGAACGTTCGGTGGCTCTAGCCGTAGGCGTGTCTGTATTGGCAGGGGTGATACCCTCAGCTGTAACTTTGCACCATTCAATGTTCCATTTGCCTTCTTGTTTAAAACTCACACAAGCATGTGCCAACACCAGCAGATCCATAGCTTGGACACGTAGTAAGCAACTGTAAATATTGAGATCTTTTTTTTTTTTTTTGATTGGGTGCCTCAAATAGAAAATAGTTGCGTGGTTTCTTAGTTATACAATGCTGCATCTAAGAATCTTATCATCCAGGTTCCTTTTGTCAATCCTGACCTGCCACGCCAAGAAGAATGAGCCAGAGTTGGACCAGGTTTTGTTTAAGATCCACAAGCTGAAAGGTATGACTACAAGTTCCGGTAAGCATGCATAGTTGAAATTGGCATGGAAGTTTCTTTGTTTCGTAAAATTTGTCTAATGTAACAGTAGTATTGGTTATTTTTTTTATAAATGGGGTTGTTATGGTCAGTGGATTACACTGTGTAATGCAAACACAATTATTAGAGCCACAATGAGCTCCTGCTGCAATAAATGTCTATCATTGAACTGCCATGTTTCTGTGATTCTGATGATCCCCAAATGTTGTATTATATATATGGTCTAGTACAAAATGTTACTCCACTAATTGTACTGTTGCTATATCCAGAACTTTTCTGAATGGTGAAGTAGTACTACTACAGTGCGATCCACTTATAATGATACCATATATAACGACATACTGCTTATAATGATCAGTTTCTAGAGTTTCTAAACTAGAAACGCTCAGTTTCTAATGCAGATGCAGTGATAATTGGTTATAACGATTTAATTTTCGGGTTTTCTCATTATCGTGTGGGTTGCACTGTAGTACTTTTTTTTTTTACTAAAAAGAGGGTGAATACTTTACGTGCCTTGATTCTGCCAACCAGAAGATGCTATGTTTTAAAATAGACGCTCATAAAGGGGTCATGCCACGCACAAAATAAAATCTGTAACTACCACTGAGATTCAGTGCATGCTACTTCATATTTAGTAGTTACTTTTCTGTTTAAATATGTTAGCTTCCTGCATAAATTCAATCTAATCGTGGGAAACTAATCTGTCTCTTCAGCAAGGCCGCCATGTTTGAAAACATTGGTTACGTTATCGCCCCCCCATCTGCCTGCGTCCCCAGTGGTAGGAAGCGAGAGTAGCAGTTGCTGGGGGGGGGGGGGGGGGTGCAATGTGGCGAGCATGAACAGAGAGCGTAGACTATGAGAGCATTAGATGATTGATCTCATCTCACGTTTTGTGAGTATCATTTCCTCTGAGCATGCATCACCATTCAAATATTACGTCAAAGTTCCAGAAGAGTTGTCCGGACACTAACAAAGTTGAAAACAATAAAAAATGAATTTTTGTAATTCCTGCAGTGCCAAACATTGTTCAAGTTAGAGTGTACATTGAATAACCCATGGGTTTTTTGTATTAAGTCACCTCACTTGCTTAATTTTCCCATTATAACTCCTTTAAGTAACGAGCGCCGCTCATTGGAGATTCTTTCAGGAGTCGCAGAGGAACGCGGGACCACATCAGATCAAGCGCTCAAATACATCCTTTATCTTGTTGACACCAACGACCTTTTCAACGTGGCCCTTGGAACATACGACTTCGATCTTGTTCTCATGGTAGCCGAAAAGTCTCAGAAGGTAAAGTCACTTTCCTGTGAAGAAGTTGCCATGCCTGTGCAGTCGTTGAGGGTGTTCATTTCCTTAACGGCACCAGTGGCCTAAAGTGGTTGTGTTCGCCAATGTTGTTGCTCCACAAACAGGACCCCAAGGAGTATGTGCCTTTCCTCAAAGAACTCAACAAGTTGGAGCTTAATTACCGCCGTTTCAAGATTGACCTGCACCTAGGACGCCATGAAAAGGCTCTCAAAAACATCAGCTTATGTGGCAAGTGTTTTTCCCTTCTATGCATTATGTTAACAGTGCAGGCACAATGTAGCGTCCTGGCCGACCAACAAGCAGAGAGAAGGAAACTCTCCCTCAATTCCTCCGTTCCATTTGAGAAAGAGGGAGACCCTCCTCCTCTCTACCGGGAGTAGTTGAGAGATCCGCTCCTGTGTGGAAAGGAGGGGAAAAGTGGGCGAGTGGGAATGGAGAGAAGGAAACTGGGAACCGGTTTTTTCCCCGGTAGAAGACGATTCTGTAGGTCGGACTTTAAGCAGAGCTCAATTGGAACTTAAGTGATTTCGGTGAGTTTTATAAAAGTTTTGTGAGTCTACTATACGATTTTCTCTACGGAACTGCCATGAAAATCTCATCTTCTGATCGGGAGAACATTTCTGCCCAATTCGTTGGAGTTCCACATAGAGGGCTTAAACTTGCATGTAAAACTTAGGTAGTTGATGTAGTTGTTGCTCTGGTTTCTGTATAGTGTTTTTGCTATTTCTTTACTCTTTCTTAATGATTTACCTAAACATTTTCCCACTTGCCCTCTCAGGTGAATCACACTTTGAGGAGTGCCTGAACCTGATCAAGTCTCAGAGACTGTTTACATCTGCCCTGTACCTGTTTCCGGAGGGTTCAGATCAGTATAAGGTTTGTTCATTGAAAAGCATCGCTGCTTTGTAGAAAGTATTCCGTGTTTCATCCAGTAGATTATAGATTATATGTCTCGATAAAAGCCACTAAAGTGCTGTATCATTTCAAATCACATCATTGAAAGCAGGCTCTAAAGCACTCCAACGCTAAGCATCGATCTTAGAAATGTCCCAACGATGGCCACCACAAAGAAGGCACGCTTGCACCCCATTTGCAGAGCTAATTTTTCTTATTTTAATGAGCTACAATGTCAGTAACTAAATGCTTCCCAAGTTTCCACGAAATTGTAGTAGCTGTATCTGTAACTTCATGTTCAGAGTAACTTGTAACCTAATTCACTTACAGCAACAACTCACATTTATGTTGACAAACAAACACAAATTCACAGTGATGTAGTATCAGCGCCACAAGTTGTCCCTACGTTGGACTCTGTTGCAAGCAGGGTGCAAAAATCAAGAAGCAACTGTGCGAATATCATTTCTGCATTGGAAACATCTGAGATATCTTAAAGTAATTAGAGCATTATTTAGTTGTTTTTTTTAGTAACCATGGCTGTAATTGATAGATTGATGAGAGTAATTATTTGCAGTTTAATTACATTTTAGCTCACGTAACTGCGACTTGTTAAGATAGAGGCTGGAGTGTGTTGGTGAGGCACACTGGTAAAAGACATACGGTGCAAAATGAACAGATACAAATGGAAAGGAACACGCCACAGTGCCGTTGTGTGTTCCTTGCTTTTTCTGTCATGTCTTTTTGCGTTGTACGTCTCTTGACTGTAACTCAATTACTTTTAGAAAGTAACCTTTTCAGCTGCATATAACTTTGCAAAGCTGACTGCACAGTGCTGACACAAAGCATGAAAGAGCACGCTTGCTTGTGTCTATCTGTCTAGCATCTCGCTGACGTCTCAACCCTCTCCAAAGGCTGTCCGTTTCCTTCCTCAGGAGGTGTGGGGCATCTACGGGGACTACCTCCTCCAGAAGAAGCACTACGAGGAGGCCGGACTAGTGTACCAGCGCTGTGGGAAACTCGAAAAGGCGCTGACGGCCTTCGAGCTCTGCCTCAACTGGAGTCTGCTTGTGTCCGTTGCTCATCAGCTCGACTACGACCAGGACAAACTACAGAGCTTGGCCAGGAGGGTGGTTGGTGAGTTGGGCCTCGGTCACGGTGTAAGGTATACCATGTAGGTTGTGGGATTTACCTTGCTGCTACCCGTCTCGGGGAATGATACAGCACACCGGTTCAACAACGCGTAAACATTTAATGACCGTTATCACCTGCGCCGCGATCCCAAAGGCCCCCCCGCATACGCTGCGACGGCCCTTTATCAGCGGCGGAGCGCCGCTCGCGTGGCCAGTTGCCCTTGGCCCCTCGCGGTGCAGATGACCACTGACGATTGTCGGAGGGGCAACCTGGGCCAAACGCTTTGAATACTCAGGTTGCCCACAAGGTGTGGGCACTGCTCGCATCGCAGCTGCCGGGTGAAGTCCTCTTCTCGCCTTGTTGCACGAAGACGACTCTTCAATGATCGTCTAGTGGTTGCCTGTCGTGGGCCCGGTTTCCCATTCTCCTTTATGGGAGACACGCGTGTTTTTAAAGTTGTTTTCTGGGTGTCTCGTGCAATGTAGAACTTCGCACTTGCGCTACGCGTGTTGGTTAGACGCTGCTTCGTCACTGACCCTAGTTCCGTGCCTCAACGGCGACAAGAACAGTTTTATGAACGCGTTGAAGCAGACAGTTCTCTGGCACGGTGTTCAAGCGAGCGTTCGTTGAGGTCGGAGCAGACGCGCCAAGCGGAAAGCACACGTGCCCGGGTGCCATGGCAACGAGACACTTTTTTTAACACAGAATATTTATATCAGCCGGTTCTGTGACATTTGGTTGTAACGGCCAGCTGTAGCTAAAAACCGACACCGAAAAGCAGGGGTGTGCGAATACTCGAATATACGAATTCGAATCGAATAGTAAGTTCCCGAATAATTCGATTCGCGAATCAAATTCCTAGTGTTTGGTCACTCGAATATTCAATATATTCGGCCAAAAACGCGCGGTCGGCGCGAAGCTGACAAAAGAGCTGTTTTTTCTCCCAATGTTAGCGCCGTGATGTTAGACAGACCATGCGAGAAACACCTCTTGGTCCTACCATTCCACAAAAATCTAACGCACAGGTTAGAAAAAAGAAAAGTAACGAACGCCACAAACTTTATGGCACGCAGATTTACTCATGATCATGACACAATCTAACCTTGAATCACAACCGAAACATCCCGTTTGCGCCGCTTCCAGTGAGGAATTGTTGGGAGGCCGGTATTCCGCGCCATGCCGAATTCTGAGTAAAAAGCGCCGATGTAGAACACACTTGCCACACTCACAGAAACCGGCGGCTGTAAGATCACAAAAAGAAAAATACGTCAACCTCGCCGATGAAACCAGCCGAGTTGCCGTCGCCATTGCCGTAGTCACTCTTTTGGAACCGCAAGCTCCGCAAGCCGCAAATTCTATTCGGAACGAAACGGAACCCTCAAAATAGTGTGCCTAGATTTGAGGGTCTCCAACCGTTTGATAGCCGCGTTTGAATTACGAACTGCGAGAAGGTGACGAAAAGACGAAAGCATCGATCGGGCAGACGTCGTCGCTCTTTCGTTTGCTCTCCTTCTTTCCACGCGACAACACAACACATGCGCATTTACGACCAATCTGCGCAGGAGCCGTCTCCGTGGTTTCAGTTTCGCTTGCTCCCTCTTTTAAATCTAGGCACTCTAAAACAGGATAGATGGACGGAGGAATGAATGCATAGCGGCAGTTGGACGGTGACTTGCAGCACCTAACCACGTTTTTTTTTTTCTTACTTCAGATTATATTGTTTAAGCTTGTTTACTCAGATTTAACAGCTATCTGTTTATTTACGTAAAATGAAATCCCGGGTGCCCTTTTTCTTTCTTAAAATTGAAACCATATATCGCAAAATGCCCCTTTTCTAAGATATACAAATATAAAAAAAAAAGAACATGCCGCGGTGTTAGGTTGTGCGTTTAACGAGAAAAAAAGGCACGCGTGGCTTTTAACTTTGGGTTTTTTGTGACGCTTAGGTTAGATAGATTATGTTTGCACCATTAAATTGGATCTTTAGTGCCCAACGTCCAACAGCGACTGCTTTTTTTTCACAAGGACTTTTTTACATTTTAGCTGTTGTTCCGCACAAGATGCATATTCTGCACCAGGCGCATACTCTGCACATATAATAACCTCATTCACAGCACAATTTGAAGAATTCCTACAAATAAAATCACTATTGGATATTCGGCTTTTTTTTTTTTCTTAATTTGATTCGGTATTCGATTCGAAAACTACTATTCGGTATTCGCACACCCCTACCAAAAAGCGTTGCGCCCATAGGGAATTGTATAAAAAGACTTTGGTCCCGCAGCAGGATTCAAACTCACTACCTTGAGGTTCTGAGCCGAGTACTTTGCCGACTGAGCTCTCCAGGCTCGGCGGTACGAGCCACGCAAGAGCGAGCTCATTCGCGCCGCACGCGAATAAGCTCCCGCGCTTTGCGGCCTTTCCGGTCACGTAAAGCCATCTCGGGACTTCTGTCGGAATGTCGACTAATGTCGACATTAGAGCTTGCCTGCATAGACGTTTTAAATCCGCCGGTTGTACACTGCACGACAGTTACCGCGAGCACTACATCAGCTCTTCCTAAAACGATGGCTTTTTGTGTGAACCCTGGATGGACTCTAGCTCCACAGCATGGCCATGGGAGAGTGTCAGTAGTGGGACAAGCTGTTAGTTTGACGTCTCAGAATGTGCAGTCAACGGTGTTGCACTGCCCGGAGTGTACAGCATAATCCTGCTAACCTTCAGTGCAGCTTCTTTTGAGGGCCAACAGGTTGTCTTAACACGAGTGGTTATCCAAGTTGTAGCACCATTCCCTGAAAACCCTCTTACCTTTAAGTTGCCTACAGAGCACTAATTAACTAACTATAGGTACTTTGCCCTTTTATGCTGTGGACTCTGTCTAGTAGAGTGGCCAAGAATCGAAGGATTAGTCGTGTCATGCATATAGGCAGATTTTTCTCATTAAATTACTTCTTAGATGTGAATGAGGCAAACCTGGAAGGCCTGTTCTGTTTGGGGCTTGCCCTCTCCCCTTTCTATGCAGATGCCATGCTACTTGCAAAATGTTACAAGGAGGCTGCCGAAATCTGTGAATGCTTTGTGAAGGTGAGTGCTCATGAAACTCCAAGATGAATTGGGAATAGTAGTACTACACGACGCGCAAGTTTTTAGCAGGAAAAACTGAGTGTTGGACCTTTCCTTTCAGGATGAATATGAGGTCATCCGCATTTTGGTCGATGCTCACCTCTGGGACGATGCATTTGCGAAGGTAACTTATTTCTCGAGTAAACACTAGCCTAGCAAAAGCTTTGTGCCCCAGAAATTTTGATGGTTAGCTCCCAGATTTGCAGTCGCCGGCAACCTATAACTGCTAAACTGACCGATGCATCAACTTCCTCCCTCTTCAGATTCATCAGTTGAAAACACCAGACTTGTTGGAACGGCTCTGGAGGCCGGCGGTGAAGAGCGAATTTGAAACCCTGGCTGAAACAGCCAACTCCTTATCCCAGACGTGGTCCAAGCACGTCCAGCGTCTAATGATTGTTCGCGAGCTCAAGAAGACCGTCGATCAAGGTGATGCTTGGAATCTCAATTCGTTTTTATGTGTTCCACTCAAATTCGACTAGAAAATATTTTTTTGTTTCGTTAACATGTTTATACATTTACTGACATTAACATTTTTGTTTGTTGGATTTGCCCGTGAAGATGGTGATGGCGACGTCGACGACGGTGCCTTTTCGGATGTTGCGAGCGTGACGTCGAAACCGTTTGGCGGAAGTCAGTCTGGAAAGTCTGGCACCTCTTTGTCAGGGTAAGATCATCTTTTTGTCTCGAAAAATGGTCTCCGTCACTTCGATGTGGCACTGTTCCTTCCATGCATAAACGGATCTATTGTAGTGGTGCTACAGTGCTTGCACTGCTACTGCTACATTGCTGAAGTGTTGTTGCAGCAGTGTTGAGGGTTCTGCAGCAATTTGAAAGTACAGTAAACCCTCGTTACCTCAAAATCCTAAAAGCTAGAAAGAAATTACATGAAGATCCGTTGGCAGATTTTTAGAGAATGCGTTAGTATGACCCTTGGAAACGCCACACATGTTCCCCTTTGGGAAACGCTAATGCTGACCTCTTCACTTTTCTGTTTTGCCTTTCTTTTTTGCTTCGTTTATGTTTTGCTGCCTCTTTATGGCCTCTTTACAGGGTCAGTGTTAAGATTTCCAAAAAGGGGACGTGCATTGTGTTTGCCGAGGGTCATGCTAACGGATTCCCTAAGAATCCACCAATGGATCTTTCTGTAATTTTTTCGCCCCTTTTCTGCACTCTGCCTGTCAGAGTACATCGATGGCCTTGGATACGGTCATCCACATCACTCATGCAAGGAACCACGTCCATACCACTCATGGAAGGAACGGCATCCATATTACTCGTGGACTGAACCGCATCCATCGTTAACTACACAGAGATTACAGCCCATGCACCACTACTACTGAAACCTAGAGCGAAGAACGACCGGCGACGGCTGAGCGGCAACTGAGCGCACCTGCATTCCACCGCGCCGCGGCGCAACACCTCCTAGACAACAAAGCCGTAGTGCTGAATTAAATGGCTTAATTAGAGAAGGCCAACGCTGGACACGGATTGAAACGAGTGCTGTGTCAGCGCTCGACTTCGAGTCAAAGTTTGAGCCGAACGTTGACGCAATCGTCAATTCCAATTTGTGTCCAGCGTTGACCTTCTCTGATTAAGCCATCTCATTCAGCACTACGACTCGTTATATAGAAGGTGTGGCATGGCGTCTCCTTCTCTGCGCGCAACTTTGCCAAAAACGAAAGGGCTCGTTATGACGAAAACCCGGCGGTGTCTGTCAGTTTGTCAGCACCGGGGAGAGAGGGAGAGGTTGACGCATGGTGCTGAGTCAGCGCTTCGGACCAATGGGAGCATTGCACACATCACCCTCTCTCTCTCCTTCTTCCTCTCTCCCCAGCACTGACAGACGAAAGATACCGCCGGGTTTTCATCAAAGCGAGCGTTCTAATGCTGACGCTTTAAAATTCGAGATAAGCAAAGATTTGAAATATGCGAGGTACCGAATTTTCATTGCATTGTTCGCACATTGTGCAAATGGAACTCTTCCAACAATCTCACCAATTGGCTTGACACACACCGCACGTGGCGGCGCCTTGGGGAGAACAAAACGACCGCAACAAAAGTATCAACGAGCAACACTCATAAGGTGAGACGACAAAACCAAAAAAAAATATGCAAAAAAAAAGAAAAGCTAAGAGGACCTACAAAAAGGAAATAACGAAAGAAAAGGACAAGAGCATGTTAAGCACAGAGGAGAGAAAAAAACAGCAGCACCGCGCGTGCAATAATGAACAATTTTTTTTTGGATTGTTGTTTCTTCGTCAACCAATGTTTAGGCCACCAGTTCATTGTTTTCTGCATCCTGCCTGGGTTTTTCGTTTTTTTTTTTTGTAATATTTGTTGTCCAGATTTTGAGATATCCGAGGTCTGTCCTGAAAACTTTTCAAGATAAGCGATAAGTCAGCGCATTGTGTTTATCGGAGTTCATTCCATGACGAGAAAATCTTTCGGCTTAAATAATACTTCGAGATAACTGTGTTCCACTTAATTAAGGATCACTGTATTGCTGCAATAGTGCTAAAGTGTTCCAACAACACTTGAGCAGCAGTGTCACATTCCTACACTGCAACATTTTTACGGCAGCTTTGTGATTGTGTTGCTCCAAGAATGCTCTCTATTGACACTACTACAAACGATTGCAGCGTTACTACATCAATGTAGCGGCGTCACAAGGGGGGTGGAGGGGGGGGGCAAGGGGGGCAGACTGCTTGGTTGCAGTGCTCAGGGTGGTGCAGCTGGGCAGTGAAAGGAAGGGAGGGGGGGGAGGGGTCGCTGACTCTGGTGACGCCACTACATCAATGTGAACCGACATGTGGGTGTCATCCAAAGCAGAACTATGTAAAAGCGAAGTTATGTTTCAGCGTTACTTACCTCCTCTTGTAGATCCATTGCAACAATGAGAACATCAAGGAACAGGAAGAAGCAGGAGCGCAAGAAGTATGTCTTGAAAGAGGGCTCACGTTACGAGGATCTTGCCCTGGTCGTTGCCCTCGGAGAACTCGTGTCGTCCGTCGACAAGTTACAAGGTATGTAGAATCATTATAAAGAGATTGGTGGCCGAGCGTGGTGTGTACTCCAGCTCTGAGTGCGTGGAGCGAAGGCTAGTGCTGCAGAACCCAGAGATCCTGAGTTCAATCCCCACTCCCACCCGTTTCAGTCAGGACGAGCATTGTACCAGCTTGTGTTTCTGTACCACTACTGCGTGATGCACGTTAAAGACCCTAGGGTAGCAGTGGCTAAAGTTCTCATCTGCAGCAGAGACATCAGACACCCATCAAGGCCGGCTAACCTCCTGCTACACAAACACGCAACACCATTTTCATCTTCATGTGTCAAACAACTGGCTCAAAATGCGCCTTTGAAAATGGCACAACAGAATTATTGGCAGAAGCTTACGAAGCAAGGCAGACTGCTGCACATCTTTTCATCCAAGCAGGCATCTTCATAAGCTACACTTCTTGTTTGCCTGACAGAAGGGAAGTTTGTGCATGCTGCATTTCTACCAAACTATTTTTGTTTACTGGCTTTAAATCTGCTGCTTGCTGAAGGTAAACTAAGAAAAAGGAATATGTGAATAACAATTTTGATCTCTTGCAGAACTTTAAAAGCACTAATTTAATCCAGTGGTAATTTCATAATCACTTTATTTGCAATTTTCTTTATTTTTTTTTATAAAAAACCTTTTGGTCAGTAAAAAATATTGTATTGAGCATACCACCTAAAGTCTGGGTGCCTTCCTCTGAACTTTTGTGCTTCCTTCCAATTCATGACAGATGAGTGCAAAGCATTGTTGAAGGCGCTGGTAATGGCTGGATCAGACGAAGACGCCAGGGCGCTTCAGCGATCGTTTTCCACCCTGCTCACCGAAGTCGAGCAAGACATTCCCAAGGTTTGGCCTCCAGAGTCGGCCGAAAGTTCCCTGGTGAGTTTTGAAATTCTAATATAACTTCCATCGTATCGAGGCATCGCAAAACTTGAACCTACTGATGTTGATGCACATGGTGGGAGCATGTTTATGTTGTTCATATGAATATAAGCTAAACTTGCACTTTCTAGACGTCTCTACCCTGCAAAAGTCCCGGTGTATAGATTGCTGTGCTTTTAGTGAAACAATCACTCAGCACTTTCTCACAGTCTGCTTGCTTAGCGTGCACTTGAAGGTGATGCTCAAAGGAAAGAATTATTTTTCCACTTGGTTTAGCTGTTTGTTAGTGTAAGCCAAGTAGTAGTCTGTTGTCTTGTCGACTTGACGCAACTCGGCACTTTTTTGAACAGCCCCTTGGACCGCAGTCTTCCTCAACATTGATTGCTGAAGCCGTACAGAGGCAGCTGATAGTGCAGCCTGTCATATCGGGTGAGTGTTGCGGCAGACGGGCGTTTGTCCCGCGAAACATATCTTGAAAGTTTGGGGTATTTAGTTTAAACTAAACGTTTCCCGAAGAAGCTATCAAAATAATTCAAAAATATGTATTGTGCATACGAAGTTCCCATAGCTCGATGTTATTTGAAGTATAACCTTTCTACAATAAAGACCGATATAGCTGGTATGAATCTAGTGAACCAAAGTTGACGTATTATTTCTACAGAGATTTGAGGTGCCCACATATTATAGCTATGGATGCGGTGAATGTTTTCCTTAAAAAAGCTGACTTTACTTTTACTCCAGTAGTTCTTATTTAACATTAGAATGATCATTTAAGATTTACCTTGAAGAAGTGCTTGCACTGCGAGCTTAATATTTGTTTATTTCAAGATGCTTGCATCAAATGACAGATTTCCTTTCTTTACAGGTTTTTTATTTTTATTTTATGTAACCGAAAATCTTTTGTGCCTTGCCATTTTTTTCTTTCCAATTTTTTTGGCGGTAGATTTCAAACATACTTGGTCCCCTGGAAGCACTTACTTTCTCAAAAATTGCTTCATCTTGTTTTCGTTGCAGATCCAGCGCTGAGAAGGCCACCAGTTTTGCGAAACAACTTTGGCTGGAAGCTCAACATGCTTAGCTGAGGCAGTTGTAAATATACACACCTTCAAAAATGTTTACCTGGGAGAATTTCTTGCTAAAGAGGCTCTATTATATGAGCAACCTTTTTTCTTCTTTTTTTTTTGTGTGTGAACACAATAGGTGCACCATGAATACACCAGACGTAATTTGTTTTGACTTAGTTCAGTGTCTGAATGTGCATCTCGAAAGCTTCTATATGAGGAGCGTTCAAAAAGTTATGAGACTAATTTAGTAGTGTAGAAAGAGAGGGAAGCATAGTGATGCACAAACAGCAGTAGAAGGCAGGAACCTTCATGTGTCATTATGCCCAAGGGCATTGTTCTGTGAACATTTGGGGCTGTGCTGCACAAGCCTTTATGACCATGTGCGGGAGTGCAATGGAAATTTGAGTAGGGGCCGCAAACCAAAACAAGAGCGAACATCAATTCTGCGTCAAACTTGGCAAACCTGGAACAGAGACCTCTGAAAGGATTCATCAGACTTATTGCGAAAAAGCAGTGAGTCGTGCAAAATATTTCGAGTGGCACTCACGCTTTAACTCTTACTAATCGAGTAATAAAACAGTATTTTAGTATTTAGTCCTCAATTTGTATAATTTTGGCATCCCCTTTAGTATTTCCAGCATTTTGGGGTTGGCAAGTCTGTGGTTTGATACATAACCACTCCCTCGAAAGCCTACTAAATGACTCACAGGATCAATAAATAAATGAGTGCCACGAGTGCTTTCCTGCACAGCCCAGAGATTGCCCATCTCAACGATCGATGCCAAATCACGAGTTCGAAAATAAACGTTTCAACCAAAAAATTCAGTCTGCAATGCGACACTGGAAATGATGTTTCACATGCTTCTGTCACGCTTAACGTTGCATCGAAAAAATTAAACTTCTTAATTTTCTTTTGCCTTTTTATTCGTCGAGTTTATTTTGTAGAAATAAGTAATTGGCTCTTTGAGTGCCATGTGAAAAAGTGTGCACACTGACGTCTCTTAGGGCCTATCGCACTCTGCAAAGAGACGTTGATGTCCAGATCATTATGTTTCTGTGCCTGTGTCATAACCTCCTACTGTTGTGACCGTTTATAACGAAGTCGGTTATAAAGAAACAGCAGCTATAGCGAAGAGATCACGATTTCCCATTCTTGTTTGCACTTTTTTAATGTATATGTGTCTGTTTTTAGCGAAGGAAAATGAGCGGCTCCCGCGGATACGGCGAAGAGAAGGTTTCTGATAATTAAAAAAAACAAATCAAATTCGGAAAGTTTATTGAGTTGGCAGACCGCCGCACTTTGCTGGCGCGGCCGAGCAGCCACCCAGAACAGGCCACTGGCGGAAGCCTCTGCATCGTCGTCTGCTCCCCGCTCCTTATCTATGAAGTGGCTTTTCCGTGTCGCATGCGGAAAGCCGTCGTGGCGGGCCGTCAGGGGCGTTCAGTGTGCTCGCCACGACGTACCGATATCTACCAATGGAGAGAGCCTAGATTTAAGAGAGGGAGCAACTCCACCCGTGGAGAGCATTTGCAATTTAATGGCGGATGCCTCCTGAGCAGATTGGCGTAAGTGCGCCTGCATTTGTTATCTCGTGGCCAGCGTGGCGAGGAAACCGGGCGGAGAGGCGGACACGTTTGCAGACAGTGAACGCTTTTGACTCCTTGAAGGCTGCAACTCGTTTTGCAAACGCGGCCCAGAAACCACGTGACCCTAATCGAGAACTTGCCCCCTCTTTTAAATCTAGGCCTATATACTGATGAAACATGAACTTGAGTGCAAACTCGGTTCCGTGCGTGCTTTTTTGTTTGCTCCCTGTTCCGTGTCGCTAGTCGATGTGGTCGCTCTCTGCGCAAAAGTCTAGCTTCGCTCAAGCAACGATTCGGCGGCTCATCACCACTCAACAATGGCGAGTCCTGGCTCCGCCAGCACCTCGACGGGGAAGATGAAGGCAATCTCCTTGAAATAAAATGAAATAAAAGCATGCCGCCGTCCTCAACGAAGTGTGCATAAACGTAAAGGATGCCGTCCACCGCCGGCGTCCTCCACGGCGGTCGTCGCAGCTGTAGACATGGTCCGTATACGTGTAGCTCACAGGATCTTCTTTCAATTGTAGCTACTCGCAATTGGGGAGAAGCGGTTCCTATCTAGCAGAAATCACACCCAGGGTAGCCTCGACCGCTTTCTGCAGGCACGATAAACGTGCCCAGATAGCATCTCGTGTACCGTATTTTCCGGACTATAGTCCGCGGACTATACATGTTTAAAAGTTGAAAATTCAGGCTGTGCGGACTATCTACGCGTGCGGACTATACAGGAATTTTGTTTTTCAATATCGTTGATTGAGACGAGACGGATTTTGTGAATAAAAGAGTATGTAAGTTATGATTTATGTATAATACAAGCTTCTTTGTGAGCTACGAAAGCAGTCATCTCATATGTCAAGGTGTGCCGCGTATGAGAAGATTTTCGTGTCGACTAAGCACCAGGTGCGGACTATGCACCGAGTGCGGACTATGCACCGGGTGCGGACTATCTAAGCAAAATCTTTTATTTTTGACCTTGAAGTTGCCCCTGCGGGCTATGCACCGGGTGCGGACTATCTAAGCAAAATCTTTTATTTTTGACCTTGAAGTTGCCCCTGCGGGCTATACACCGGGTGCGGACTATAGTCCGAAAAATACGGTCATCTTTTTTTCAATTTTTTTTTTTATGGAGTTTAGATATAACGAAAACGCGGATATAGCAAAGTGATTTTAGATTCCCGTTGACTTCGTTGTAACCGGCCTCGACAGTATATAGGGGAAAAGCCTGCGCTTTCCGCACCCGAATAATAGGGAGTATTCACTGGGATCCATATTTGAGGGCGATGTTTAGAGCGCATGCTCAGAACGAGCTCACATCAATAGGCTGCTAAGACCGGCACTCTTGACGGTGCGGAATGCACGTTGCAAAAGAACTGTGGAAGCTCGCCGTGAGCACGCGCTCGGCATTCGCGCACACAGCTATGGCCGCCAGTGAATACTCCCTATAGGCCGTCAGGTCGCTGTGAGAGTGGGAGGACAAAGTGGCAGTTGAGGAGGACAGTGGCTTGTGGCTAGCAGCTCCATGTACGCATTCGGCAGGACAATGCACCACCACCACCTTCTTTTTGTATTTCTCGGGAGAAACGGAAAAGAAGACAGCCGGCTTCCTCCATCCTCCTTTCTACGGCTTACCCTCCCTTCCTGGTGTGGAGGGTGGGAGAGAAGGAGGATGTGCCGAGGGGTCGTAGGTGGGTAGAAATAAAAACTTGCAATTGTTTCTTGAAAAAAAAAAATGGAAGAAGAAAGGAGGAGTTTCGAAAAAAGCCCTTGTGAACGTCGGGGCTCTACCATCCGAATCGCTCCAAGTAAGCATGCTCTTTGATATTAAACGAAAAAAACAAATTCATCAGTTGGGCACATCTTCATTCTAAATCACAACACCAGAGATGTTTTTTTTTTAATTTTTTTATTGATTTTTGTATATGCAGGTTTATATGCAGGCTCTACTGTGATTCTTCAATTTCCAGTCAAATATATTAGTACAGTAAAACCTCGTTAATTCAACCCCCGCTAATTCGGAAATTTGGATAATTTGTACTGCCGAACGTTTTAGTAGATTGTTCCGATACCTCCGATACCCCCGATAACGATACTATATATGTAAGCGCAAAGGCGGAGGCAGAGTATCGGGTATCGTTATCGGAGTCATCGGAACGATCTACTAAAACTCTCTAATGGCAGCAAACGCTCATTAATTCGGAGGGAACCCGGCGCGCTATGGTTAATTCGGACGAATTCGGCAGGTGGCGCTAGCTAACACCCGTTCCAAAGGGTATGACCGCTATCCATCCGAGGCGCACACGTGGATTTTCCGGTTTTCCTGGTTTTCCCATGGTTCTCCGCTCTTCCGGTTCTCCGTGTTTCGCACCAGTTTTGCTTTAGATTGCCGTGTTAGCGCGCTACCCACTACTCTCCTGGCATGGAAGCGGCAGAAGCATAGCTGCAACGGAAAAATGGTAGCACAGGTGACTGACGATCGGAATGGCGAAATCGCGACACGCGGAGCTATTGTTCCCGAGCGCGCCGATAGCGAGAGTGACAGTCACGTTTCATGCCTCAACGCGGGGATTCTAAAGCCCGCTATTTTAACCGGCCACCCCCACGTTGTAAAATGCAACGTGACTGGCACTCTCGCTGTCCGCGCGCTCGGGAAAAATAGTGCCGGGTGTCGCGATTTTGCCGCTCCGATTATTGGTCAGTTGCGCTACTCGTTTTCCGTTGCAGCTGTACGAGGCTCAAGGGCCAAACACATGCGCGTCCAAACTGTCCGATTCCGCGTGCGAACCGCCGGAACGACCTTCGAGGGCGAGGGTTTTCGTCGCACCGGAGGCTACGAAAACCCTCGCCCTCGAAGGTCGTTCCGGCGGTTCGCACGCGGAATCGGACAGTTTGGACGCGCATGTGTTTGGCCCTTAAGAATTGAGCGACGAAAGTGGAAATACTAAGGACCTTGAAGGACGGCGTCTCTCGACAAGTGATTGAAAGTTACGACGTCAAGAGAAGCAGTTTGGCCACGTACGTGAAAATTGAGGCCGATATCCTACGGGCTTTCGAGAGCGAGAAGTTCAACGCGAAAAGAAAGCGGCCGTGGAAGTTGGTGCACCCGAAACTAGAAGAGGCTTTGTTGTGCTAAATCGTCAGCGCACGGGATGCGTAGCTCCGACAGTGCGAGTGCGGTGGAGCACTCGACCGCGCTAACGAAAGTTGCCGTCTCCGCCCAAGTGTCGTCCAGAAAGCAGGCGGTAATAACAGATTTCTTCTCGGAATAAAGGTATGTCACAGGGAAACGTTTTCGCGCAGTTTTCTTTGTCCTTTCGATATTTCAACTTTCGGATAATTCGGACATTTTTGCCGGTCCCATGAGATCCGAATTAACGAGGTTTTACTGTATTTATCATTTCCTTCAAGCTCTGCAGTAGTAGTTTCCATCTGAAACGCGCTGTTTACGAACAAGTTCACGTTCGCCCACATCTAGTGTGGCCACTGCGCATGCGCAAAAACCAGGTTTAGGCAAAGTGAAGAGTCTGCACGTGTGCTGTGCCGACAGCGGCGTGGAGTCACAGCTGCGTGTTGGCGTGCATGTTTTGTAGAAGACCTTGGTGGTTCTTTGCAAGCCATGCCAACGCAGGAATTGCCCTCTGAAAATTAACATCCAGCATCAAATGTTGTTTTTTGTTTCTTATTTTTATTGGCGTTTAGCGAAATCGACATCGCGTAGCGGCAACGCCGAGAAGCTCAGGAGAGGAGGTCGTTTCGGCTAGGCAGCATAGAACAAACATTGTTAAATGTTTCCAGTAATTATTTTTATGCTTCCGTCGTGTCATTTCTACACACTGAATTGAAGGTTTCTACCTTTGAAGAAAAAGAAGAAGAAGCCTCCGAGCAACCCAGTTGCAGTTTCTTCTTAGCTCTCAAATATTTGCCAGTTCTAAGGTATTTCTCAAAGTTTAGGGGGTATTCGTGCCCCCGAACCAGTCTTTTACTATCGAAGAAGGTTCAATGGAGCACCGCGAACCCTCCGCACTCCTCCGATCGACGTCTTCGAAACCCGATGAGATGGATACGTCGCTAGGCCTAACGACTGGGCCACAGAGTGCCAAGTCCGAAAACGTGACTGGGAATATTTCATCGACGGGCCACCCGGCCATCAACCTCCCGATTGACCCTGGACTACTGGACCTACTTGGGATCCCAGGAGATGAAATTGGGAAGCTGTTCATGTGCTTCTTGGCACAGCTCGCCGAAGAACGCCAGCAAAAAGCCAGACTGAACAACGCTAACGAAGCGGTGAGCTCAAAATTTTCTCAGGAGTTTCCAGCGCTGACCCCGCCAGAAATTTCGTCAAGCTCTCTTTCGAGCGAACGAATAGCCACGCCTCCAGAAACCGACCCTCCGTCAACAAATCCAGAGGACAACGGATGGTGCACGGTGACGAAACGCCGGCGCAAACAATTGCTGACATCGGTCGAAAAAGAAGAAAACAAAGCCACAGCTGCTCCAATAGAAAACGCACGAGACATTCGAAAGACGACACAGACCATTGTTCTCAAACCTGTGTGCAAGGAAGAGGCTATGGCATTTAGGGTTCGGGACATTGTGAGCGCCGCTGAGAAGGCGGGAGTTACAAAAGACGACGATTTTAAGATCCAGTATCAGGCAAGGACCAACACCATTGCACTTACTACGCAAGATGAGAAGACCGCAGAGAAGCTTCTTCAGTTTACAGAGGTGCAAAAAGGCGGCGATCAGTACGCGATTCGACCGTACAAGGCCATCGGGAGAGATCAGATTAGAGGCATCATTTACCTCCCAGGAGACAACCGCGACGAGACTCCAGAGACGCTGATGCAAGACATGAAATGCAAGACGTCCCGCATAGTCAACGCACGACTGATCGGGAAAAGCAAAAACGTGGTACTAGTGACGTTTGAGAGTAAAAAACTCCCCAAGACAGTAATCTTTTCCAACGCAATTCTAGGCGTGAAGGAGTACCTCCCACGCCCCATCGTATGCTTTAAATGCCACGGGCTTGGCCATAAGACCGATGTTTGCCCCCGGAAGGTGCAAAGGTGCGGCCACTGCGGGCAGCTGCACGATGAGGAAATGGAGAACTGTCACCGGGAACCCAGATGCCACAACTGTGAGGGCAAGCACGTTGCTACCAGCAATGCCTGCCCAAAGCGCAAAATTCCGGAAAAAAGAAAACCCTCGTTGAAGCCTCCGGAGGCGCAACCCAGGGACAGCTACGCAGCAGCTGCCTCGGCGAGCACAAAGGAACCCAAACCAGCAGGAGAGATAAGCAGGACAGGCTTGCCTGCCTGGATGCCGGAATGGGCCAATCCTACACCACCACAAACGCCACAAACATCTACGTTTAACGCCGAGAGGGAGGTCGACAAGCTTCAAGCCGAAATGAAAATGGGTTTCAAGGCACTTTTCGAGGTCATCGGGGAGCTCAGAAGGGAGATTGCAGAGCTGAAGCATGGCAAGTAACTCCGCAACCAGCGCTAGACGGATCACCACGGAACTGACTCGGATCATCCAATGGAATTGTTGTACGTTTATGGCCAGAAGTGCGGAACTCAAATTACGATTTGAGATGCAGCCCCCGCCCGATGTGCTGCTACTCCAAGAAACAAGGACCCCGACCATGACACTACCGTGTTACAACTTCTACACGAACCCTACCATCGAGACGGCCCCTAGCATTCGGGAGAAGAACCCTGTAACTAAGAGGGGCTGGGCAGCCGTTGGTATCCTACGACATATACCGCAAGCCCAACTGGATACGACAGCCCTCTGCTCAACTGACAGAGAAGTTGTTGCCGCGAGAATCAGGCATGGACGAACCAAATTCACTGTGGCCTCTGTCTATCTCAGACCAGGAACCAAAGCGGTAGACAGGGAGATGATGCAGTGGATCAAAGGGCTGATCAAACTAGCCGAAGGGGATCCCATCATTGTTGCAGGAGATTTCAATTCACCACACAGGTATTGGGGATATACGACCAACACGAGGAGGGGCAAAGATATTCTTGAAGCCATGAATACCGTGGGCCTCGAGCTGCTCAACGTACCCGGCGTCAAGACTAGGTTAGCCAAGCAGCGGAGGCAAAAGGACTCTACCCCGGACCTCTCTTGGGCTTCGAGATGTCTCGACATTGAATGGACGCCATGGAAAGATAGCCTCGGCAGCGATCACTTCCCCCTGGAAATGAAGCTCAGACATGCCCAAGGGACAGGCTATAAGGAGAAGAGACCGGTGGTAAAGTGGGACCGTTTCAGGAAGCTTCTTGAAGCGGAAGACGGTCAAGACGTCGAAATGAGCATCCGCAAGGCACTCCGAGAAGCCAAGACGGAGATATTGGTGAAGCCCGATGCCCCCACCCCTGACAACCACCTACTCAATCTCTGGGCTAGCCGGCTACAAGCGCTCCAGACAGAAATACGGTAAAAAGAAAACACTACGGAACAAAATCAAGCTAAACCATGCGACGGCGAAGGCCAAAAGGTACACGAAGGAACTGGGACGCACAAGATGGAGAACTCACTGCGAGTCTTTCAACCAGCGCACCGGGCTTGGAAAGGCCTGGCGAACTTACCGGGGCCTCGACGGAAGGAAGCGCAGGAAAAGAAATGCGGCACAGAACCTCGCCCTTAAGCTAAACATAAGCGAGGAGGAGTTGGCAATCAAGGCCGGTGAACTTTTTTTTCCCCAGGACAGAGCACCGACGACCCCCAGAGCAATGGCCGAGGACTTGGACATGCCACTAGAAGCTGGGATGGAAGATCAGCTTGGCATGGGAGAACTCATAGACACGCTCTTCACAACAAAGACCAACAGCGCCCCCGGCCCGGACGGGGTCAGTTATCAAGCACTCAGAAATCTTCCGGAAGAAGCCACGAAAAGACTCCTGGACAAATATAATCAGGTCTGGGAATCGGGGAGACTGCCGGAGGATTGGAAGCTGTCCTGGGTGACTCCGATACCCAAGCCCGGCAAGCCACTCGATCGAATTGAAAATCTGCGGCCGGTTTCCCTGACATCTAACGTCGGAAAGACGATGGAGAAGATGGTACTCAGGAGGATTCAGTGGTACTTGGAGAAGCACGAGTGCCTAGATCCCAGACAGACGGGCTTCCGGGAGGCAATGGGTACCCATGACAGCCTCAAACTTCTCTACGAAGAGGTTATGGCCGACAAGAATAAGCAAGATCCGCGACTTGTCGTTGCTCTCGACATCCGAAAGGCTTTTGACGCTGTCCCTCATTGGGCTGTCGCTAGAGGAGCCAAAGCATGCGGCATTCGAGGCAAGGCACTGAATTTCATAGAGGACTTTCTACGCAATAGAAACTTCCAGGTGAAAATAGGAGACACTAAAGGTCCCCTGACTGCGAACTGCAGAGGAGTACCGCAGGGGGCGGTGATATCGCCGGTCCTCTTCAACATGGTGATGGCAGGCCTTCCTGCCCGACTTCGTACAATTGAAGGACTAGGTTTCACCGTCTACGCTGACGACGTGACGCTCTAAACCCGCGGCGGATCCTTAGGTGAGCAGGAATGGACGATGCAACGCGGCATAGAGCAAGTTTTGGAGTATCTCAAGGCGTTCGGAATGGAAGCGTCCCCTGAGAAGACGCAATACATGGTAGTAGCCAGGCCCCGAGACCATCTGAAAGGAATCGCCAACTCGATACGGCTCGAGATGAACGGACAAGAGATTGGCAGAAAACAACAGATCAAAATCCTCGGAGTCACCTTCGAGGAAACGGCGAGAAGTACGAAATGGCTCCCAGAGATAGAGAAAAACTGGGTTCAGGGCTTGAAGCTCATTAGAAAAACAACCAACAAGTCATGGGGCGCTGACGAGAAGGCTCTTCGCATCCTGGCGGAAGCCCTGCTCACGTCGAGAGCTCTATATAGCTGCAACTGGCTAAATCTCACCCGCGGGCAGTGGAAGAAGCTAGAAAGATTGAATCACCGATCCATGAGGGTGATCACAGGCCTTCCCAACTTCACGCCACTCGAAGAGCTGAGGCAAGAAGCTCAGATGAGCCGTATTGAGGACAGAGCCGACGTACAGAACATCGCTCAATTTCAACAACTGGAGCGGACCAGGCAAGGTCGTCGACTTCTAGAGGATTTGGGATACGACATAGGGAACAAGCCCCCACTTGAAGAGCCCCTTCCACCGTGGCAAGATGAGGCAGTCACAGACCATCGGCCACTTCCTAAAGCCCTAAACGAAGGAAAGAGGGCAAGGGCTGCTAGGCTGCATGCAGCTTGGTGCGAGGAACATGGAAGGGGCGACGAGATACGCTATACCGATGCAGCAAGGACCGAGGGAGCCTCAGCAGCAGCATGGCACGACCCAAGAAGGAACAAGGTGTGGGCCGAAGCGCTACCGGAGGGCACATCCGTCAAACAAGCCGAGCTGAGGGCGATTCTTGCGGCGATCGAAGACATCCTGAGCATCTCAGTGACGGCAAGTAAAGCCAGAATTTTTACGGATCCCCAGGAGGCGATCATCGCGACCAGATGCAGCAGGCCCAAAGGCCGCACGACTAAAAAGATAAAAAAGATGGCGACGGAGCTTCGAGAAAGGGGCACCGCGTTGTACATAACGTGGCTTCCTGGACACAGTGGAATAGCCGGGAACGAGAGGGCACACAGGGCCGCAGTGGAGGCAGCACATTATAGCTCCACGCTTGGCCCGACCTCTCCGTCCGGCAGGCACGAGACTGTAGATCCAGAGGAGCAGGCCGAACTCGCCAGGCAGGCGAGGAAGGCCTACCTCAGGGGGCTCCTACCGCCACAAGAAGACAAGATATCAGCAGGCTACAGCCGATGGGCTGCCGTCCGGGTCCGTCGTATCAGGACCAAGACGGCGTGCACTCCAGCGAAACTGGCGAGCTTTGGCTTGCTGGAACCAGAAGAAGCAAAGTGCAAGACCTGCACGGGGAACAACATGGCGACACTCCAACACCTCCTTTGGAACTGCAAAGGTCTAGATAGACACAGACAAGAAGCCCTCAAAGTCCTTCGTGAGGAAGACCGACCGAGGACGCTAGACGAATGGGCCCGACCCAGAGGCTCGCCACAACACCGCAAAGGCGCTCCTCGACTCCCTGATGGATTACATCAGAAAATCGGGGACACATAACCTCGTATAACCTCACAGTATTAATCTTCATACCCCCCCCCCCCCCCCCCCCCCAACCCAAATGACCCTACCCCTCCTGCTTAAGACCTACTCGGCCGAGGCAGGCGATCCTCCTCTCCATAATAAAGACATGTCTCTCTCTCTCTCTCTCTACCTTTCAAAAATCGCTTTACTTTCAAAAGTAACATTGATTTTACGCTGCATTGCGCAAACTTTATAGTGGTCTGCGTGCTGAACCATCGTAGCTGAACGATGAAAACGACCTCCTTTCGTCCGCCATTTTGCCTGACACTGTTCGTCGATTATGTTACCACATGCTGTTTGCCAATGTTTGTTCGCTTAGGATATTTTATGCGTCTGCATAGTGGGCCATCATTTTTTTACGCAAAATGAATCCTGCAGGAGGGTGGATTGCTGGGCAAGTTGGTTGATAAATGACATTATATAAAAACGGCACAAAAGGACGGGACAAAAGTAGAAGCAATGCATAGGACAGCTTCTGTCCTGTGTGCTCCTACTTTTGTCTCGTCTTTTTGCGCTGTTTTTAATAATAAACCCTGCACTTGGTCGCAACTTGCAAACAAGCTGGCAACTGTCTCGCGTTAAAAACAGTTCCCCGTATTAAAAAAAAACACTCTAAATTGCCGATTACAATTTCCATTTTACACCGTGTTTCAAAACATATTTAATGTAATGAGTACTTTTTTTTTTGTGGCAAGCTAGATTATAAACTGTTAATGCGGTTACCTCAACCAGAGCATAGCGGTTGTCTGCACTGCACCAAACTCTGAGACTTTGGGTGTTTGCTGCCAGAAAGTGCTGGGTTCCGTCGGCGTGCTCGTCGACGGAGTCAAAGTCACCCGAGAAAACCTAGAACATTGAAGGACACACATTCCTGGATTTCAAATAGTGTACTACAGCACCGAGGTAATATGTACTGTCGTTTTCGTAACTACACCCACATTTTCCAAGTCCGACCTGAGCCAACGCACGATTCAACGAAGCCAATCAATTAATGAAGCATGATTGGCTTAGTTGCACGAAGACAAGACGAGAGCCATGTCGATGCACTTTTGCTGCTTTGATTGACTGATTGTTGCGTTGGCTGCCATATTGATAATGACAAAATTGTCCCCGAGTCGCTGTACGCCCGCAGAAATGGCTGCCATACCGTAATAATGCGATAAACTGGAGATTGGTTCATTTACAATGTCTATTTAAGAAGGTCAGAATGTAAGCGATCTGTCGATATAGAAGAAAAGCTTCGCAACAAAGCGTCGCGCAAACTCTTCCAAGCTTGGTGTTGCACCGTGTCATTCATAGTTAGTCGTCGAGGCGATGATGACGACATTACCTGGTAGCATGTAAGGCAGATCCACTGGGGCTGTTTGCGCAGCTTGGGTGCGAAGTCCTTGGGGAGATCTCGAATGACGTCCTCGTGGCAGCAGTTGAGTATTGGCATTGGGAACTGCTCATGCACCAAAAACATAAAAGAAAGAAAGAATGACACTGTGCAGTGGGGAATAAAAGAAACATTAATATTGAAGAGGCAGTGTCCACCCCAATAGCTAGCTGCCCATAGATGCTGGCAATGGTGACAGTGAGGGTACCGGATCCGCGTTTTCGGATCCGGTAAATTTGCCGTTAATTCGTATTTATCAGAAAAACTTCAAAATTTCGAGGTCACAAGAACAAAATAAAAAGCAATAAAGATGGTATTTTACAAGTAAGGTTCATAAGAGCACAAGTTCAGTGGTCCTGGGGAGATACAACTTTGAAATCTCGGAACTACTAACAAAAGGGGTTTGCCTTTCAGCTCGTCAAGGTTCCTTCAGGACGACGGGTCATGGTACCCAAACTTTATTTATTTTGCTTCTGATTTTTTTTTTTGTTAAATTGGGAACACAGTAAAAAAAATTCAGTATTTAAGAGAATTGGGAAACTAACAAAAGTAAACTCCAATAAACCCCGAATTATTTTCAGCGAAGAGTAAACTCCGAAAAAAAATCTCCAAATGTAACGAGAAACGGCGTAAAGGCAACACCACCTACCCGTTTTCACCTCAAGAAAAAAGCAAGTTTTGCGCATTGTTCATACGCGGCACGAAGTAGTTCTTACGAGATTTGGTTGTCGGAGGAAAAAGCTATGCTTTTGGCGTTCGGAACGTGTGCGTCTTGATAAGATAACATTAAACTAATCTACAAATCACCTACCTATATCTTAATTCTCTACATAAAGGGGGAAATCAGTAATGCTGTGCGAGAAGCCGGACCTTTTTTACTATGGTTCTTGAGGTGAAAACGGGTATAGGATAATCGAGGCCTGCAAACATCCTCTCTTCTTCTTCCCCCATAAAACGTTATCAAAGTCGGATGACGCCAACTCGGCAATTCGCGACTCCAACTATAGGTGGCGCCACTCATTTTCCAAAATGGCGGTTATAGTGAGGGCAGGGGGGTAAAGGTGGGTGAGGAGGAGTGGCAAATCCCGTGCGCCGACACCCGGGGTCCCGAGTGAAAGATCGCGAAAGAGAGCGACAGAACACGAGAAAAAGAAAGCAATGTTGCCAGCTGAAGGACGACAGTCGCAATGGTAATCGCGAAGACTGAAAACTCTCAGCAATATAAACAGTGATAATTTAACGTTGTAAACTAAATTCTGAGCTATTCTAATGCTTATAAAAACCAATATACTCATTACGTTGCATTAACTTCCCTTCTGTCGAAATCTCGGAAATCTGGTGCTTGCGCGGTTTCGTATTCCTCGGCCGAGCCCTCCCGCACCCCACCCGCGAAGTCGGTTATCTGGTTTAGTTTAGCGTTGACGCGAGGCCGTACATCTGCGCGCTATGCAAAAAGAAAGCTTCGAAAGGAACGTGAATACCTTTCCACCGTTAAGTTCGTGGATTGTTGAAGTTCGTGAAATCGAATGCTGTCGACGAAACTTCGCAGAATAAAAGGTATGAGACTCCCTTTCCGGAGGTGCGATCGGGGATAGCGAGGCTTCGGTTGCCATGGTAACCATGTTTGGGACCCCGAGGGTCTGCCTGCATGCTCCGCCGCTTGCGGCAGCCAGAATGCATGGGAAAATGGCGGACCTTTTCCTCTAGAGTTAGTATATGATCTCTATGAGTGAGGGTCGGAGATGCGTGCCGCTGTTGAGCCTGTCTAGTGTGCTGGCTTTACTGAGCGACACAAATTATTTCTGGTAATACGAGGAAGCTAGGGTGTTATGAGCGCAGGTCACCTCTTTACCCTGAAAACAAGAAAGGTGTTTAGCGTAATATTTACGCAAGGATGCGCGTTTTAATTCTGAAGCGAAACCGAAACTAACCTATATTTTGGATTTAATTTCTCGGTATAGGTCTTGATTTCGGATTCTTTCATACCTCAAGATGTGTCTCACATCGTAGTTATTTAGTTAGAGAAGTTGTTCGCGGAAACTTTATTTTGTGACATACATGTTCGATCCAGGCTGATATTTGTAGTTGTTGAAAAACTCAGTGCTGATATTTGTGCGTTCTCGCTCAGATAATTGTCATGGGAAGTAATGAACTTCGGGTCCTTTAGTGGGTTTTTGGGTATTTCAATGATTAATTGGTCTAACATTATTCCCAGAACAAGAATAAGAGAATAATTCCAATTTTTACAATATGCCCACAAAACGTGTAAATTAATAAACGCTGTTCTTACTGCAACCTAAGACAGCTGAAGTGTGTGTATGTATTTTATAGCAACGCGTGACGTATAGGACTTTATATTACATCCAGTGTTTGACTGTTTGTTTATCTTGATAACGATGTCAGAGTTTTTCATATGCTAAAAAGAAAACAAAATTATACCTTTCTGGAAAGACTATTATCGTTAAATGGCGTATTTTCGTGATCTTGGCGTTAATTGGGGCATACATTGCCGCGGTTTGTATTAATAATAATATTAATATTAAAATTCAGATATTGTAATACTTAATTTTTCAAGCTCTAATATAATTTGTTGCATATGATATAATTTCAAACGCGCGAACAAATATGACAATTAAAAGTGTGCTAATTGTCATCACTGGTGCCAATTGCAGCATTTTTAATTACCAAGTAATAAAATAAAAATAGTCTAAAGTCAATGAAAACATTCGAGATAATGTGAGAAATCCATGTAAAATTACATTAATTGTGGTTAAAGTATATTTTGCTATCAAAGTTAAGGCTTGTGACAATCGGCAAAACGTAAATCGCCGCCAATATCCTTCCAAACCTAACGCCCCCCCCCCCCCCCCCGCCTTTTAAAAAAAAAAAAAATTAATTACCAATTTTTTATAACATTTAGTTACTTTCATTTTTACGCTCCGTCGTTTTGCCATTCTCAGCCCTTCCAGTTCGAAGGAACGCCAATACCCACTTGCACGTCTGCTCACTGCAGCACGTTTCGTCGGCTTTGGAAGCCGGTGAGACAGTAGCGCGCTTTCGTATTGCGTATACGTGGAAACGCAAGTGGTGTGTGTTTGCGTTAGCTCTGCGTGTTCCGCACTGCGCGTGCGCGGAGCCCAAAATTGCGGTCTTGGATGGCGCATGGCGATGAGGCGCACGCACAACGTGGGGCACGCAACGTGGCGCAGGCCAAATTGCGTTTGCTTCTATGCGCAATACTAAAAAAACTCTCCAGTAAGGTACGATCCCATACCGGCTGCAGCACAACGTTGGGACAGTGAAGAATGTTGTTTGCATTCGGAAATGACATTTTGCGAGCCATGATCGCGAGCAGTTCCGCCGTGCCCGCTGAGCAACAGAATCAGGGGACCCTCACTAGAGCGCTTCCCGTTTCCGCCGCGGGAGGGCGAGCGTCGAGCTCGCCCTCCAGCGGATAGGGCCCGATGCCGAGAGACCTTCGACGCGTTCATTGGACACGAGGACCAACCGAACGCTGACGCGGTACTCGCGTCCAATCGGTGTCTTCGCTCGACCTCACGGCGATGACGTCACAATTCTAGTGCACGGGCTTTGACTCTGCTAGAGGGTGTTACCAAGAAGGGGGGCAAGTGACGTCTCTGTCATTAATTTGAATGTAGGATATCCGTTAGATCGTTGTTAAGACTGATTGTTTTCGACTGTCAAGCTTCGGGACAAGCTGAAATAAAAACAGATTTTTCGTGGGGTGCTGATTGGACATGCGAACTGCTGAATAAGCGGCGGTGAAAGCCCTTAATGTGCCGCCATGCATCGTTTACTGCGACGTCGAGGGAGTGCTTGTTTGCAAGCGGTTGGGAGCTTACTTTCGTTTGCTTGTAATGAGTCTACATACTGGGTGTTTCAAGGAGCGGCCAGGCTCTTTAAATCGACCGCAAAATTCGGTTTCTTAACTTATCGCGCTACGACTTAGTGCAGCGTTGCCCACAGATGGTGCATTTATTTTTATTTTTTTGTAAAATTTGCAAAGAGCGAACCTACCTGAGGAAAAAGTAAAGAAAGAAAATGGCTTAGCTCCTATCCTATCTTTTCGACTCAAAAGCGGCGCGCGTTCCGCAGGCGGCGGCAGTCGGAGAAACAAAAACAGGCGCGGTAACAACAAGGAACTGCAGTTCCCTGTCTGCTAAAGACGCCGGCTCTCGGCGTCGTATGCTCGTTCGTTGGCGGCAGTTGGCGTCGCGACCGCTTGCGCCATCTCTTGTCTCCCGTGCGAAACGGCGCCGTGTTGTTTGAAGACCGGTGGCTTCGCTGTGTTTCCATAGGAGCTAAGCCTTTTTCTTTTTTTACTTTTTCCTCAAATGATTTCGCTCTTTGCAAAATTTACAAAAAAAAAAAAAAAAAAAGGCACCATCTGTGGGCCACGGTGAAAGTCGTAGCGCGATAGGTTAAAGGCCCGTTCACATATATGCGACCGAGTAAAGCGCCGTTCACACATATGCAACCTAGTAAGACCGAGAGAGACCAGACCGGTTTTTAAGCCTCTTGCGACTTCTTAGGACCGGATGCGCTGCAGCGGAGCTGGTCCTAAGACATCGCAAGAGGCTTAAAAACCGGTCTGGTCTCTCTCGGTCTTACTCGGTCGCAAGAGTGTGAACGGCGCTTATGTGTGAACGGCGCTTAAGACCAAGAGAGACCAGACCGGTTTTTAAGCCTTTTGCGACGTCTTAGGACCGGATGCGCTGCAGCGTAGCAGGTCCTAAGACGTCGTAAGAGGCTTAAACACCGGTCTTGTCTCTCTCAGTCGTACCCGAATTTTTCGGTCGATTTAAAGAACCTGGTCGCTCCTTGAAACACCCAACATTGAGTGCCCGAGCAAACTGCCTGTCTTTATAACACAATTCCCCCGATTGAGTACGCTTTACGGAGGTACTCACCGATTCAATCGGCTTTTCGGGCTCCACGACGATTGGCGTATCTGGTCGAAAACGCGTATACAAAAAAGACAATTAGGTTGATAGCTCCGCATTGTTGTTGTTGTTGTTTATTTTATTTGTATCAAGTACAACGTACAGGATACTGGAGGCTTGTGGAAAAAGCTGTCACAAGGCCAGCTTGACAAAGCCACAGGCCCCCATATTGGCATTTATGCAGCACTAAAAAAATAATCACTATACCATACAGTTTACAGCACTAACAAAACAATAACGAGATGCCACAATGGACACAGCCAAATTACGTCACAACCACGCTAAGGAAGGACTAGGAAGGATATCTGCACTGACACCCCCCCCCCCCCCCCCGCCAATTTTTTTTTTTTCATTTTTTGCCAGGCGATTTATTATGGTGTCGGAATACTACCCAATTAATATTTTGCTATAGAGTCAGTATTTTTTAATAAAGCCAAAAAAAAAAAACGCAACTGCTCGAAACCGAAACCGAAACCCCCGCACCGCACGGAAAAGTGGAGAGGAGAGAGTGAGTGGCGGAAGTCACGTGGCTACGCCCGACCGTGCGATTTTGTTTTTCTTCCGTGCGCAGCAGACGAAATGCGTTGCGGGATCCGTTCGCCGTGCGATTCCTTTGCAGTTATGTTTGTTCCACTCGCTGTTCTGTACTTCAAGATGAGCTGTTTTGTACATTTAATTAAGTGTTTGCAATTAGTAGTGAGTGCCTGTGGTGCATTCCCGTGATCGGCTTCGAAAAGAATACTCCCAAGATGTTGCGTGAAGAGCTGCCTCACATGCCTTGCATCTGAAAGTGGCATTGTGCGGCAGTGGTGTCAAAAATGGAATCCCATACCATTTAGTTCAGCGACGTATCGTCCACAACAATTGTTTTTTTTTCAGTGATAATTGTAAAAAAAAGAAAAGAAATGTAAACATCGCAAACTGTTTGTAAAAAAAAGAAATGGTCCGCCCACACTAGGGACCGAACCCGTGCCCGCTGCATGTGAAGGACGTCTTTCCACAGAGCTACTGAAGGAACTCTTTCGTTCGTAGTAATGCAGCCGGCCGACTGTATGTCGAAAAGTTTGCTACCGATTTCCCTCCAGTACATGCACTCCCGGCTTGAAGTCGGGCAGCACCACACATTGGCCACATTCGCACCTAGTAAAGAAACCGTACGCGTGCGTATTCAACCCGAAGTACGCACTTCGTGCTTGACGTTTGAGCGAGCGATGTCTTCAGCCACGAGAAGGAACGACGGCTCGGCGACGTCTTCGTGCAATCGGTTTGCTGGTCGGGCGTGTCGTACGGGATGAATATCAATTCTTTTGATCGGTCCAAAATTTCTCTTTCGAAGGAAAACAGAATTCGCCGGTACCGTGAAAGTAGAGGTCCCACGCCCGTCGTCCGCTGCCACCCGCGAGTCCCACGAAACGCGAAACGACGCCATGTTGAGAATTATGCAGTGTACGCACAGAATGCTTCCGGTTGTCTGTGCAACCTTTTTTTTTTTTTTCAATCAACGTATATGCAGCTTCTTGAAAGCCACAAAAATGGGTTTCACATTTGTTTTCTATTTTTAGTATTGACTGTGTGCCTTCAATGACCCACGACTTTGATTAAATTTAGTGGTCGCTTCGAAACCTTAGAAAACGGCCCGTGACCACGGAAAAGAGAGTGAGCGCGACTCAAACCGGCCAATTCTCGATCGGCGGTTTTCGGGTGGAAAGAAACCGAATTTAGAGCCGCAAATTCTGTTCTGGGTGGTTTTACTCTCATATGTCACGTACAACTAAAAACCTCGGCGAGCATAAATACCCTGTCAGTGTCCCTTTAACAAGAAAAAAAAAAAAGATTGTGTAAATGAACAAGTCTCAAGGTTGAATAATATTACACAGCATTTTTTACATAAGAAATGTCGACTGTGAGCTGAAATGACAACGCAATGCTTTAAACGTAATATCGAAAAGCTCGACATTTTGTGCAGCTAATCTATTTAGTAATCTTAGTAGTTTGTTGTTCAACGTATCTTGCCCATTGCTTGTTCTATGAGTGCTAACTTTCCAGGGGTCACTATGGCGCGTTGCGTAGGCTGTAGTATTACTTTGTAAGTTAGCCAGTTCTTTTAAGAACGTTGGTTTCGCGTTTTCGCTAAATACCAATAAACCCCGAAAATTAACTCCTGAACAAATATGACCAAATTCTGATAAAACCGAAAAACACCAAATTTAAGCTGCCCTTGAATAAAAAAAAAATAAAAAAAAGTTTTTACGAAAAAAAAAAAAGTCTCTACTCCTTCTCTGGTTTCATTCTCTTATCGGCACCGGGTTGTTTTTCAAGTATTCGGATCACGCGCATGTTGCCCGGAGGTTGAAGAATGTCATACCCGTGTTCTATATTCTTCAACATAAACCTTGATAAACGCAGATTTTTTTTTTTTTTGTTTAACGTTAAGGATTAACACCGAAAATCGCCGAATCTGGAGGAAAACAAACCCTGATAACACGGAACCCCGCGCATAAGGAACAAACCGGTAAAACAGGCACCTGCAAACGTACAAGAGTGCTGCACAAATACGTACATTTACAAGCGAGGCAGGTGCACTTACCGTCTGCTTACATTTTTGGTGGGAAACTAACATACACTACTCAGGGGCAGCTTCACACAGCCAGCTAATAGAACCTTTAGAAAAAAAAAACAACATCAAACAACACTGGCGATCGCCATTTTTGTCTTTTAGACTTTGGCTAGGTGGCGTTAGCAACCACCCGCTACAAAGGGTATAGCCATTAACATCATCCATCCATTGGGCATGAATCCTCGCCGAATGCACTCGCACGCAATACGAGCTGAATCGAGTTTACGCCCAACGTTGACACCGCCCTCGTAACCAACACAAGTTGAGAGTTCAGAGGAAGCTCCTCTTACCTCTTCCCACTTTCGCAGTATGTATACCTCTTTGAGCAGGATGGATGGATGGACGGATGTTACTGGCTATACCCTTTGTAACGGGCGGTAGCTTGCGTCACCTAGCACGGTGAACGCTTGAGAGGAGGAACTGAACTAATCATGAGCCCTCCAGTGCGCAGCTCTTACCTTCCGGGGTGAGGCATTTCCAGTACGGCTTCACGGCAGTCCTGGCTCGTTCAATGGATGCCAGGGCACTGGGAAATTAAGAACCTTGTGAAGCCACTTGGCGCTCGGGAAATGGTTAAAATAGATTTAACATTCTTGCTTGTGCATTTGAACATCAAAGGAATGCGGGTGCTAGCGGCATTTAGACGGCCGTAACTAAAACATAAATTTGAGAAACTCGAGCTTGAATTGTAGACTTGCTAGACGTTGCTTACAAAATGCTGTACATCTTTTTCTGTTTTAATAATTTAATAATGACTGTTCTCATTAGAGCGATTAAAAATATAAAATCTTGTAAGATTCTTAGTATACACTGTAAAAACTTCGCTCAAAACGCTATTTTTGACTTTTTGACAGGATTAACAAAAAATTGAAAGGTGTTTACAAATCTCTGTAATGCGAAATTAGAGCTCAGCTCTTGAGGTATTTTGATTTTGCGATATACCGTGACGGGAGGGTACGCTGGAGGAGGAGGAGGGTAAGAGTATGGAGAGGATGAGGCGAGGGTACGGAGGAAGGGAGGTTATGGAGGAGAAGGGAGAGGGCACGTAGGACCCTCCTCCTCCCGTCCTCCTCTCCTCCTCCTTCATAACCTCACCTCCTCCCACGGTTTCCCCGCTATATTTAGCTAAAAATTGACGCCACGTGACCTCAACACCAATTCAGTTTCCCCGCTAAATTTAGCGGGAAAACTGAATGCGCAGTGTGGGACGTCACAGACCTACACACCAATTCAGTTTCTTCGCTAAATTTAGCGGGGAATTGAATTCCTGTATAGGTCTATGACGCCCCATATTGCAACGCGCGCAGTTACGCCGACGGCGACGCCGTGAAATGCTGGAACGAGCGCCGAAGAGCGTCGTTCTAAAATCACAAGCTTTGACGTGTAATTGAATGGCGCCAGACAGTATCTACAGGGTGATACAAGGAGACGCCAGGCTCTCGGCGCCGTATGCTCGTTCGTTGGCGGCGTTCATTGCGCCATCTCTTGTCTCCCGTGCGAAGCGGTGCCGTGTTGTTTGCAGACCGGTGGCGTGGCTGCGTTTCCATAGGAGTTAAGCCTTTTTCTTTCTTTACTTTTTCCTCAGGTAAGTTCGCTCTTTGCAAATTTTACAAAAAAAAAATGCACCACCTGTGGGCAACGCTGCACAAAGTCGTAGCGCGATAGGTTAAGAAACCGAATTTTCCGGTCGATTTAAAGAGCCTGGCGTCTCCTTGTATCACCCTGTATTTCTGGTTGTTTGTCTACTTTGTATTACTTTGCCCCTTGGAGAAAACCAGCGAACGCCCACCTGTTCAGATCTGTTCCCATGGGATTTTTACAATGTCCGCAATGAGATTACACAAACGCCCACCCACATGATCAACCTGGTTAATATTCAGGCTTTCAGCACGAGCCAAGTTAAGTCCTTTATCTCTCCCAAACCCGCACCTCCAACGAGGGTTCTGAAGTGCTAAACTATCTGGAATATGTCTATAGGCTAGGTGGCCCGAGCTACTGCATGATACTGATTATATAGCCACTACCATGCATATACATATATCTGGCTACTGATACAGCAACACTCGCAGCGACACGATGCTTGTGGTGGCGGCAAGAACCCCCAATGCAAACTGAAGCAAATGTGTGGATGTAGGAATGGCTGCGCTCGCGTGCACAACTCGCGCATCGTCTCGTCCTCGACACACCTTGTGGATGGTCTCGAGTCTGTCACGGCCATGACTGGGTCTCCCAGCAGCGTAGCCATGCACGCGGCCATGCATTCGGCGACCACGTCCACGTTGTAACCTCCCTGAAGAACAGAACGCCGCACCCATGTTCCTGACAGCCCGACACCGCAATGGTGTAAGCTGCTGAAGGAATCCCTCGCTAAGGGGCGCAAGTCGCCGCCTGATTTGAAGGGTTCAGCTGTATTCATACATCCAGCATAAGCAAACGTCACTTTCATAGGAAATCGTTCGGTCGTGAAGAAAAGCCTTGTTCCTTGTCAAAAAGTGAAAGATGTCAGAACAACGCGGATTCTCAAGACAGAAGCCACCGAAAACTGTCTACACAAACCGGCTCAAAGCAGGGGCATAAACCACAACAATGCAGCCAATTCAATGCCGTGTGAGTGGCACGTGACTTTGAGGGACGCGTAGTCACGTGATATGTATGCAACGCTGGGATGGCTCCCAGCGTCTGCTGCAGTCTATTCTGTTTTGTGTAAAATGACAGGCAAGAGTAGTGCCTAATTTGAGTCTAATCTCTTCCTTTCGAAACTAAAACAAAATTGACACGTGATATTGCCGCGTTTCTATGAAACGGCTCCCATTAATCGTCAGTCAATGGCGTGGTCTGGAACAAATGCCTGACGGACCATGCGTATTTTCGGGTCCCTCTTCAATTGCGCTTCGAACGGTTTCTACTGCGAAGTAGAACTTCTCTTAGAGGGGTGTACCGATGAAAACAGTTGTGCTTTAAATTGTCAGACTTTCGAGTACGCTTTTATTTCTATCTTCTAATCCAACTCACTCTCATCTCGTAAAACAATTTTTTTTTTTACGCGTGCGTTGTTTGTTTTTGTTTTGAACTTTGACGTTGTGCCAAAACTGCTGCATATTCCAAAATACATTACCGCGTTTTTCTTTTTCGTTTTCAGCGACAGCTGGGAATATTTTTGTGTGGCCACGAATAAACGCCCGTTTTGTAAGTGGGTTTGTTGTAATGGAAGCTAACTCGTATTTCACGTACATGAGGGGCTCGGCATCGCGAAAGCTTACAAGTACGGTGCTGGAACGCGTCTCAGACAGGTATGTGTTTATACCACGTCCTAAAAACTGGTCCCTCGATTTCCGCCTGATGACGTCATAAAAGTGTCATGCCGGCGCCGGTCGCGATCCTGGCGGTGTCCCAACAGCTGTGGTAGATGTGGCAGACGCCTGCTCTGCTGCAGGTCGCTCTCCGCTGTGGCAGACCACGGAAGCTTTGGCAGCCAGGAGTAGGGACGCCGCGACGACAGCGACACTCGCGTTCGCCCGCTGTTTTTGTCGAGACTTCTACGCCCAACCGCCAGGATCGCGACGTCCGACAGCGCGACACTCCGGCTTCTGTGACGTCATTACGGTTGCCGCTTCGGGACCGCCTTTTGACGAATTGGCGGAATGCGACGCTAAACTCGCCGGTCGAAAGCGAGTTCCCGGCACCGTCGTAGAAGGTGCCGTACACACCTGTGTCGGATGAACCGAACCACTCGCACGACGCTTCGTCGCCTCGGTCTGTACGTCTGCCGTGCAGTCGCAAGAGGCGGTAGGAGAGGGCGACGAAGCGACGAGGCGACGCTTCAAAAAGACGCGTCGGTGCGTGCCGGGAGGGCCGAGACCGGACGACGAGGCCCGCTACGTTCTCGTTAAACGCACTTCCATACGTGACGGTTTGATCGCTAGATCGAAATACGGCTGAATTTTTTTTCTATTTCCCTTTTGCGGGATGACAGATGCGCGGAGGCCGAGCTGGGCAAATTGCTACGCGTGTAACGGCCCTTTGAGGGTCACGGAAAGTTCAATATCGGCCCTGCATTGGTCGGCACCCGGCAGGCCGCTGCCAACAGCGTCATCTGCCGGCCAGACGACGCAACTGTGGCAGAGAAGAACAAAAAAAAAATTATCTGCCTTTCTGCTGAACGTCTGCTTTGAACAAAGACGGACGCGGCAAACAAAAATCTGCGCTACCACATTAAAAAAAAAAGAAACAACGAGTATATTGAAAGAAAGTGTCTGGAAGAAGATAGAGGGGAGGCTGTGTAAAAAGTAAGTTTACAAGCAGCTAATCCGCGTTTGATATGTCCACTGTTCGGCCGCAGTCCCCCAAAACGAACCCATTTTCTCACTTCTTAATTTAAACGTTTTAACGGATAATGTTTCTAAGGGCAGGGGTCGCAGAGGAAACTCTGACGTGCCACGAAAGGCCGTCACACGCCCGCCCAAAATGTGGCACACTTCAGCCCCGTTACGCTAAATGCTAACTTTGTTAGACGAGGTAACGCGAGCCCGCACTAGCGAAATGCGCAGCTTAAAACACGCTGCACATTCTGTCTCACAACATTCAAATCCCTAATATTGAGATAATATATATATATATATATATATATATATATATATATATATATATATATATATTTTTTATGTGAGTTGTAATTTTTTATAAAACCAGAATGACCCAGAAAAATAAAATAAAAGCGAAGGACGATTGCGCGTCGTACGAGCGAAATAACGCCAACGATTTCATCTCCTGTAAAGCGTGCTTTGCCTGCCGAGCTTTGGTGCACTGCAAAAAAGCCCGCCAAAGAGATCCTCCGACTAATGCGCTGAGAAACTGAGGGAGAAGAGGACAGACGAGAGAGGCGCGGTGACGTCAGTACGCCGAGCTCTGATTCGAAGGGTTAGTGGGTAGACCTGAAGCTAGCCGGCTTTTGTCTCGACTGCACTCGTTGAACGCGCTAGAACGCCGGCGTTTGGCTCTCGCATTCGAACCGACGATGACGTCGCGCACAGGCTGCTTGGAATTGCTCCGATTCGGTTTCGGGGATCGGACGGAGTCCGATGAAGGGGGCTCACCTCCAGTTGAAGAATCAGCTTCCCGCCAGCCAAGTTTCGCAGTAGCGACGTCATGTGTTGATATCCTGCAGGGGTCACGCAACAATCTCCCTAAAAAAAAAAAAAAAATAGTATTGTTTTTAATTTTGGTTTTTGTTCGGATGACCAAAGAGAAAGATACACCGTAAGTAAAATGCCACTTAAATGAGAAACACACACACGCACGCACGCACGCACGCACACACACGCACGCACGCACACACATACACACACACACACACATATATATATACATATATATGGTGTTTTTTTTTTTATTCTTCCAGATTTGTTTAAAAAAAAGCCGTGAAAGTTACACTTATGCGGTTTGTGCAGGTGAGTTATACGGCCAGGGGGTCACAGTATAGGGAGGTAGTCGCAACTATCAGTCGGCAAATTAAGGAAGAGTTGTTAATTAACTTCTTAATTAGTGCAATTAGACATATAGTTCATATTAGAAACTTGCTGAGCATCATCGAAAACCACTAAATCAACTCTTCTTAGAAGGATATAACGCCGGAGCAGCATTTTACGGCGTTTCGTAAAAACGCTTCGTTTGGACGCGTTTCTAGCTTTCGGTTTCTTATCGGAGCACATCTACGCGCCCGCGTTCCTGCTCCCCAGTGGCTGAGACGGGCAACACACGTGCGCCCTACTTCCCTCCATTTTACGAGGGAGGCGAAGAGATGGCTTCGCGCCGCGACCACCGGGGAGCAGGACCGCGGGCGTGAAGATGCGCTCCGATAAGAAACCGAAATCTAGAAACTCGTTCAAATGAAGCCTTTTTTCAAAACGCCGTAAAATGCTGACCCGGCTTTATATCCTTCTAAGAAGACTTGATTTAGTGGTTTTCGATGATGCTCAGCAAGTTTCTAATATGAACTATATGTCTAATTGCACTAATTAAAACGTTAATTAACAAATTTTACTTAATTAGTTGACTGATAGTTGCGACTACCTCTCTATACTGTGTTCCCCTGGCCGCATAACTCACCTGCACAAGCCGCATAAGTGTAACTTTCACGGCTTTTCTTAAACAAATCTGAAAAAAAAAAAACACACCCTGTATACGAGGGGCGTTCATAAAGTTATTGTCACGAAGGAATAGAGATTCCGCAATAAAACTCGAGTAGGAGTTGAGACTTTCTCCACATGTTCGCCACCAAAAGTTACCCACTTTTTCCAGCGATGCTCCACATGCCGGAGGCCATTATTATAGAACTCCTCGTTTTGAGTGTTCAGAAATCGCTCCACTTCAGTAATCACTTGGTCGCCGTCCTTGAAATGCTTTCCTCTTATTTGGCCACACTGGAAGCGTCTGCGCCATTTAACCAAAGTGTCATAAACTGGGGCGTTGTCCCCGAACAACGCTCCCAGATTGGAATGAATATCCTTGGCATTGCTTCCCTTCAAATGCAAAACAAAACGGATCACTGCATGTGCTTGGCACCGACGGGCGGTGCCATTTTGTTTCGATTCCCTAGCGGCGTTCCGGGCTATTATAGCATGTGATGTTTATACTGTGCGGAAACTAGAGGGACACGCGCTCATGTTGATGCCTTTTTTGTTCCATTTTTTTCAATTTTTTGTGCCGATAATACGAACTTTATGAACGCCCCTCGTATATCACGGGCACTTTTGATCATCCGATTTATTTGAAAAAATCCGCAAAAGATGCACTAATACTGTTTGGGAAGGTGGGTTATACGGCCAGGGGACATCAAATAGTTGACTAGTCTTTGCGATAAGTCGGTTATTTAACTAAACTTGCTTATTTAACTTTTTAGTTAGTAAAATAATCACGTGGTTTCAATTAGAAACATGCTCAGCATAATCGGAAACTACTATATAAGTCAATTTCATAACGACTTGAAGCTCGTGGGAAACTCGGGGGGTGCACCGAAATTACCACTCGTGTAGCATGGCGCAAAGCCAGTAGTGGCGAAACGCGGATGATTAAATTATCATCGCGTTCCGCCACTATAGCATTGCGCCTGCTGCACGCGTGGCAACTTTGGTGCGCCCCCCGAGTATATATACTGCTTTTCCGTTTTTGCCGTTTAATATTCTCAATATAGGTGGCCTAACGGAACCGTTATTCTTTTCTTCCGATTATTTTGAGGAAAAATCAACACAAAAAAAAAATGTTTTGGTTTTAAATGACTTCTTTTTTACAGACAAGGGAAAACGAGCGAAACAGTTTTCATTTGCATAGCTCCAGCTCGCCGGCGAAGCGAGAAACAAAAACATGCAAGGAAAAAGTAAAAAGAAAAAAAAAAGAAAGCCGTTTACAACTTCCTGTAACGCCGAATTAGAGCGCAGCTCTTGAGGAGGGGAATGCACGGGGAAAATGTTCCGCTAAATTTAGCGGGGAAAATTTTCCGCTAGATTTAGCGGGGAAAATTTTCCGCCAGATTTAGCGGGGAAAATTTTCCGCTAGATTTAGCGTGGAAAATTTTCCGCTAGATTTAGCGGGAAAAATTTTCCGCTAAATTTAGCGGGGACATTTTTCCGTTAAATTTAGCGGGGAAATTTACCCATCATGCACCACGCGGTTACGCCGACGGCGACGGCGACACCGACGCCGCTCAAGCCGGAAACGGGCGCCTTAAGCGCGAAACACATGCGCGTCAAAACTGTCCGGTCCGGCGTGCGAACTGTCGGGAAGATGGCTGCTCCGAATCGCCGCACAGGACGGTTCGCGACACATGGTTTCCGACGCGTCGTTGCGTCGCTCCGTTCAGCTCCGCCCAGTTTCGGGTATCCCTCTACCGAATGGATGGATGAATGCTAATGGCTATATATATAACGGGCGGTAGCTCGCGCCACCTAGCCTAGAAAACTAAAATACTTCCCTCGCCCTTCTTGGTTTTTCTGACTTGAAAACAAACATATTTTTATTACATTCTATTAAAGTGTGCGTGTGTAGAGATTTTCCGTGAGGTTACTTTTCTGCTCAACATCACTAATAACCCTGTCAGACGGGCACCTTGAATGTCATTTACGCTAAAGGCCTTTAGGATTTTCAAATGACATTTAAGTCGTGTCGTGTCAGACGGGCAACTCAAATGTCATTTAGGTGATGTCTATCACGATAGCGGTCTGTTGTTAACCCGGCAAACTCGTGTTTATTTTATTGTTTATTAAGTAAATAAGATGTAATGAATTCTCAGAACATAAAATTCAAACACGGTAATGAAAACTAAGTACACGTTTTGACGGAGACAAGGTGTTTTGTGGCAACTATGACACGACGTCAGCAATCCCAAGTAATCCGTAGCCGTAGCCGTTCCGCCGCTTGGCTCGTCTGCTTCCGGAACTCCGTGCATCTTGCTCGCCATTGTTCCTCGCGCTCTTTCGTTCTTCGCCGGATTCGTATACCTCGTTGACGTTTACGTCTGCGATCGATTCAAGCGAAGACCGTGACCCTGTAGCGATGGAGCCTGCTGACGACAATGATCGTAGTGCGATGGATCCGGAACTGCCGGAACGTCGGAACGCGTTCCTGACGCGCAACTGAGACCGCGAGTATATTAAACAAATATATCGCAAAAGGTGTGCGAGATATACACGTTATAAGCATTTTTTTCTAAAAATAATTGCTACAAGCATTGTTTTCAATTGTATTTATATTATTTATAATGTTTTATTTCAATTCGCGGAACTTGTGCTGACCGCTGTTGACGAGACTACACATTTACGAGCCGTAAATGAGTTTGGGAGAACTCAGTTGAGCTCGAATGTCATTTAAGTCAAATGTCATTTGAGTTGCCGTGTGACACTGCCTAAATGACATTTACACTAAATGTCATTTGGGGTAAATGTCATTTGAGGTGCCCGTCTGACAGGGGTATTAATCGCGATGGACCGCAGCGGACCTTAGGAGCCATCCCAGCGAAGCGAGCACTGCGTACAAATCACGTGACTACGCACACCGCGCATTGCTGCGTCTCTCCCGAAGTTCACGTGACACTCACACGGCATTGGAATGGCTCGTAGCGTCCGCTGCTCTCCATCGTAAGGTGAAACGGAGTACATTCGGGTTTCGACGGCCTCGATCGGTCCCAGAAGGACGGCTTGCTATGGCGCGCGAGATCAGCAGCTTGTTTTGTGCGCGCGAGAAAACTCGATGGCGTCCATCTCCTTCACCGCGCACCGCCACATGTGTGTGTCACAGTGTGTGTAGGCGTTGTAAAAGAGGGGGAGACCCGCTTCCCCGAACTGCCCAAACCACGAAGCGCCTCCTCGCCCGATCGGGCCGCAAGTCATGTGACAACATGACCTTCGCGCCATCCGTGCTGCCATTGGCTGCGGCCCTCCGAAAATCGGACAGCCGTGCGGCGATATCTAGCAAGTTGGACGCACGCCGGCGCCGGACGGAGGCCCCGTCCGACGCTCCGGTGCAACGAAAATCCTCGCCCTCGAACGTCGTTCCGGCGGTTCGCACGTCGGATCGGACAGTTCTGACGCGCATGTGTCTCGCGCTTAAAAGCTGCGCTCTAAAAAGATCACCGCAGCGAGTTTTTGCTGTCTGTGACCGCACTCACCCTTTCGGAGACTACTATCTTCTTTGCACGGTCGGGGCTAGCAAATAACTCGATCGGGGGATGCGTGGTGCCATAGCCTCCTATTTACTGACAAAGCATGGCATATCGCCTCGGGAAGCGGCCGCCGAAATGGAAAAGGTGGAGCGGCAGACAACGGATGAGAGGAGAGCCACGTGACTGGCGCCCCGCTGCGGCGAGAAGTCGAAACACACTTCTCCCGAGCGAACAAGTGTGTTTGGAGTCCTTGCCGCTGCAAAAGCTGTGCGCTGACGTCCAGGCTCCCCAAGAAATGGCTCTGATGCTCTCTGCTAGCAGATCCTCGCGCTCCAAATCTGCGACCTGGCACTCTATGGCTCCGTCGTCAAACTACCAGGCTTTGTGAGTGTAGAGGAAGTTATGGTGGTGCTTACGAAATTTCACTAACCTTCCCCTTCCCTTCCCCCCTCTCCCCCCTCGTTTGTTAGCAGGTTACAGTGTTGTTGTTTATATGAACGTGAGCGAAGACCGATTGACTTCGGAATTGTTTGCTTATTGTCCGAGCGGGAAAAAAGAGCACGTTCTTTTCAGAAAACGAAAGCCGCGTGGGATCTGCGGCTCTTGCCGACAGGGCAGTTTCTAGAACTAACCTCAGTGGAATTTTGAAAAGTTCCTGTCTAGAATAATCATGTCCGTGTACTAATTATATATATAAAAAAACGATGCGATGGTGCAGTTTTTGCCGCACATTACCTGTAGGCGCCTGCATTCACTGTTGGCACCCGCCAGCCATGCACAAAGATTCAGGTAAGCTTTCGTCAACGTTGGCTTTGTTACGTTGATTTTGCGATCTACTAAAATGTAGGTGTGTATAGAACTTTTAACGGAACTTCGTTTTGTAGCTTCGCCTAAACGGAAGTTTAGTCCACATAGAGCGTGCAGGAAGTGGTAAACTTTCTCCCGGTTGTAAGCGCCGTTCTGACGTCTGTCTTGTGCAAACGGACGCAGTAGGTAGAGAGAATGTTTTTATATATATATTTTTCTTCAAATTTCGAACAACCGGGTTTTAACTCAGAGTATATACTGGACGACATCGTTGCTGCAAACGCGACATCGCCAGTTGTGGGCGTATTGGTCAGCGTGGTATTGATTAATACAAAGTTTCTTCCCAAAGTTTGTTCTTGTGTATTCTACGAAACTAACAGTTTCAGCTGCACGTAAAAAACAGTAAAAAAAAAGAGGGATCGCTTGTTTGTGCTAGCTGCGTTGTGTCCTGTACAGATCCGGATATCCTGGCAAGTTACGAAGATTCAGCGATACTGGTTACAATTTCATTTCCGCTGGATGAATTTTTTTTTTTTTTTGTTTTTTTGCCTCGTGAATTTTGAGGAAAAGCGCCGGCCTAGGATCCCCAGGTGGCGGGTTCGAATCCCTACCGAAGTGCCCGCAATCAGACGTATAGGCTTATTGCGGAGAAGACGCCGTGCAAAGAAGCTTTTGGTTGCACATCAGAATATTTCCATCCGGTCGAAATTAATCCTCAGTCCTCCGCTGGGGCGTGCCAAATGCCCTTCGTTGGTTTGGTACGTAAAAAAAAAAAAATAAAAAAACACCAAAATTTGTTTAAAAAAAAAAAACAATTTATCATATCAATAGCTGTCGTATGATTTTTCTCGGCCGTCTTCTGCTGGATGCATTGCACATTTCAAGTTGAGTAACTTCGTAATAAACGCAAAACATCTTTAGTTGCTTGATGTTTGCTGATTACACGAGACCTTGGTTAATTGTAGCAATTACTGCTATAGTTAAATAACCTCGAAAATAAATAAAACTCAACGTTTGATCACTCTAATGAAAACATCCACGTAACAACAACAAAATTACTCGTGCAAGTAACTGCTCAGCTGCAACACGGTTACTTTAATCCGCATCGTACAAGTCTCACGCTGGCGAACATTGCTTCAAGTGATCTTAATAGTGAATATGCTGACGCATTAGGGGGATTGTGGGGGAGAACGTATTAAATCGCACACAGAACTTGAAGTTCATGTTGTGTGACCTGCCATGAAGAAGCTGTATGTCGAAACTCGGTCCACCGGTCGCTTTGCGGGACCAAAGCACAGCCTGGTCTTATGAACAAACCATCTGTTTCTTCTGTTTAACAGCAAATGATACGATGTATTCACTCGCTTAGTGAGTAAACGAAGTAGGAACATGTTTCCTTACGAGCCGCGATCAATTGAGAAAGCGAGTTCACTTAATTACGTTCCACAAAGCACTAATAGGCGCTTCTTTATTAATTAGTCTGTTTATTCATTCATTAAGGGCCTCAAGAGGGACATGATTTTAGGGGGTATACAAAAACAAAAATACACGTGTATCATTAACATAGACATAAAAAAAGCGAAGCATTCAAAAATTCAAGAAAACGAAGACATACTATATGTAAAACCTTGACGTACACGCACGAAAGATGATACAGCATTTTTAATAACATCTCTAATTTTGTTGCGTTGTGCACACGACACACGTGACATGTTGACTATTGAGTTGGAAACATATTGAGTTGAAGGAGATAAGAAAACAAAATATTATACTTACCAGCAGGTCTCCTTTAGCGGAGTCAAAGCCAGCAGATATAATCACCAGTTCTGGATTGAACTTGAGAGGGGACAAAAACACGCGAGAGGAACGAAGTTTATATTTTGCTCTAAAGACACAGACGCTGTTCTTACAAGTATTAAAAAGTATATTTAGCGGCTCGGGACATTTGTGGTAGTACTGCTTGTTAGCTCATTAATTTTGTTAAAAAGTAAAAAGAAAACAAAAGTTGCAGATAAGGTGTGTTTGACTCGTCTGTGATCACAATATTTTTTTTTCTATTTGTTTGTCTCGTGAGACGAATTTCTAATAGCTGTCTACAATTTCGCACGTTCCCGCAAAAATTTCCTGATTGGAACAAAAAACATTGTAGGGATATTTTAAATCATATCCTAAAATAATTTATTAAAGATTCAAAAAAGTGTGTAAACTACATGCGCGAAATTAAGACGATCGTAGCAGAAGCCATGTTTTTGGTTGAGCACGCGTAGCCGAAATAGGTCTTCTTTATTTGTTCCTTAATCGATACATTAACGACGTTCCTTTATTGTCAAAATTATAATTTTTTTTTTCAACGGGAGAAAGACAACTTCGATAACAAAAGAGCAACTTGATACTTCACTACGTGTTACTAGCTGGTATATGCACTATTCCAATGTTTACAAATCACAGCCCAGCACACGCAGGCTAATCGCTTCGGAAAACGAGCAAAAAGCGCGCCAACGCGCAAACGATAAAAACGGAACCAGCTAGAAGGGAATGCTTTAACTTACTGTCGACGTATACAAATTCTAAAAAGAAAAAAAAAAACGACATTTAAGTTATTTAGTTTTAATTTATATTACAAAACAACAACTAAGGTGTAGTTTGAGTTAGGAACTAGAAAGACGTCGTCAAAACCTCTAGATGTTGTTATCACGCTCGGAGAGAATTAACTTTCTGTGCCTATGCAGTCAAAGGTACGCGAGCACGTTCTTGAGAGCTGATCAAAGTGTACGCGCATTCCTATTCTTTTCTAAAATGCTTGTCTTCCCGCATATATTTTGCCTCTTGTGGTTAAAATCTCTGCCCCCCCCCCCCCCCCCCCCCTATTTCAATTAAAGTAGCGTTTGACCATAGCCTCCTCTATACTGACAAAGCCTGGTGGTTCGACGACAGCCATAGAGACTGCCCGGTCGCAGATTTGGAGCTCGAGGATCTGGTAGCACAGAGCATCAAAGAGCCATTTCTCGGAGAACCTGGACGTCAGCGCACGGCTTTTGCAGCAGCGAGGACCCGAAACACACTTGTTCGATCGAGAGAAGTGTGTTTCGGCGTTTCGCCGCAGCGGGGCGCCAGTCACATGGCTCTCCTCTCATCCGTTGTCTGCCGCTCCACCTTTTCCATTTCGGCGGCCGCTTCTCGTGGCGATCTGCCAGGCTTTGTCAGTATGTATATGAGGCTATGCTTTGACATTACTTCTTCCGAATTTGAACGGGAATGAGCTGCCCCAAGGGACGAAAATCTGCAAATACTACGACTAGTAATTGTGATGTGACGTACTTCATAGGCGACGGGTAAGATGAGCTGGTGCATCGCTGTCAGGTAGTCGGCATCGGTCATTGCTGGCTAAGGGGTGTAAAGAAACGTTCGTCATGAGCGTGAAGCGAAGCTCCAAAAGCGCGTGCTGAAGTCCTCGAAGAAGGTTGATAGTGTTGGCTAATTGATTGAATGATGTATTTATGTACTTGTTTATTTAGAGGCTTACTCAAACTCTTTACCTCAAGAACTGGGTCGCATCGCTCGAGTGGTTGATTTTTATTTTCTCTTTACTTCGAAGTTTGTACAACGATGTATTCGATTTAGTTTACGGAGACATAGAGCTCGTAGCACGTTCGAGATGGCCGTCATGAGGCGGTACTTTTATGTTGTTTTTAGGCTAAAAATATATACTACCTAGAAAAAAAAAAAAAGACTCGGGGAAAATGATTCCTTCTTTTGGGATAACGTTACCAGCCGCGGCGGATATCGAAGCGTGAGGTTAACGTGGTAATTAGTCAACGAATTAAGTATAACAAGCTAACTGACTTCTGAGACGCTCATGCTGGCACTTCATAACCAGAAAAACGTCGCCCGTCGATAAAACAGACCGGAGCGGTTAGAGTTTAACAGATCTGGCGCTTGTCACAAAGACACGCCGAGCCGCCGCCGCAGTATCTCGTTTAATTTGATTTAATTACCTCAAAGACACTTTTTCAAGCGCCTTGAGTGTAGAAATTACAAAGAATGCGAACTATGAAACGTTATGGTTCGCGTATACATTATAGAGCACCTTAACTGTGCCAATTCACTTTCAGGTACACTCGGGCGCTTCGTGAATTCGCCACAGAATACCGCGAAGCAGTTAGCGTACCGAAATCTAACAAACGCGATGGTCTATTTTGACGGTGGTCTACGAAACCTCGGCCGAATGCGGATGCATGCCAATTGAGACTTATATTTTGGAAGTTAATTATTGCATTTTAGCTTATTAGTCCGCTCACAATACCAATTAACACTCGCGGTCTGACATCCACCGATACTGTTGTTCCCAAGAAAGCATTCTTTTATTTCCAGAGACGCCCCTTTTTAAAGGATATTTTTCGATCCAAAAAAGTATACCTTTCGTATTGTGCGCATCTATGCCCAACCATATATCTCTTGCTTCACCCTAAATTTTATCGAATATTAAAAAAAAGAAGGGGGGGGGGGGGGGGAGGTTTATGCTTTACCTTAGTCCATGGAATGTTTATGTTGTAACCTTTTCCGTCGTCATCGCCAATGAAGGTAGCGTCCGCAATTTCTGTATTCGGGAATATCTTCATGGAGTAGCGGTGCAGAGAGACATACAAAACTCTGAAAAAAAAAAAAAAAAAACCCGACGTCGTGGCATTTTATTTTATACTAAGTTATGTTCTCGCTGGTCAACCTGCTTCTAGTGGCCGGTACAAGTGAAACATCAATTGTCCTTGCATGTGTTCAGCAATGTTGACATACAAAGTGTTCGGGAAAAAAAAAATGGAAGAATTGTTTCTTCTCGCCGCAAAACTAAGCTACGCATCACCATACGACCAATCTCCGCCCAAATGTGACGCTATAGCGGTGGGAACCTAATGTTCAAGTTTCAGAGCTTACCTTTACCTGATTCTAATGTTATTAATGATTTCCGAAATTGTTCAATTAGGAGATGGCATCAATAGAACGGCGAATCGACGGAGAGGAATGGTGAGCGCCACCGGGAACGCGCCTCATTTTCTCATTTGAAATTTTCCAAAATCGCTGATAAATTTCAAATTAGAAAAGGGTTACTTTCGAAACGTTTGGCCCCTGACTCGGGCCGCTAGCGCTACAATTGGACGGAGGCTCGCCGCCCGACAATACGCAGCTTATTTTTGCGGTGCGAAAAAACACGATTCTCTTTTCTCCTAAACAACTTGTCGAGTGGCCATCATTCTTTTACACAGTATCGGCTCAGAAGAAGGCAGTTTTACGCACGAGGCATCCTCGTAGAAAACGGTTTGGGTTCCGTTGCCGTGATGAATGTCCCAGTCGAAAATCAGAATCCTGGACAACACAATAATGATCACTTTAGTTTCTGGCCAGATTGCATAAGTATCAGTGATGTCTCGTTAATATGGGCAACTCCGTTCCCGTAAAAAATCGTCCATAATGTGAGTTGTCCACAATAACGAGACAAAAATGCACGTATTATCCCAATGTGTCCCCGAAAGTGGTGTCCACATAGCGGGGTATCCATATTAACGGGGTCTATATTAACGAGACTTGACTGTAGCATGGTACAAAGCGCACAACATATACCGTAAGACGTATCACAAAATTCATGTCCCTGACCTTCATTCCAAGCCGGTATCGCTGTCTTCAAAACTAGGCTAGAGCAGCTGTATAAACTAGGCTATATGAACTAGACTAGTACGAGCTTAATGTTGCTCGCTGGCAGCAAAATCGATATACCCTTGCATGAGCAGATGCTTTGCTTTTTGGGAAAAGTGCGTTTCGTGCGCATCAGCAGAAATAACCTTTTAAATACGCTTAATAGAACTAACATTTATAAGCTAGAAAACGCATAGAAAGAAAAGCAATAAGGTTTATTTACAATCAAAATGACGCGCTAAGTTGCACCTCAGCAATCTTGCGACAGGCAAACTTGGTTGAGCGAACGCGCGCGAATAAATATATTAAATATTTAGTTTTCAATGATTCGGGGCAAACTAAACATTGACATTTCATAAAACACAAGGTTCTCAAGATGACTGAACGCTAGGCCATCACATTCACGCTCAATTATAAAATACAAAGTGCGAATTAAATAATTTATTTTTTTGCCTAGAATTACCGTTGAATGGAATTAGATTGCCGGCTGACTTGGCGAACTCAGACTCACTTAACTTATTCATTGATAATCTCGTTATATTTTTTTTTTAACAAACTAATTTTTTTTTGTGTGTGTAACATCGTATATGGTTTCCAAGTCGTCCTCTCATTACCTGTGCGCTGATTTTTCAGTGTTTCTTCTACTATTTGTATTTCGGGCCACTCCTACCACAACCCCATGTGGGTCAAGTAGTTTATATAAAAAAAAAAAAAAAACAGAAATACAACTAGCCGCATTTTTTTAGAGGATTTCATAGAGTGGTTATTAAACTTCAACCCTGTTTTCAATTCTTTTTTTTTTCTTTTTATTCGATTGATTGTGACGTGCCGATGCGCCCGTCCGTGGGACTGTCTCAAGTCAACCATTTCTCGCGGTCAATATGCCCCTTTCAGAAGGTCACGCCATCTAGCAGCTGCTGCGCCAACTAACCGATTCCGCCATTGTTTGGGCACACACTATAATGGATGTATTGGACACGAGGGCTGCGTCGACGTTCGGAGGGGACTCGGATCCAATCGCACGCTTCGTGCCCGAGAAATGGATGCTAACGGCTGTACCCTTTATAACGGGCGGTAGTTTGCGCCACCTGGTCTAGAAAGTAAGAACCAAAAGTATGATTTCTTTGCGTCGCCAATTTGCTTACCCTCTGCAATTTGGTTCGTAACTATATCACCCGGCGGTGTGGGATATCACACCACCTGGTGATGGTTAAACCAAGAAATGGTCCCCGCCAATGTTGCTCGATTGGGGTTTTCGAAAAAAAAAAAAAAAAAAGTTCTATATTGGACACCCGGGACCCGCAAATCACTATTCTCGAAAATCCAGTTGGCCCGTTACCATTTTAAACTCGTAACGGCTTTGAGTTACGTATAAAGATTACCTCTTGAGACCGTGTTCCCGAATGGCGTACTTGGCCGCTACGGCGACGTTGTTGAACATGCAGAATCCGGAAGCCTCATTCTGCGACGAGTGATGACCCGGGGGTCTGATGAGGGCAACGCCGTTCCTGGACTGCGAGCAGGTGCACAAGAGCCAATAAGAGCGCCACACAACGAAATACGAAGCAATGCCCCACCCCGCCTTCAGAAGCTATACATGTATTAGCGGCGAGAAGTTGTGGTGGCGCCCTCTTATGGTTCCCCCTTGTTACGTCATTACCTTGCAAACAACAAGTTCGATGGTGTTTGTAAATAGCATGGTGGAAGCTTCAAATCATTGCGCTCTTAAAGGAACACTGCCAACACCGTCAAAATTAAAGTTCTTTCATTCCTCTTATTTCCGTCGATGATAATCCCCTTTCTTACGTCATAGTCAGCGTTCGGCCAATCGTGGAAGGCCGACCACAGCGACGCTTGTGTTCGCTCTCGGGGCTAATACGTATACCGTCTCAGATATCCTCAACATGATATGAAGACAAAAAAAAAAAAAAAAAGAAGTAAACATCGGTCAGATTCAGGTTAGGAATATACCAGAAGCTCCTCCCACACCGTCATTACCGCTAGACATCCTTCCTCCGCGATACGCAAATAGTCCGCAACAGAAGCGCACGTGGCGCTGACGTCACGTGACGGGTCAAGGCTGCCGCCTTTCCTTCAAGGGGCTAAAGTATATGCGGGAGGGCCGGGTTAGGAAACATCAAATTCTAAACCTTGAGACAAGAAAAAAAGAAACGGAAAAAGAAGACACAAAATCTCAAACGCAGCTGAGTTTATTCGCAAGAGAACAGCAATGTATACAGCCATCCACACAGACGGGAAGGATGGAAGACCAGAAGGTCAGCCGGTCAGTTCCGCCAACTTTGCGGCGGCATGCTTTTTTTTTTTTTTTTGTCTTTCTTGTTTGTGTGGATGGCTATAAATTCTGTTTTCTTGCGAATAAACTCAGCTGCGTTTGAGATTTTGTGACGTCTCGTCCGTCTCTTTTATTTCTCCTTGTCTCAGAGTTTAGATTATGACCTTTCCTGGTTGGTCCCCGGAATGATTCCCTTCCGGGGCTGGTACGTGAAGCTGTTTCTTTGGCGCATTCTTAACTCATAGACGTGACTATATTAAGGTATGCAGGCCTACATTTCTCATAGAAACGCAACAAAAAAATCACACACACACACACACACACACACACACACACACACACACACACACACACACCACACACACACACACACACACCACACACACACACACACACACACACACACACACACACACACACACACACACACACACACACACACACACACACACACACACACACACACACACCACACACACACACACACACACACACACACACACACACACACAAACACACACACACACACACACACACACACACACACACACACACACACACACACACACACACACACACACACACACACACACACACACACACACACACACACACACACACACACACACACACACACACACACACACACGCAAAAAAAAAATCCGGGTTGAAATTTAAACGTTTTTTGCACGAAAACTGCTGGTCGGGAGGGAAGCTGCTGCTCAGGGCTGCTAAGAAAAGAAAATATCCGGCCGTGGCACATGTTTATTATTAAAAATAATAAAATGAATTGCTCGATTATAATGACCACAGAAACACCGAAAATACCGATTTAAATAAAGCTTTGAATGCGCAGTCGGGAGGAGCGAAGCAAAGCACGTGACTTCAGGAATCTTTGACGTCACGCGTTTCTACACACCGGCCTGCCTCGGTTTCGGTTCGACTTTGCTTTACCTCAGCAACGTGAAATAGCAACATTTTCATGTGACAGGGGTCGTTCCGTACAATCTGAGGTTGTATTTTCTTTTTGATTGTTGTATGCTTTACTGTTGATTTGCGCATGGGAGAGAGATAGCTGATATATATTCAATTGCGGTATGAAACCAATTGACTGCATGGTAGCTAGTCGGATGCTAAAAATTAAAATTCAAAATTGCCGCGACGTTACTCGATATTTTTAAACTGCAGTATATGTATCGATACTTTGGACGCGATAGATATTCTAGTCATCCAACGATAAATAATAATCAGTTCGGTACGCTAGTCTTTGCTTTGTCTTTGGTATTTCGAGGCTAATTTCTCCATGAAATCTCACCCTTCTATACTTTTTTACTTGTTCGGGGTTGTAATCTCTTGCTTTTTTTTTTCGGAAACGCATACCGGATATGGGGACGACGTGGCTGGTGCGAGGCTAAATGAAAAAGGTGTTATACCGTCTCAGATATCCTCAACATGATATGAAGACAAAAAAAAAAGAAAAAGAAGTAAATATTGGTCATATTCAGGTTAGGAATGTACCAGAAGCTCCTCCCATACCGTCATTACCGCTAGACATCGTTCCTCCGCGATACGCAAATAGTACGCAACCGAGGCGCACGTGGCGCTGACGTCACGTGACGGGTCAAGGCTGCCACCTTTCCTTTAAGGGGCTAAAGTATATGCGGGAGAAGCGGGTTAGGAAACATCAAATTCTAAACCTTGAGACGAGAAAAAAAGAAACGGAAAAAGACGACACAAAATCTCAAACGCAGCTGAGTTTATTCGCAAGAAAACAGCAATGTATATACAGCCATCTACACAGACGGGAAGGATGGAAGACCAGAAGGTCGGCCACTCAGTTCCGCCAACTTTGCGGCGGCATTTTTTTTTTTTTGTTTTGTTTGTTTGTCTTGTTTATGTGGATGGCTATAAATTTCTGTTTTCTTGCGAATAAACTCAGCTGCGTTTGAGATTTTGTGACGTCTCGTTCGTTTCTTTTATTTGTCCTTGTCTCATAGGTTTAGATTATGACCTTTCCAGGGTTGGTCCGCGGAATGATTTCATTCGGGGGCTGGTCGTGAAGCTGTTTCTTTGGCGCATTCTTAACTTATACACGCGACTATATTAAGGTATGCAGGTCTACATTTCTCATAAAAACGCAACCAAAATAAAAAAAAAATCGCACACACTAAAAAAATCCGGGTTAAAATTTAAATGTTTTTTGCACGCAAACTGCTGGTCGGGAGGGAAGCTGCTGCTCAGGGCTGCCAAGAAAAGGAAATATCCGACCGTGGCACATGTTTATTATTAAAAATAATAAAATTAATCGCTCGATTATTATGACCACAGAAACATCGCAAATACCGATTTAAATAAAGCTTTTAATGCGCAGTCGGGAGGAGAGAAGCAAACCACGTGACTTCCGGAATCTTTGACGTCACGCGTTCCTACACACCAGCCTGCCTCGGTTTCGGTTCGACTTTGCTATACCTCAGCAACATTAAGGACGTGAAATATCAACATTTTCATGTGTCAGGGGTCGTTCAGTACAATCTGGGGTTGTATTTTCTTTAGATGCGGAGCATCTCTTGCTCGGGTCTATGTCCCGCGGCGTCGGCGTTGTAGTCGGCACTCGAACTACGCACGCGCAACTCTCCTCCTTCCCTCTCTCCAACAGCTGCGCGTTACTCTCTCCGCTCCCTCTCTCTACCAGCTGCGTGCACTGCGCGTGCGTTCGCTTCTCCTCACACCGCGCGCGCATGCGCAACTCTCCTCCTCTAGTCTCCTCTCCTTCAAGTGTGAAAAAAAATAAACGGCGAGCGGCGAGCGTTCCAAGTTTCTCTGCCGCGAGCCGCGACGAAGGCTCGCGTAGGGGGTAACGCTAGGGCAGTCGGTGGCGCCATCTCTCGACGTCAGCACGCAACTGACTCTTTCCTCGGAACCAACACGATGCTCCGCATCACCCCATGGTTCCCCTCGGGAAGATGGTGTAATTTTTTTTTTGATTGTTGTATGCTTTACTGTTGATTTGCGCATGGGAGAGAAAGAGAGCTGCTATATATCCAATTTCGGTATGAAACCAACTAACTGCATGGTAGCTAAGCGGATGCTAAAAATTAAAATTCAAAATTGCCGCGACGTTACTCGATATTTTTAAACTGCAGTATATGTATCGACACTTTGGACGAGACTTAGTTACTGATATGCTAGTTATCCAACGATAAATAATAATCAGTTCGGTGCGCTAGTCTTCGTTTTGTTTTTGTCTTTGGTATTTCGAGGATAATTTCTCCATGAAATCTACAAAGTACGGTTTTCAGTATCTACTGAAAAAACGTTGATCGGTGTACACGCCGAATTTTATCTTGACAAATGTTCAATTCTGAGTGACGTTATTCCGGCGTTGAAGCGCAGAAACGTAGAAGGTGCAACAGGCGAAAAGAAACTTTAAGATAGCGCGTTTGTTCGCGTGAACGCGCTGCGATCCTTGGACTCAGTTATAGGACGCTCATATCCTTTTATGAACCCCAATAGACGAAAGCCCGCCCGGCAGCGGATGGGAAGACTTCGTGGTGGATAGGCGCAGAACTACCGGGTGAAACAAGGAGACGGCAGGCTCTTTAAATCGACCGGAAAATTCGGTTTCTTAACCTATCGCGATACGACTTTGTGCAGCGTTGCCCACAGATGGTGCATTTTTTTTTTGTAAAATTTGCAAAGAACGAACTTACCTGAGGAAAAAGTAAAGAAAGAAAACGGCTTAGCTCCTATGAAAACTCAGCGACGCCACCGGTCTGCAAACAACACGGCGCCGTTTCGCACGGGAGACAAGAGATGGCGCAACGAACGCCGCCAACGAACGAGCATACGGGCGCCGAAAGCCGGCCTCTTTAGCAGACGAACTTTTCGACTCAAAAGCGGCGCGCGTTCCGCAGGTGGCGACAGTCGCAGAAACAAAAACATGCGCGGTAACAACGAGGAACTGCAGTTCCTTGTCTGCTAAAAGCGCCGGCTCTCAGCATCGTCTGCTCGTTCGTTGGCGGCAGTTGGCGTCGCGACCGCTTGCGCCATCTCTTGTATTCCGTGCGAAACGGCGCCGTGTTGTTTGAAGACCGGTGGCGTCGCTGCGTTTCCATAGAAGCTAAGCCTTTTTCTTTCTTTACTTTTTCCTCAGGTAAGTTCGTTCTTTGCAAATTTTACAAAAAAAAAATGCACCATCTGTGGGCAACGCTGCACAAAGTCGTAGCGCGATTAAGAAACCGAATTTTCCGGTCGATTTAAAGAGCCTGCCGTCTCCTTGTTTCACCCGGTATATATAGACACAGACACGCCATCACATTGTGTCAACCAGCAACACTTCCTACTACTAGATAACAAATCCGCACCGATTGTGGCGTAACACGCCAGCGTTCGGCTTCATGTCCGTCTCCTCACGAATTGAACGCTAGTTTTAGTCGAACACTGACTCAGTGTCCAAATCCGCGCCCATCGTCTGCCGGCCTCTTTTAGGTGACGTCGAAAATTCAGCATCACGACCTCGTTATCGAGTTGGCGTCGGTCGAGGTTCTTCAGCCCTGAACCCGTTGCGTTGGGGACGGCTATTGTCAGAAACAGCGAATTCCGTTTAATTTGCAGACGAGCCCGCCTTTTCCCACACCAGACAGAGGCTGTGCACGAGCAAGAAACGGATTCCTGAGAGGACAGATGAAGCGTCTGCGAGCGTGTGTCATGCTATGCGGAAAGGGTGTCGTCTCCTTCATGCGCAGGGGTTGCGGTGACGTCAGAAGGACGCCGACTTCTGATTGGCTTTGATTGGAAGGATAGTGGGTAGACACCAATGCTAGATGCCTCGAGAGCTGCGCACCATCTTTTTTTTTTTTTAATCAGCCATTAAGAGCTTGGCATTCTGATATCATTGCAACCCCTGTGCAAGAAGCAGACGAACTTGCGCTCCGCATAGTCACTGCACCCAGGGATTTCCCCAGACCCCCCCCTCCTAGGGGGGGTTTAGATCCCCCCTCGTTTTTCCGAAGGCACCCCCTTAATTCACAACGACTCCTATATTCGCAATGCCCCCCCCCCCCCTTTAACCCCCCAAAAAAGATTTAGACACCCCCCCTGATTTCAATTCCTGGGGAAACCCCTGACTGCACCGGTGCGATGCGGGCCCAGACGAATTGGCCATTAGGGGCTGCGGAGCGCAAGTTCATCTGCTTAATGCGCAGAGGTGCGGTGACGTCAGAACGCCGGACTCTGATTGGCTCCGATTGGAAGGATAGTGGGTGGACCTAGAGCCAATCAACGCTCGGCGTTCTCACGTCCCCGCAACTTTAGCGCAAGAAGCAGACGACTCTTGCGCTCTGCATAGCCACGCAAGTCAGCACTACAGAGCAATTAAGGCCTGTGTAGTAGAATTGTGACGTCATCATAGTGAAATAGAGCGAAGGCAGATTGTATACGGCTTCGGGCTCGGGTCCGATTGCCGAGTTGGCGTTCCCCGACTGTGATGACGTTCTGTGGAGGAAGATGGGGATGTTCGCGGGCCCTGGCTATTCTAAGTGGTGTCGTGCAAGCAGATGCGGTACGACGTCAAAGGAAGAAAGAGGGAGAGGGAGGGAGAGAGAGAGCATTGTTTTTCCGCTCTCTGCGTAGGCGTTGCAAGTTTAGTAGTTTTCGCGATATGTATATATATTTTCTTTTCATTTGCATTTTTTTACGATATGTCGAGACCGGTTATAACGAAGTCAAGGGGAATCGGATATTACTTCGCTATGTCCGCTATTTCGCTATAACGGACTTCGGTTATAAAAAAGTACAAAAGGGAATGGGAACTCGTGATCGCTTCGCTGTAGCCGCTATTTCGTTATGACCGAATTCGTTATAAGTGGTCTCAACATATCTTAACAAAAAAAAAAAAAACAATTTTTTTGAGGAGGTATCCGCAGAGCTAATACAGAGTAAGTCGCGTACTATCGTCTCTATTGGGGTTCGAAAATCCTGAAGAGTGCTCACTTTTCCCGTCAGGACGGCGTCGACGACCTGGAGGAGGCATCCCGTCGATAATCGTGCACATTTGTAGGTGTCCTTAAAAAAACAAAAAAAACGAGAAGAAACAACAACAAGCATAGTGGAAAATTTGTTAGGTAGGATTAAAGGTGAAGAATAAAACATACACGCGTAAAACGAAAAAACAAATTCACAAAAGAGCACTAACAATGTATATTATAGATGACACGCTGACGTTCATTTATAGTATATTTTTTTTTTAAATGAATGCGCTGCTGTTTACTTTCTTGTATTGCTTCGATTTATTTTGTAGAATTGTCAGGTCATGTTTTGTAAATTGTTATTATGTAACTATATTAAGCTGCTGAACTTTGCTAGGCACCGCGCTCTTATCGCTGCCCCCTACGCGGTGAACCCGCGACACGAATAAAAAAACAAAAAAATTACCCTCGGGCGATTCGTACACCCTTTCTCTCTTTTTCGAAGTTTTACTACCGAAAAGGACGCTGACGGGGAAACCCAAACGTGTACCGAGTTCACTGTTATGTGTAATAATTACGAATAGACACACAGATGGCGCCACTGGATAAGCAAAGATATATTTAGAGGCCTGTATTACAGAGTTTCCAACTGCGCGATCGGGGTCACGCGGTTTATGAATAGGGAACTCTGCACGCGGCTTAACGGCGCGTGCCATTAAGATTAAGATCGTCTGCTAAAGAAAAGACGCCGGCTCTCGGCGTCGTCTGCTCGTTCGTTGGCGGCAGTTGGCGTCGCGACCGCTTGCGCCATCTCTTGTCTCCCGTGCGAAACCGCACCGTGTTGTTTGAAGACGAGGGTAGAAAGTTGGGCAAGTTGGTGATTCATACTGATTAAAAAGCGCGACAGGACAACGGACAGAGAAGGAGACACAGACACAGCGCTACTTACAACTGAACTTTATTTCCGCTGCAGCTCGGTATTTATTACCGGCTACAACACAAACAAGTTGGGAAACTATAAAATACACATCCTAAAAATCTTAAAAAAACAACAACATAAAAAGCTAAAATTCCTGCATCACTCATCGGCACCCACCCGAAACTAATCATGTTTGGTCAAGAAACTGCAATTCTTTTTTGGATAACGATAAAGAGGGTGCGCTGACACATTGCAGCCCTAATCTAGCAATTTCTCGAGCCTCGAGTATTTCCCTTGTGGTTTTGTTTTTGTTTAGTACTGTACAATCTGTGAAATTCGGGGTACAACCACAATCCCGGCAATGCACACCGAGGTGCCCTGATATGACGGCTTCAACGTTGTAACGCTGTTCCCTCAATCTTTCATTTAGGCAGCGACCAGTCTGCCCCACATAATGACGCCCGCATTTTATTTCTAATACTATCGGGCCCTTTTAAATGTGTTTCGTTGCAACCAAGCTTCTTAGTTTCACTCATCGCTGTGACTGCCTGCCGGGCTCGAGCCCTGACGTTCTTCATACACCGGAGAATGATACCCCCCGAGGTACTTGCTCTCTTCGGCGGCTTCACGCCCTCGTGGGGCCACGGCATGAGGATCTGCAAGGTCCTGCGGTCTGAGACTCAAAGACAAGCGCGCTTATACAGAGAGTGCCTGCGTATTCGTCTCCTCGGCGAGAGTGGATCATCTACGGGTGGGAAGAAGTGGCGTGAATTTTCTCGCTTGGTGGACAGCACGACAGACTTCCTGTGGCAGCGGAACCTACTGTACTATCGTGGACACTGTTAGCTATAACACGGCAGCGGCGGCCGTCCCGTATCCCCAGCGCCGCATAGCAGGCGCCGTACGAAACCCCGCGCATGCGCCGTGTGGAGGACTCGCTCTTCCCGCCTGCGAGCACACCCTCGCTTTGTCGTCTGCTAGGCACAGAGCAGACGACGCCACAGCGCTCGCCAATTTTCGCTGAACACGCTTCAGCGAACCTCCGCGTAAGAGGTGCCCACGGTTGATTCTCTGACTCTGCTGGCTAAGGATAATCATCGCCACTAAATGTAATATCACGGTAGATTACATTGTTTATGGGAAAAACTTGCAGTTATACTTCGTTTCACTTTAGGTCTAAGCGCAGCGGGTACCACGAAACGATAGGGCGAACCAAGCATCGACAAAAGCGCACTTTTTGCACCTTATTGGGTCCCCCGGTGATGCACTTCGTGACGTTGCACCTTTGCCGCTATTTGATTTTCTCTGTCGTTTTGCAGCGTACGCTGCGCTCGGACTTAAGGTGAAACGGAGAATAACAGTCTATTTCTGTATCACACCTGCTGCGCTCATACTGGTTTTCGAACGCATATTGTTAAAGATGCATTCCGCACGCCTGTTTCTAAAAAAAGAAACAAAAAACAAAACGTAGACAGGAATAATGCTCCAATGACTCTGCAATCGGCCCCAATAAAAATCGCCGGTTGAAAATGAGTTTGAGACCAGTTCGCTATGGCGAGGGTACCATGCGAGCAGCACTATGGCATCGCCTGCTCAGCAGAGCAGACGACAAAGCGAGGGTGGGCTCGCAAACGGGAAGAGCGAGTGCGCCACACGGCGTATGCGCGGAGTTTCGGACGGAGCCTGCTATGCGGCGCTGGGGGTACGGGACGGCTGCCGCTGCCGTGTTATAGCTAACAGTGTCCACGATAGTACCTTCGAGCAGGCCTACCAAGGAAGCCTCCAACTGCGGAAGGGTCGGTCCACAAGATGGGAGACGTCAACCTTCCTGATCAGGTGCAGCGGGTCCTGAGTCTTGGGCCAAAGTTCGCCGTCGAACCTAGGAAGACACCTCCTGAACTTTTGACACTGGTGAGGCAAGTGTCTGGACGGGCCCCCGAGTCTGATGTAGATAGGTGCATCTCAGAAGGCACTGATGTTTTGCTACAGTGTAAACCCACGTTGAGTAATCTCCCCTTAAAAAGTACAGTTAACATTTCTAAGAAATAATGCCTTGTCACTACTCCCAGCAGATAAAGAGGGCGGTTTCGCACTAATGCCGAAGGGCATGTTCATGTCAAAGGCGTCAGAGGCAATTGAGTCCACCTTTGTGAAGCGTGATGACGTAGCGCTAGCCAAGAACAAACTCGAAGCGCGGGCCATGTGCAAAAGATTAAATTTGGGAGGACTCGCCCTAGCCATTGACAAGAGCAAAACACTGAGTTTGAACCTGTTTTTTTCGGCCAAGACACGCAAGATAAACTGTCCTCTGCGAGTAATTGTCTCGGAAAATGGTACCTGGCAGAAGGCCCTAGCAGTCTTCTTGCAATCTAAGTTAAATCTCATGACTATTGATGACCCCTTTCGGGTCAGGAGCTCGGAAGATGTGATAGATGCCTTGATAGCTCTTCCCAACAAGAGCGTCTTGGGTTACTCTGTTGACATTAAGGAGCTATATTACTCGATCCCCCAGGATGAGTTGCTGTCTTGTGTAGAAGATACGATAGATAAGCATGGTGTGGTGGCATTCCAAAATGAGGCAGGACTCAGTGTAAGCAGTTTTCTTGAACTCCTGGCATTTTATCTAAGGTCTACGTTTGCCACGTGGGACGAAAGCACTTTTATTCAGAAGATGGGTGTGTGTATTGGTTCCCGTATAGCACCGGTACTTAGCGACATTTTTCTAGCGGCCCTTGATCGAATCCTGGCTAGCAAATTTGAGGGTTCTAAGTGTTGTGTCTTAGAAGGGGGACGCCAGCCGAGTAGAAACAACAACTCGGGTTTATTGTCAGCCGGCCGTCATACCGGGCCTCTCGCTGGTCAAGCACACCCGTACAACCAGCCCGCAGCGCTTATATACAGATAGCAGGCGGATGAAGGGGGGGCGGTGCCCTAGTATAGACGCGTGGCGAAGATCCAGCTATCAATAGGGGCGGCGCTCTAGCATAGGCACGTGGCGATGATACGGCTATTTGTTTATCGAAATACAAACACTACACTAAGGTTGTAAGAATTTTCAGATTTGTGGACGATTTTTTAGTCCTCTTGGACTGCAGCTCAGATGTCTTTGAGGAGCTGGTGTCCGTGAACCTGTCCACTTTTAGTGACTGTCTAAGGCCCCTGGTGCTAACACATGAAGTGCCGGTGGGGGGTTCCATTAGGTTCTTGGACCTGAGGCTTGACTTCCAACCAGGGCATGTATGTTGGGTTTATGAGCCAAGGGGGAACAAGCCGATCCTGCCATTCGCGTCGGCGAACTCAAAGCTCGTGAAAAGGGGGATAATCAATCTCTGCTTCGGTAACGCTCTAAAGAAGTCGTGCACTCGTAAGATCAACGAAAGTTTTAAAAATCAGGTGTCAAGACTCAAGTCCGCGGGGTATCCAGTCTCTCTTCTATCAGCCGTAGCAGAGAACACGCTCAAGACGTTAAAGAATAAAAATAGGCAGGGAACGGAAGTACAGAAAAAGAAAAAAGAGAAGCCAGTGGTCATACTATACCTACATAAAGTGTCCCATAACCTGAAAAGGGTGGGCCTGCACGGAGGGGTTAAAGTTGTCTTTTCAGCTCCGGTCAAATTGGCTAGTTTATGTAAAAAGGTAAATTCCACCTCGAACATCATAAGCAGACCCGGCTGCACGAAAAATCACAAAACTTGCTTTGTTGAGTGTAAAGAAGAGGTTGTGTACTCCGTGCCATTATCGTGCGGGCGTCATTATGTGGGGCAGACTGGTCGCTGCCTAAATGAAAGATTGAGGGAACATCGTTACAACGTTGAAGCCGTCATATCAGGGCACCTCGGTGTGCATTGCCGGGATTGTGGTTGTACCCCGAATTTCACAGATTGTACAGTACTAAACAAAAACAAAAACAAAACCACAGGGGAAATACTCGAGGCTCGAGAAATTGCTAGATTAGGGCTGCAATGTGTCAGCGCAGCCTCTTTATCGTTATCCAAAAAGGAATTGCAGTTTCTTGACCAAACATGATTAGTTTCGGGTGGGTGCCGATGAGTGATGCAGGAATTTTAGCTTTTTATGTTGTTGTTTTTTAAGATTTTTACGATGTGTATTTTATAGTTTCCCAACTTGTTTGTGTTGTAGCCGGTAATAAATACCGAGCTGCAGCGGAAATAAAGTTCAGTTGTAAGTAGCGCTGTGTCTGTGTCTCCTTCTCTGTCCGTTGTCCTGTCGCTCTTTTTAATCTGTTTGAAGACCGGTGGCGTCGCCGCGTTTCCATAGAAGCTAAGCCTTTTTCTTTCTTTACTTTTTCCTCAGGTAAATTCGCTCTTTGCAAATTTTACAAAAAAAAAAAAAGCACCATCTGTGGGCAACGCTGCACAAAGTCGTAGCGCGATAGGTTAAGAAACCGAATTTTCCGGTCGATTTAAGGAGCCTGGCGTCTCCTTGTATCACCCTGTATATAAGCCGGCAATGCGCCGGGTAAAGTTGATACAAGCGATTGACCTCTGACCTTTAACTCTTAGAAAACTATTTACTAAACACTGCGCCATTCACTACCAGCTAAGCGTTACTATTAACTTGTTAAAAGGTTCCGAAGAATATACTAGGCTCACCGGTCCAATGGGGCTTATCTTGCTTATGCGATAATTGGCCTCGGTGACTTCTTCTAGCGGCAACCCATCTGTTGCTCGAATTCTGGCGATGTGTTCATCTCTGTAAAATGTATATATATATATATACTATGTATATACCCCGAAAAAAATTTACAGAAAGTTTTTGACCGTAAAAAAAAAAGAAAAAAAAGAACTACGCGTTGCCTTACGTTTATTTTCCGCCCAAAGGAAGCGCTAGAGGTCCGAATCAGATGCCAAAGTTTCAGCTCGAACTGATAACTGACTGAAAAGTTATAAGTAGTTTTTTTGAAAATTTTTGATGGGAAAATGACGTCCGACGGAGCTCTCGAAAACATGGTGCGCTATGGCGCCAGAAACCGAAAACGGGCAAAGATGGTTCCCATTTTCCCATTGAAATTTTTCAGAAAATCACTTATAACTTTTAAATAAGATAGCGTTTTGGGCTGAAACTTTGGGATGCGGTTCGGACCTCAAGCCCTATGTTGGGGCGGAGATTGAGCGTTCGGCGATGTGTAGTTTATTTTTCGGTGAAAAAAATACCTGTACATTTTTTTTCGGGGACACCCTGTATATGTATCTTTAACCCTTGACCTTTTTTTTTTTTTTCAGAAACGAGCGCTGTTTGGGGGGGTTGTCTGCAAAGTGTGGAGGGACCCTCTCCTCTCCCCCCCCCCCCCCCTTTCAACGATGACCGAAACCAAGAGACGCTATTGGACGAAAAGGCGAGAGCTCTCCTTTTCGTCCAACAGCGTCTCTTGGTTCTGATCCTCGTTAAGGGCGTGTCCGTCACTTCTGGCTTCACCCTTGGTGGCGTCATGTCGACTTCAGAAGCTTCCTCCCTCCATGCTGCAGCGCAAGTGCGGCCACCGGACGGCCATCTAGGGACACGGAGAATCGAGCTTTGGGAGCACTGCGGAGGCTGAGCGGCAATGTGCTGAAGACACGTTTTTTTGCCCGCTCGTAGTCGTTCGCCGAAGAGGTTTGGTAAAACCGCGCGTAAACGGTGAAAATTGCTTTTGTGAACACGTGGAAAGTTTTTGCGAAAGCGCAGCACCGCAGGAAAAAAGGCGCAACTCGTCAAACGCAAGTCTCGCCGGTCTCGCGGCATGATCAAAACTTCCTTGGCACACAGAAGCGCTGCGTCTCGGTGCCTTCGCACGCTTGGATACCGATCAAAAATCGACGCCGTGTGGATTGTTTTCGCGAGTGCAACGTGCGCGAAGACGTATGTGCCTCTGGAGTAGCGTTTTACTTTACTCTTACGAGCTGTATTTGTAACTTGCGGCACTCGCGGTCCAGAAACGAGCTTGATCAAGTGGCGACGGAAGTGGGGTGTACGGCGACGGCGGCAGATTGCACGCGACCATATGGGCCGCGTTTAAAAAAAATTTCATCTCGCCGTTTTATACTTTTTCGTTCGAAAACCTACCTTCCTCCACAGCCTTGCTCTATTTGTGCTGTCATGTGATCCATTCGAGTAGATTTGGAACATAGCCATGGTTAATCATGCATGATAGCAACCACTAATCCCCCCCCCCCCCCTTTTTATTGATAGCAACTCGCAGGAACAGCTGGGCGATCTAGAAGACACCTACGCGCGACACACCTTCAAAACTTTGCCACGGCGTCGATTCTTGACAAGTATCCTCCAAGCGTGCGAAGGCACGGAGACGCAGCATTTCGGCGTGCCAAGGAATTCGCTTATGATCATGCCGCGAGACCGGCGAGACTTGCGTTCGACGAGATTTTTCCTGGGGTGCTGCGTGTCCGTAAAACTTTTAACGTGTTCTCAAAGGCAATTTTCAGCGTTTACACAAGGTTTAAAAAAAAAAAAAAAGTCTCGGCGAATGACGACGGACGAGCAGAAAACGTGTCTTCAGCACGCTGCCACCCAGCCTCCGCAATGCACGTAAAGGTCGATTTTCCGTGTCCCAAGATGGCCGTCCGGCAGCCGCATTCGCGGAGGGGGGAAGAGGTCGGTGGTGAGGCGTATAGCTTATTCGGCGGCTCTGATCTATACTCTCGCCGAATTGTCTACAGCGATAATAATTTAGTAAACACGAGATGTATCTCACGTGTGAACCAAAGCGATCTCCTCGTCCGTTGCGTAGCGCGGCTGCAACGACATAAAAAACAGTAATAGTCACGAAAAAGTGTGAATGCGAATCACAGCACACCACTATTTTTGTGTTTATTGTAATGTTAAGCGGTTTAATAGTTCATAGGTTCGCTGCCCGAGGTTTGTGAAAAAAACAAAATGGATCTGGGATACCTGTTCATCTTTCTCTCTTCTATGAGATTACGTCAGAGCAACGTCATTGTGAGCTTCCGGTGGGTGGCACGTACATACGCTTCAATATAACCTGCCAGAACGGATTTCTTTTCTTCCTGATCGGATGATCCGTCTGACTGCAGATCATTCGTCTTAAACTAATGAAGGTAATCGTCTAGCCGCAAAGAGCCATAATCTCACCTTAGCATGGACTAACTGCTGAGGCTGTGCGAGCGCGAGCAATCTTATTTTTATTTTAACAAAAATGCGTACATGATCATACTGTATGGACGCAAAGCGTTCATTCTAAACACTATATTTCCGAAGTACAAAAAACAAAATTCGCTGCATGGTAATTTTACTGGTACAGACACTTCTTTTTTTTTTCTTCTTTTTTCACACTTAGTCATGCGTTTTGTGAATTAGCAAATACACTGGGCCGTGCTTGTTATCAACACTATCCTGGCTTTCTGCACAGTCCCCGATACCTCTACATTTTTTAACGCGTCGAAATAAAACGTAACGTTACATTTTCCCCCTGCTTTCTATATTTTCAGCTGCATTATCATGTTTACCAGCACACACTGCGTTCTTACAATAAAAAAACCTAGCTTAGTTCATTGATATATATAAAAAAAGCATATTCCCCAGAACACAGTGTCATGTGGTAGTAGTAGTGCTACCATATGTTATGTCCATAGAGTTATTACGATGTACGCTGGAGAATCAACTGGCGCTATAGTGTGCTGTCGCAAATTGAAGCAGACAGCAACCAGTCGAAAATTGAATTCCGGTTAGGCATTTCTATAAGGAAAAAAAGAGCGAATTTTCTCTCAGCGCTCGATTATAAGAGCAAATATACCGAATAATTTGTACTAGGTACAGTCAGGCATACGAAATAATTGGTCAGTCACGGCGTTTTTTTTTTTTTCGTTTTTTCCAAATTCGTTGCATTAGCAACAGTGCTAAAACGGCTTCGTACATGTATTTATGTGCACTGTCGGACACTGTTAGCGCGAACATGACGCCGGCGCTCTTCAGCATGGGGGATATACGTGCCAAACGAACGAAGGACATCTGGAAAGCCAAAAAAGACGGCAAGAACTACGCAGTAACACTGGATCAGTAACTCCCTGTGTATGTACGATTAAAATAAATTGAAGGCCACGTAATAGAGTCCGATTTTTAATAAGTACTGCTTTATCCTTTCTGCTTTGCGAAGATGCTTGTTCTACGTTCAAACTTCAAAACATCACCCGCACGCTCAAAATCTTTGAGAACAAGTGCTCAATAAAAGCTGCCCGGCAGATAAATTAAGAAAAAGAGGCACCTTTCATAGCCCACGTACTTTTTTCACGTTTGAAATGTTTTTAACCGCTCGTAATGATGCACGACGGGGGCATTCTTATGTATTGACAGGGCTGGAATATTAGCAATACATAAGCGTCGCCGGGATGCTGGCGAATCGTAATCACACTCTATATTCTTTTCTATTGTTATTTTGCTTAGAATCATCTCTTGTTTTTACACACCTGCTGTGGAACACCTGTTTGGGCCTGAAACAGAGCGAAGCTAAACATCGTTCACCGATGAAGAAAAAAATGCGCTAACTAAAGTAATTACACTTTTACAATGTTATAGTAAAGGTACGAACTATTCGGTACGACCCGAATAATAAAAGCGCTCCATGTTATTTTTCGGCGAAGAGACAAAATGCACGCGCTTTTTCCCATAGGAATGCACAGGAGCACCGCAAAAGCAGACTGGTTGCTGTCTGCTTCAATTTGCGCCACGAAAGTCGCATAGACACTAGCGCCAGTTGAACCTCTAGTATACATTATAATAACTCTATGGTTATGTCGACCACGAACCTTGAAAAACATACAAAGTAGCGCGTTCGTTCACATCGATCTATCCCATTACATTTTTGAATAATTTTGAGGCATTCAGCGCTTAACACACTGCACACTTGGCGTCATCTATCGGATATCCCTGGAACACTTCCGACTTGCGTATAATTCTGAGGTCTTTATTTTGTATTTAGGAGATCAAATCCATTTACCATTTATAATAAATAGTTGATTATAACTATGGAGGTAGGAATAAGAGGAGGCGACAAACAGACTCATGCCACCCAAACGAAAATATCCCAAGTGAAGCCGGAAGTAGAGGTCGCGGTCGGTGCCCACAAGGCAGACTCTGCCCCAAAGCAGAGGATGACCGAGGCTGTCCTCGTTGAGCGCGTGCCCCTCCAAACCGGAACTTGTTCACCGGCTTCACCTCTTGCGGCGTCATGTCGCCTCCACAAGCTTCCTACCTCCATGATTGTAACATTGACATGATTATTATCAGGCCCACGGTGAAAGGATGATACGGACAAAAATAGTGTTCCAGGGCTATGGATAGGTGGCGTTAGCGTACAAAGCAGTTTCAAGGAAACGCGCGTGAGGACGTCGGAACACCGAGCTCTGGTTGAAATGATTAGCGGGTGTACACGACAAGCTAGTGGCCTTTGATCTCTACTCGCTGATCGAAACGGGTTCGAACGCGAACGCTAAACTTAGGACATCGGCGTTCGGCGTTCGAATATTGACTAGAGCTCGGTGTTCGGACGGCCCCGCGCACTCTCATCACCTCCTCTTCCTAAGTCTCTACCCGTGTGCATGTACGTATTATGAGAAAGGCAGCGTTTACTTTTCTGCGAATTTCACAGTGGACGTAGTGGACGTACCTCTAAAACAAGGGATCGATCCACGAGGCCTCTGGACGTCAAGAGACGGTGGGTGACCTCGAGCCTTTGGGGCTTTTCGGGGTGCCAACTGCGCACATCATAAATTAATGTACCGTAAAATCCCGAGAGATAGCCCACCTAACATCAAGAGCGAATCGGATGAAAAATATGGGGTGGGCTAACTTTCGGTGCACAACCAAGAAAAGTTAAAAAAAAAAAATCAATTTTTAGGTCTCGTCCCTTCCAAGCTTGTTATTGTGGCGAGGGGCAACGAAGCAAAGATGCCTGATTAGTCAGCACGGAATGAAACCCGAACATCGGAACGCGTGGCCATCGACTCAGGCTGCTCCACCTGGAGTGCCCCCGAGAACTAATGAAAATGCGCCGGGGTGCGAGGGTGCGGGTCCTACTAAGATGTGCTCGACCCTCGCGTGGCGCGTCTGGATATGATATGCCTGGCATATCGGTTACCAAAGAGAGCGTTAGCGAGCAATTCCTCGCTTTTTATAAGAATCGACTGATAACCTCGCACGAAAACATGTGCATTGCTTATAAAAACCGAGGCAACCTTCAGTTGGGTGCCAGCACTCGTCATGTGTCCCAACTTGTTCTTCTGTCTCGTATGTCGCTCTGTTTTGTTATAAGCACTGCTAATTACAAAATTACGATACGTATAACAAACAATAAAAACTTCGCACGCCAGGAGAAGACACCATGGGCGTGCTCCGCTGGCGCGCGCGCAAGCAGCTTGCTGCTGCTCCTATAGCATCGACCTTCTCGCACCGCGCGCAAGCCGCAGGTGTCGACGGGCCGACAGTGCGGCGACACAAAAGCACCCCGAGTGACGGCGCTTACAGCGCGCCACCGGCGAAATGCGGAAGTCCCAGACGCGCCGCGCGAGGGTCGAGCACGTAGGAACCGCACCCTCGCACCCAGGAGCATTTTCATTAGTTCTCAGGGGCCCTCCAGGTCGAGCAGCCTGTGTCGATGGCCACCCGTTCCGGCGTTCGGGTTTCATTCCGTGCTGACTGTGCTTCCCAGTCAGTAACACTCGCTTATATCCCGCCATAGCTAACTAGCCGCATTTACGCCGAGGCCATCATTGATCTAACACTACTATTACTAGGAGTGGGCTATTTTTCAGGTGTTTAAAATAATATAGCAAGTCAAGCCAAAAATAGAGGTGGGCTATCTTTCGGGAGTGGGGCATCTCTCAAAATGTTGCAATAATCGAAACAGCAGAAAAAAAAGTATATATATACTGTGTGTGCAAGCGTGCTCGCGTGTGTGTTGTGTGTGCGTGCGTGCTGCGTGTGTGGTTTGTGCGTATATATGTGCGCGTTTGTGTGAGTGCTTCCTTGCGCGTGTGCGCGTTTTTGTGTGTTTTGTACATAGCACGCTGGGCAGATTCGTAATTAAGTTTCTAGCCTGCGTAAACCATAGTAAGGGTGCCAACGTTGAGGTCAACGTGTATTATAGCCAGTGCTTTAAGTCAGGGTTGTCTCGGACCCCCCCCCCCCCCCCCACCCCCCTCCCCCTTGCCGAATTTTGAAGAATGGTCTGAGACCCCCACCATAGTTCTGGCGTTGGTGAAAACACAAGCAAAAGTACTTCGTTTTGTAATCAGAAATGTTAGGGTTTTTCCCATTCATGTTTTGTTGAGTAGCCAGCTCCAGAGAGAGAGAGAGAGAGAGAGAAAGAAACTATGTTTAGAGTATGAGAGTAGCCCTGTCGCTTTCGTGTGGGACAAAATGGTGGATGTTTCAGGAATACTATTATTCTTGACGATAAAAATAATCAGAATCCACGTTGTCGGTCGGTTTTGTTTTCTGAGAAACACGCTGACCCTAGTGACGCCACTGCTCGCAAGTGAAGTTTTTATTACCTGATACCAGACATGGACGTAGTTCAACTACTCTACTCAAACTACTGTAGTTTAACTACTTTTCCGAGTAACTTGGTAACTTTCAATTACAACTTTATTTGGGTAATTTGTAGTTTAATTTAACTACATTTTTCAGGTAACTTCTACTCAAACTACTAACTACTTCCGAAATCTTGTGCTAATTTTGCTCTTCACAAAAGTTTGAGCGCAGAAATAAATAAGACGCCGGCAGAGGAAGTGGCATTCCCGGAACAAAGGGCCCCCTCCCATTTTGTTCCCACGCACTTATATACTCGGCAGCCGTAGAAACTGCATCACAGGCGTCCTTGGGCCAAGGTGGCGACGAGCAGCCAAAACATAACACCGGCGCGCACGAACGCAGGAAGAGATGCTTAATCAGCCTTGGTCGGATATTGACCTAATCCGGTAATGCACGCAGGCGCCACGCCTCCACCTACAACCGGGATAGACGGGGACACTCTCAGGGTTGTTGTTTTCATGTTGTCTGCCTTTAGTAAGTTCTGCCTCAAACGGTTTGGGGGTTTCACGAGAGGCGCCACCGGAATGACCTCGCAGCTGGGCGCCTGTTCCCATGGTCGCCTCGTCGTCAGCGCGCACACCCTTGCAAAGCCGGACTCCCCCGCACACAAACGCAGACGCGGATAATCCGTTCATTGGAGCACGTTCCCGCTTCCAGCTGCAGCTGTACGAGCGACGATGCTTGTTCACGTAGTTTAACTACGCGTCCTTCCGACCTTCCACGCCAGGGAGACATTATCTTTGTTGAAAACGATTTACTTGTCAGGCGTGTCAGGCGAGTCAGGATACCGTAGTCGCCAGCGAGGATTGCTAGTCGCCCTTGGGAGATCCTTTTGTTGGACCCGGCGTCAGCGGCGAAGTATACTTCGTTTCATCTTCTGTTAAACCATAACAATTTTTTTTTTTTTTTTTTCAGTAGCGTAGCGCTAACACTGTAACGAGACGCGCAATCGTCCGGATGATGTGATCGTCGTGGCGCGAGACTTAATCTCTTGACGGTCAGGTGCACTCTCTCAGCGTACTCTTCGAACGTCGTGGTAATAAAGAGGGGCCAGTCATAACAATCTCAACTTCCCGAAGAAGAAAGAAACAAGGAGGAGAGTTTGTTATAAAGACCCTCTAGCCGAGGCAAACCTCACATGTTTCGTCAAAGACACCAAAGGTGCCGACACTTGCTTACCCGACCCTGCACAGCCTGTTTCTGAAATTCAACGCTGCCGTTCCATCCAGCGCGTCGGTGGAACGCCTTTCTAGCTTGGCTGGGGACGTCTTTAGGAGGAAAAGGGGAAAACTCTCCTATCAAGACCTTTGAAAGTCAATTTCTTCGGCGAGCGAATAGACTATTTTGGTGTAAACGTAAGCCATAAAAATGACTGCATTTATTTTAGGCTCGCTGGGTTTTTCACGGATCAAAACTGCTGTTCATTTTGATACCAAAAAATATAAAAAAGTAACTTCAAAAGTAACTTCAAAGTAACTCGCTACTTTTTTGCAGTAGTTAGTATTTTACTCAATTACTATTACAAATGCGTAATTTCTACTCTACTCCAATTACTTTTGGCGTCGATACTCAGTAACTTAACTACATTTTTTGAGTAACTTGTACATGTCTGCTTGATACTAATAAATACTTTAGTTGCGAGTCAGTGCAGTGGCATGACTAGGGTCAGCGGGGCCCGCCACGACACCCCCCCCCCCCCCCCTCCCCTCTCGCGTGGCCCGCCGCGACACCCCCCTGAGCGCTGCACTCGGGGTGGTCCGCCCCCCCCCCCCCCCCCACACACACACACACACACTTTGTGACGCCACTGAGTCAGTGTTCGTCCTATTTGCGTGTTTCTTCTGCTCCGTTCGTTTTTTTTTTTTTTTTTTTGCGATGTTTTTACATTATGATTAAGGAATACCAACTAGCCCACTTCTTGGCGTTAACACAATATATATATATATTTTTTTTTTTCATTTATGCGCTTTTACACCTTTAGAGCAACACCGACACAAGGCCATTTTACGAAGAGATAAAGTAAAAAAATTAATCACCTTAAAAAAATTATTGCCGTCGATATCGAGGGTTATACCAATTTTGTTTTTGCGTGCTGAAATCTACTATTATTATACCGCCGTGTAGGGGAACACTGCCCCAAACCAAAGTTTTCCTTCAGTTATCCCGCCTCCAGCGTGAGCTTCGCACCTCCGATACCGTATCGGCATCTCGAAAGCTTCGAGCGTGCAGGCACAGTCAAGGCACGACGGAAGGCAACAAGAATGTGCTGGAAGCCGGGAAGCTGAAAGGGACACCCCCGTCGTTCTCCATCCCGTCACTATACACTGCAGCAGACCTACATGGAATTGTTGGGGAGATTCACGAAAAGCCAGCGAGCAAAGTTCACCGTTGAATGCCTCACCCTTGTATGACGTTCCAATGCTTGAGCATGGCCAGATCGGTGACAAAGCACGTTCCAGTCATCTTCGCAATTCCTCCAAGCTAGGGAGCGACAATTCGGTCCCGTCGAAAACGTTGCGAGGGAATCTAGTGATCTCTGCGCGCCCGGCTCTTTCAACGTGCAGCCGGAGTTGACACGGTTTACGACGCCGTATAGGCTCGAGGAATACCGCTGTAGTTCTGACGCGCTGGGACGCAATAACAGACAGCAACTGGCGCTTCGGGACGAGCTACGGGGAAAATTTATTTCGTATTTCGAGTTTTATGGTGGGGTGTGATAGATAGCGCAGCTCTCTCTCTCTCTCTCTCTCTTTCGAGCTCTCCGGCATTCCGCTTCTAAGCTGAGAGTGCGGTGAGCAGTGTACGTGCTCGCCGGACCAATCAACCGCCTTCTTTTCATCACGTGACCCGGCTCTCCACGAGGGTTTAGGCGGGTGAGTGGTCACGTGGCGACAGACCTCGTCCGAAAGACAGACGGATCCCTGGTTCAACGAGTACGTGGAATTTCGCCGCACTGCACGAAGCGAGGTCCTGAGCCTGTCTCAAGGGGGATTCACCCGCGATTTATTTGTAGCCTTTTCCTCAGACGGCGCATAAGTTTTCCGGAACAAACGAGTTGCATGCTCGCAGCTGCAAATGCAGGTCGGGCGCTCGCGGTGAGATCGAGCCACCGGCTCTTTACCGCCGATCTAGGCGAGCTAAATTTTGTTCGCCCGGCGTCCACCACTACCGGCTATGGGCCAACGACCGGCGCGGAGATCAAGCAGTATAGTAAAAAAAAAAAAAAAAAATGGCTCCGATATTTGATTGGTTCCGAAGTTGGAACCACGATCGAACCATCCAAACGTATATCAGTGAACACCCTATATTGGCTGATGTTGTGCGTTAGTTCGCACTCGAGTTTTCGGCGTTTGCAGGTGCGTCATTTGTAGGAAGATGAAGTCGCTCACGCAACTAACGCCTTGACATCACGTATTGACTTCGGCGGTGTTCATCGCTTGTTTGTCGCATGGAGTTTGGTTTCCGACGAATACGCAGCGGCGTGTTGAAATAGATTTTTCGCAGCGCGAAATTTTTTTCTGTTCATTTTTGCTCCACTGAGTTTAGCCTTTGAATGCGAGCCAGTAATGACTATGGCGTCTAAAGCGATGGATGGATTTTATAAACAAGTACCGCCAAGCTGTTGCATGCTGGGACGCCCTTGAGCCAAAAATGGCGGAGCGTCGCCGCCAATGCGGAGCGCATGTGTCGTCTGCTTACTGCACAGGGGTTGCGATGACGTTAGAACGCCAAGCTCTTATTAGCTGATTGAAAAAGATAGTGGGCAGACCTCGAGGCATCTAGCATTGAGGTCTACTACCCACTGTCTTTCCAATCAAAGCCAATCAGAACTCGGCGTCGTTCTGACGTCACTGCAACCCCTGCGCAAAAAACAGACGACTTGCTCTCCGCATTAGTTCGTCCCGGCGGCGCGGCACCAACATCTGCAGTAGACCGATGGAAGCGCGCTCGCAAACGGCAGCGCGTCACCGGCAGCTGCAGCAGACAAAGAGGACCGTGCGCGTCTGGATGTGCAATGCGGCACGAGCCGGAAATGGCGACGCTTCGTCAGCATCCAATAGGAGCGCCTACGGCACGATTAAACGATGGCGGTACTTGGATAAGCGAAACTCCTTGACAACTTGAAATTGACATCCTCTGGAGGACCTGACGACATCACAATTTGAAATTGACATCCTCTGGAAAACCTGACGATGTCACAACTTGAAATTGACATCCTTTGGAGGACCTGACGACATCACAATTTGAAATTGACATCCTCTGGAAAACCTGACGATGTCACAACTTGAAATTGACGTCCTCTGGAGGACCTGACGACATCACACCCAAAATTATTCGCTACGCGAAAGCAATATCTAGCGAATTTCTCTACTTAATATTTTCACAGTCACTATCGCAGGGGTGCCTATCCATCCGACTGGAAACTGGGTAAGGTCGTTCCGGTCTTTAAAAATGGGGATCGTTCTTTGGCTTCGAATTATACCGCCCTATATCTCTAACATGCGTATAGCCTCAAAACTTCTAGAGCATAATATCTACTCAAACGTTGTATCTCATCTTGAGAGAAATAACTCGTTTTACAACAAGCAACACGGTTTTCGTAAGGTACTGTCTTGTTAGACGCAGCTCGTAGAATTCTCCCACGAGTTATACACTAATTTCCAACCCAACCACCAAACTGATGCCCTATTTTTTTTTTAGAGCGCAGCTCTTAGGCGCCCGTTTCCGGCTTGAGCGGCGTCGCCGTCGCCGTCGGCGTAACCAAGGTCATCCCAAGGTCACGTGACCCCCAAGGTCACGTGACCCCCCGGGTCACGTGACCTCGGGGAAGGAGGGGGAGGGGGGGGTCACGTGACCTGGGGGAGGAGGGGGAGGGGGGTCACGTGGCCCCCCCCCAGACCACATGACCCCCCTTCCCCTCCTCCCCCCAGGTCACGTGACCTCGGGGGAGGAGGGGGAGGGGGGTCACGTGATCTGGGGGGCCACGTGACCCCCCCCTCCCCCAGGTCACGTGACCCCCCCCCTCCTCCCCCGAGGTCGCGTGACCCCCTCCTCCCCCGAGGTCACGTGACCCGGGGGGGGGGGTCACGTGACCCTGGGGGGTCACGTGACCTTGGGATGACCTTGGTTACGCCGACGCCGACGGCGACGCCGCTCAAGCCGGAAACGGGCGCCTAAGAGCTGCGCTCTAAAAATAACGTTCCGAAGACGTCCTATAAATACCTCGGTGTGACTCTAACTAACGATCTCACCTGGAACGCTCACATTGAGCTTATATGCGCTGAGGCGTCTCGCTGCCTCGATTACATAAGATGAAACCTAAAAACGGCTCTCTCATTCGTGCGAAACTTGGCTTGTGAGACATACATTCGACCCAAATTGGAATATGCTGCGGCCATTTGGAGCCCTCACCAAATATACTTATTAAATCATCTCGAGGCAGCCCATGAAGAACCGCGCTGCCAGGTTTATTTTGAAAAAAAATTTGTTTGGTCAATTAGTGTATCCGCCCTAAAGAGCGAACTGAGCCTTCCTTTACTAAACGTCCGCCGTAAGATAGCGCGACTCTGTCTCTTTCACAAAATTTACTACTACCTCCCTGCTTTCCGAGACTCTCTCCTACTACCCCCCAGACGATCTTCATCGCGGCTAAATCACCCGTGTCACGTTTTCCGCATCTCAGGCAGCGCAACCTATTTTAACTCATCCTTTTTTCCCCGTACTATTGTAGACTGAAACGACCGCCCCCCCACTTATTATAACCCAGACGGATCCCACCGCATTTCGCAACGCTCTATCTTCTAATTTCTGTTGATCCCCACTGTGCCGTCCTATTTGTTTTTTTGTTTTTTTTTTGTGCTTACTGGTTGCCATGTATCGTAATGTTTTCGTCCCCTTATTATGCACCCCATGTACCCAGACTAATTTCTGCATTGCCATTACCCCTTGCTCGCGGCGATGGCCACGTTGTTTTGCAGCACCCCATGTATTCGCATATGCTGCTGTTACTGTTCTATGCTCTCGTGTCATGTACACCCCCCCCCCCCCCTCTTTCTGTAATGCCCTCAACGATGACCTCTAAGGGAACTTGAATAAATAAATCTAGCGCTTTATTAGAGTTGTAACTATTGCGGTGCTGTGCTACGCTATGCATTTTTTTTTTTTTTGGCTTCCCGATAGGATTATTGAAGCGGCGCGGGACTGTATATCTATTTTTCTATTTTTACCCCGTCCTGATTGGCTACGGGACCCTTAAACGCCAGATTGCTTTTGTAATAAACACACACATTGTCCTCCAGCAGCGGAGAGTCTGTCTGTTCCTCGGCAGCCGCTCCGTCGTCGAAACCGCCGGAAACGTAACAGCTGGTGGCAGTTGTGGTGGCGACTGGAGCGCACATCGGCGGCGGCCTGGTGCCCGGCTTAATGATCGCACGATTTCCTCGCTATCATTGGGAGTCTTAGCTGGTTGAAATTAGTTGTAGTGTGATGTTTGACATTTCGAAGACTACACTCTAAGAAATGCCTGCGCCTCTACTTACCTGCAAAACACACAAAGAGCCAATCTCTGTGATCTACGAAATCAGCTCAGCGAATGATGAAGCGGAACATCCGTTTAGACCTAAAAATGAAGTCTGCGTTGTGGCATCACGCAATGCGAAGCGTCATGCTTGCATCGCGTGATGCAACAGCGCAGACCCTCACCTTTCCTAACCTTCTCCACCTCCATCGCTTTTCCCCGACAAATACCGGTGCGAATGCCCGGGCTATCGCTCACCCGAACCCGCCCCTTACCATTACACCTGGGCCTGCCCCACTCCGATCAAAGTGGGGATCCGATCCCGATCCCCCCCCCCCCCCCCCCCGACCCATTCACAATCCATCTCAGTCCTTTGGGGAGGCCGCTCTGCTCGCCTCACAGCCCGATCCGCAGCTCGCGCTGCTCGATCGAGCTAGGCGGGTGGCTCAAGCCTGCGGGGTCCTGGGGGACCCTAAAGCCCCTCTATCCCGAGAAAAGTGGCGCCATTCATTGTTGTGGAAATGCTCAAGACACGTGCCGCGCGCCACTTCTGGGAAGAACATGGCGCCAGAAATTATTATGTTGCAGCCCTGGTCGCCGGCATAGCGACCACATAAAAGAGATGCGTACGCCGCAAGCTTCGAACCCGAATATACATGATCTTTATCGCGATGTGGATGCTCTATATACAAAATGACAATGTTGCCGACACAAAATATTCCCTCCCTAAAAACAACCCCCCAAGACACAAGGAACTAAATACAAAGAAATAAAAAAAAGGAACAGTGTAACGGGTAGTAAAAACCGTAGCATAGAGTAGGTTACAAGTCAAGAAGGTAGCGGCAAATGCCCCTCAAAGGGAATCATATATTCCTCCACCACCTCCGCATCCAATAGCGTCCCATCGTTTCCGTGACGTCGCGGCCAACGCGGGAGGAAAGTCTTGCCTTTCTGTACATATTTGCTTTATCTTTCGACTTTGACTTAGCATTGTGGAAGCCACGAGAGGGAGATTAGAGTTTTCCCCCTCCGATGGAAACAAATACGACTTTCGGGGATTAGCTTCCCTCTCCCAAAAAGTGGGATCGGAGACAAGTTGGCATCACTCTGAAGCCAATATCTATCCATTGAAGCCGAACAAGGAGCGTTTCCAGTGAACTCTTCTTTCGACTGCGGAGGGATTTGAAACCGGAGCATCACGCTTGTGGGAGGAGCTTCTCCTACCTTCTTAACTTGTAACCGACTATAGTTCATTACAAAGTCTCTCTGCCAGCCAGGCTTTCTCCTCAGCAGAGGTGCTCTCGTTGTTCTTGTATTGGCCTGGGCCGAAGCTGCCTCTGACTCCGAACAAGCCACTGAGGTCTCGGGTACCGTCGGTACCGTTGAAGCCGACACGAAATCCATCTCCGCGGTCTCGGTTGTCGCCGAAGAAGCCACGGGACCAGTCTCTGGGATCTCGGCTAGAGCCGCATCAGCCGACTCGAGCGTTAATTTAACGCCGCTTGCCGTGATGCTGTCGACAGGCGCTTCCCCGCTTCTCCACAACCGGAAAGATTCGACGCATTCCAGGTCCGGTTGTTGCTGATGATGTAAGAACTTGGTCCATGGTATAGCGCGATGTCCCTTCGGTATTGTTGGCTTGCGGACCCTGACGAAATCGCCCGGCTTGAAGGTGGGCGCCCTTGCTCCCCTCTTGGAGTCCGTGTAGCGATTGCTGCAAGCCTGCCGCCGCTGTACTCGCGCTCTGAGGTCAGCTAATTCAGAGCCAGGGGTGCTATGTTGCGCTTTTTGGACTCCCAGGAGACTTGGAAGAGGGAAGTCCAGGGTTCACAAAGAACTTTGATGACGGGAACCCTACAATGTCCAGCCTCGACCGAGGAACTCGACCATGCAGGAGCAGAGCAAGCGGCACCCCCTTGTGGCGTGGGGTGTGCACCTGTAAACGCCCAGGTACTTCAGGACGGCTACTTGAAGAGGCCGATGCTCCAGTGCTGCCACCTGGATGAACCCCCCCCCCCCCCCCCCCCCCGACCCATTCACAATCCATCTCAGTCCTTTGGGAGGCCGCTCTGCTCGCCTCACAGCCCGATCCGCAGCTCGCGCTGCTCGATCGAGCTAGGCGGGTGGCTCAAGCCTGCGGGGCCCTAGGGGACCCTAAAGCCCCTCTATCCCGAGAAAAGTGGCGCCATTCATTGTTGTGGAAATGCTCAAGACACGTGCCGCGCGCCACTTCTGGGAAGAACATGGCGCCAGAAATTATTATGTTGCAGCCCTGGTCGCCGGCATAGCGACCACATAAAAGAGATGCGTACGCCGCAAGCTTCGAACCCGAATATACATGATCTTTATCGCGATGTGGATGCTCTATATACAAAATGACAATGTTGCCGACACAAAATATTCCCTCCCTAAAAACAACCCCCCAAGACACAAGGAACTAAATACAAAGAAATAAAAAAAGGAACAGTGTAACGGGTAGTAAAAACCGTAGCATAGAGTAGGTTACAAGTCAAGAAGGTAGCGGCAAATGCCCCTCAAAGGGAATCATATATTCCTCCACCACCTCCGCATCCAATAGCGTCCCATCGTTTCCGTGACGTCGCGGCCAACGCGGGAGGAAAGTCTTGCCTTTCTGTACATATTTGCTTTATCTTTCGACTTTGACTTAGCATTGTGGAAGCCACGAGAGGGAGATTAGAGTTTTCCCCCTCCGATGGAAACAAATACGACTTTCGGGGATTAGCTTCCCCCTCCCAAAAAGTGGGATCGGAGACAAGTTGGCATCACTCTGAAGCCAATATCTATCCATTGAAGCCGAACAAGGAGCGTTTCCAGTGAACTCTTCTTTCGACTGCGGAGGGATTTGAAACCGGAGCATCACGCTTGTGGGAGGAGCTTCTCCTACCTTCTTAACTTGTAACCGACTATAGTTCATTACAAAGTCTCTCTGCCAGCCAGGCTTTCTCCTCAGCAGAGGTGCTCTCGTTGTTCTTGTATTGGCCTGGGCCGAAGCTGCCTCTGACTCCGAACAAGCCACTGAGGTCTCGGGTACCGTCGGTACCGTTGAAGCCGACACGAAATCCATCTCCGCGGTCTCGGTTGTCGCCGAAGAAGCCACGGGACCAGTCTCTGGGATCTCGGCTAGAGCCGCATCAGCCGACTCGAGCGTTAATTTAACGCCGCTTGCCGTGATGCTGTCGACAGGCGCTTCCCCGCTTCTCCACAACCGGAAAGATTCGACGCATTCCAGGTCCGGTTGTTGCTGATGATGTAAGAACTTGGTCCATGGTATAGCGCGATGTCCCTTCGGTATTGTTGGCTTGCGGACCCTGACGAAATCGCCCGGCTTGAAGGTGCGCGCCCTTGCTCCCCTCTTGGAGTCCGTGTAGCGATTGCTGCAAGCCTGCCGCCGCTGTACTCGCGCTCTGAGGTCAGCTAATTCAGAGCCAGGGTTCACAAAGAACTTTGATGACGGGAACCCTACAATGTCCAGCCTCGACCGAGGAACTCGACCATGCAGGAGCAGAGCAAGCGGCACCCCCTTGTGGCGTGGGGTGTGCACCTGTAAACGCCCAGGTACTTCAGGACGGCTACTTGAAGAGGCCGATGCTCCAGTGCTGCCACCTGGATGAACCCCTTTAAGATTTTGTTAAACCGCTCCACCTGCCCGTTGCACTGTGGGTAATACACCGACGAGCAGCGGTGACAAATTCCTCGTTCTTTCAGGAAGTCTTCAAAGGCTGCCGACTTAAACTGCGACCCATGGTCCGTCAGAATTTCATCTGGGTAGCCTTCTCTGCTAAACGTAGCAGATAAAATTTTAATCACCGTCTGTGTTGTCACAACTGATGCGAAGCGTATGCATCCTCTGGCCACTTTGAGTAAAAGTCTACCAAGGTAATGGCATACTCGTGTCCACTCCCAGTTCTGGTGAATGGCCCAACAATATCCACAGCCAGCTTCCGCCAGGCCCGTTCTGTAAGCGGAATTGGCTGAAGTGGTGCGGTGACGGGTTTGGTAGACTTGTATGCAGACTGGCATTCACAGCAGTTCCTGATGACTTGCTCCACCTGTTGGTCGAGACCCGGCCGGCCACCAATATCGCTTTCGCGCAACCTTTGCTTGGTCCTGACAATGCCAGGATGGGTCCCGTATGCCAGCTCAATCATGGTGGCCATCACTGACGCTATGATGACCAGTCGTTCTCCTCGCAGCAGCAAGTTGTCCACCACTGCCAACTCGTCTCTCACTCGGAAGAATAAAAGTAACTTGAAATCCAAGCTTTTCTTGTCTGGCCACCTGGTTGAAATGTACTTCATGACAAGTTGTAATGTCTCATCCTTCTTTACAGCCTCTTGTAGTTCATGCTTTGTGATGCAAGATGACACGAATGATACAATTTCTTCCTCTTCTTCACGACCGGTACGTAATGGCAACCTTGACAGAGCGTCTGCTACTTTTTCGTCGCTTCCTCGGTGATATGCAACTTCGAAGTTGTAATAAAGAAGGTGAGATGACCACCTTGAGATCCTCAGTGGTCTTCGGCCATTCCCTTGAGAGGACAGGAGATTTACTAGCGCTAGATGATCCGTGCGTAGTTTAAACCGCCGTCCCCAGAGAAACACGTGCTAATGCTCGCACGCCCACACGCAGGCAAGGGCCTCCTTCTCTCCCACGGAATACTTCCGTTCAGCCGGCGAGAGTGTTCGTGAGGCAAACGCCACTAGTCTCAAGTCATCGCCAACACTCTGCTGAAGCACAGCACCGAGCCCATGCATGGATGCATCTGCAGTGACAACTACCGGTAGTGCAGGATCAAACATATTAATAGCACCGCATGTAGAGAGCGATGTCTTGACTTGCTCAAAACTCTGTTCTGCTTTTTTGTTCCATATAAATGGGACCTCTTAACGCAACAGCTCCCTTAGAGACTCTACTACTTCTGCATAATTTGGCAAAAATCTTGCGTAGTATCCAACAAGTCCCAAGAACGACCGCAAAGCAGCTGTATCTTTTGGTACTGGAGCTTTAGCCACGGCTTCTACTTTGGAGTGAAGAGCGGTTAGTCCTTCTGCACTCATGGTGTGTACCAGGAAGTCGAGCGCTTGCACGTTGAACTCGCATTTCTGGTTAAGCTGAAGTCCAGCAGCAGAAATGCGATGTAGGACTTCCTGCAAATTTCCCCTGTGCTCTGCTTCGGACTTGCCGAATACGATCGCGTCGTCAATGTAACATAGCACCCCTTACAGCCATCCAGGATCGTGGTCATCACTCTCTGAAACGCAGCAGGAGCTGACGCCAACCCAAAGCATACTCTTCGAAAACGAAAAAGTCCGTCATGAGTGACGAATGTCGTCAGCTCCCGGCTGTCTGCTGTCAGTTCAACTTGGCGATAGGCCAAGGCCAAATCTAGCTTCGAGAAGTGAGTCGACCCTGCAAGCTGGTGAAGAAGCTCCTCTGTATGTGGGAGTAAAAATCCATCCACTAAAATGGCCTCGTTTGGTTCGCGCAAATCTACGCACAGCCTGATAGTGCCGTTCTTTTTCTTTACGACCACACTTGGAGATATCCATTCAGAGGCTTCGACCCGTTCAATGATTCCAACTTGCTCCAATCGGCGCAGTTCCACGGACACAGCGTCCCGCAATGCTAATGGCAGCCGCCGCAGTTTTGCCGCCACGGGCTTAACTGTTTCCCGCCTCTTGACCTGGTGAGTGAAGCCCTTTACCAGACTCAGCTTGTCGGTGAATAAGTGTGAGAATTGTTTCTTCATGTCAGCAGGTAGCGGGTTCTCATCGGTTCGCGTGTGCAGACATTGCAAGGTTCCTCTCCTCCTTCAATCTGAAGTTGTAAATTGCAGATTGCATCTAGTCCGATGAGGGTCGTCCCCTTCGCCACCACGTATAATAGTAAGCAAGTCGAACGCTCCTTGTAGCGAACGTTGGCGAGGAATCGTCCCTTCACTTCGATCTTGCAGCCCGAATAGTCCGGCAGGTTGACAGACGGCGGTGCCAGAGCCAGTCGCTCGCGAAACCATTGCCGATAAATGTCATCGGTGATGATTGACACTGAAGAGCCTGTGTCTACCAGAAAGCGCAGACTCACTGTCTCTATTTCCAGATCGGCGTAGATGCCACGTTGTCCGCTGTCCGTATTCACCTGAAGAAGTACGATGTCACAATTCGTGATCTCGCTGATGTTTTTCACGTCCAGGCCCTGCGTCGTGGCGCTTTTACAAACCTCCTCGAAGTGCCCGGTCTTTTTGCATTTCCGGCACAGAGCCCGTCGCGTTTTGCAGCTCACTGAACTTACCACGTGACTTGCCGACCCACAACGGTAACAACGACGCTCCGTCACCTCCCTCTTCGTCTTTTTTATACTTTTCAGTAACGCGATGCACCGCCCCCTCAGCTGCAAATTCTTTCAGGTTGCGCTGGGTGTCTTCGTAATGCGTTGCCATTGACACCGCCTTTTCTAGTGTCAGCGGTGCCCCTTCAAACAGACGTTCCCGAAATCTGCCAGATGAAATGCCTGAAACGAGCTGGTCCCGAATCATCATGTCGGTGGTGCTATCGTACTCGCATTTGGCGGCTATCTCGCGCAAGCTCGTTATGTATCCTTCCATCGGCTCGCCTGGCTGCTGTAATCTCTGCTTGGATCGATGTCGCTCAACGAGTACGTTAGTTGTGGCTGCAAAAATCCTCCGTGAACTCGTCCGTGGTATCCCCACTAGCAGGCTTGCTTTTTTCCATCGCACCCGCAGTCGCAGATTTGCCTTCCACCTCTGTGGTCGGCTGCTGCTGAGGTGGTCGATGTGGGCACGACGTTGTATACTGCCGTTGTCCCTCCACTCCAAGACAGTGCAGCAGAATGGCTGCACGCCGCAACGCCTTGAACTCGTCCGCGCCGGAAGTCTTTTATACTGGTCGTTTTGAACGTACGGAATTTTCGGTGACTCCTTAAGCAATAAAAAATATTCCCAGCATGTTGATCTTTTCCCAGCAATGTAATACCACTGAGAATATTTCGAATGGCTCAGGGGATGAATCTCTTATAAAGAAGTAAACGCTCGATCATGCCGTAATTATTTAAAAGCCAATAAATCACGCCGCTCCAATGCGGCTCGAAGCCATGAGTTTGTTTCCCCGCACGGCACGTCGTAGCCGGTATTTCTATTGTAGTTTGTTTTGCTATTTGTGCTGTTCGCGCACGGCTTCAATTGCCGTCTTGAATTAATCTCTGCAGAGCGGATATTCACTCAGCTGGAAGTGATGCTTCACGGGCAGAGAAATCGCTTTTCGATCAACTTGAATGCAGTCAAAGCCGCGACTTGCGGCAGGTGTTAAGTGTACGGAGCTACACCGTGGCGAGCTTGAAAACTTCTAGCGCTCATCCCAGCGCGCCACTTGGAGGGCAGGTTCTCCAGGAACTGTAGTATATTTAACCAGCAAAATAAAGCTTAGCTTTTTTTCTTTTTCGATTTTACCTACAATTCTTGTTTAATGCTGAAATTCCACACTGTACGTATATATACGTGCTTTCAGTCATAATTTCGTACTTTTCAGTCCTTTCCACAGAGCGCAATCGCTCTCGGGGAGGAGACAACCGACAGTCACATTGGCCACAGTACGATAGGAGCTTACTGTTCAGACCAGCGTTCCAACATGACTATCCGCACGTCGACCGATTGCACCTAATCCCTCAAGTGGTCTAAACTCTTTAATGTAAAGCGGAATGTCAACCTGCGACACCCCGCCCCATCCGATCACGGCTCGGCCAGCGGCATCAATGCCCGACAGTTTACGTCATCTCATCTTGTTGTTACACCACTGATACGCGAACACACGGTCACATCGGCGATAATTCCAGTCTTCTGTTCACAACGTACAACACTGCCATCACGATGTTGCTGCTATGTTGCTGACACGCAGAAATACAAAGCCACGTTGATTGCCGGTTGGCACTCGGCATCGGAAAACAGAACCAAACTCAGCACGGAAGGCACCCAGGCAGCCAGCAGCAAAACCTGCCGGTCTTGGACGTAGTTCCTGCGATTTCCATAACGTCGAAAACGTCGACACAGATCCGCGTGGTTCCGCTACTGTAGTTCCGCGTGGGCTGGCGTGGGGTGGACAGGGTGGGTTCCGCCGGAGACGGCGGAGACGGCGACAACGGCGATCTTACCCAGTGTGCGTAGCTCTGCTGGCACACTGGAACTTCGCTGTTTTTAGCGGCTTCGTTTGCTCGTTTGCTAAAATTAGTGATAAAAACATCAATGCAACCGAAATGTTCTGCACGTTTGGACTAGAAGACGGAATTAACGGTGGCCTTCGTTGCCGCTGAAGCTCAATCAACTCAACAACTTTTCTTAAATAACGTGTGCGACGTGCTCGAAAAACGAAACCGAAAGAATATAAGTCAGGAGGGCGAAATCTTTCTCCCGTCTGCCTGGAGAAGGAGAAAAACGTTTTGTTCCTCCCTTTTTCTCGTGTCCGCTTGGGGGCGCGCCAGTAGAAGGGAGGAAGACGCGCCGTTGCTACCTTTTTCCTCCATTTTTTCTTAGAGTGTATGCCCGAAGTTCATGGTGACTTTCTATGGTTTTCTCCTCGTCGGCAATATTATGTTGCAGCCCTGGTCGCCGGCATAGCGACTACGAAGAAGAGATGCGTACGCCTCGAGCTTCGAACCCGAAAATACATTATCTTTACGCGATGTGGATGCTCTATATACAGTACTGCACGCGTGCCTCGTGCATCGAGGCCCCTTGCGCTACTTTTGGAACATGAAGGGGCTTCAGGGGACCCGACCACGAGGCTCAATGACATACACACCATCTAAATAAAGTTTGTCCATTCCAGATTCTCAGGGCTCCAATTCAGCTTGCTTTCCATGTCATTTCTGAAAAGCAAAGAGTGCACGTGCACAGGTATGAGCCGCGCTAAAGCTGCGCGGGTGCACGGACGACAAAAGCTTTGGCCATATAACCTCTTATTATATGAGAATATGCATTGGCTTCAGAGCCACAGAAAGTGGTGTCACGCAAACGAGGTGCGGCACGTGCCGTTTGCTGGACCCCGGATGCGGCCGAAATCGGCTTTGCCCAACGGCTTTGCTGGAGAACTGCGAGATTTCATTTGCCGTCTAGAGAATGGTCTTGATACGATGCATGTAGTTCGTAATGATGCCATGGCAACGCGCAATGCCTTGTTAGCGCTGCCGCGCGCCTGCCTTTCACTTTCAGGAGCATATGACCGCGGCCCTTGCCACGAGCAATTTCAGAGTAACCCTATGACAGCCAATTCAGCACCACATGACCTAGAGCTCCGGGAATTGCGAGGCAAACCCGGACAGTCACACCCCTCAGTGCTGGATTGACTCTGATGGCTTGTAGCGTCCTCATGATACATCTCGGCTATTCAGAGTCCCCCTTTTGTTTTTATGTGTTTGCTGATTACACGGGCTTTTCAATCTCTCGGCAACTGTGCATGGCAGCCGCCATAACATATACCTTGCGTTTTTTTTTCCTCTTATACCTTACCTCACACCATCATTACCATAGGTCAGGTTATTGCCTTTTCAATTCTACTGTGTCCTTCTTCCCAGCATTGGCCTTTGTGACGAGGCTCGTCAACGCCCGTTTCAGTGACTCGATATCTCGTTAAGAAAAGAAAAAGTCAGCAATGGCGGTTGTAATCTGGCGCGTGTCTAAAGCATCTATGCACTCAAGGCTCTATTTCACCGTAAGTACAAGCTAGAGCCACTAAATGAGCTGCGCTTAGAGCATCGGCACTCCGTTCCCCGACATTGTTGTGGGCGCCGCCATTTTGGCTCGTATGCAGAGCCGACGCAATTGCCGATCGTCAGGATTCAGAAGTGCGACTTCCTCAGCATTAGATTCGGTGTTAGGAAGCTCATGTAACATTGCTTTGCTGTGTCGCGAACTGTTTAAACATTTGTGAAGGGCGGAAAAGTGTCTCCTGTGATTTCAGATAAAGCTTCAAATAACTGGCAACCATGATTCTGATATATGGCCAAGTGTCGTTACTCTGAAGCGTAGCTTATTTAGTGGCAAGCGAAGCCGCGCGGCACAGTGGTTTTATGGCCTGCACTGACGTCACACCAGCTGCCATTGTAGTGGCCTTGATATTTTTTTCAGTGTAAACTGTGTGCTATCGCTTTTTTTTTTTTCTGCAAGATATAGTGGAATGCGCACCGGCACGGTGCAAGGACGTTGCGTGCAAGCCATGTGAAGCGATAACTCGGCCGAACTTGCGTGCGACGCCGTAGAATCCAAGAGCTGAGTTGGATGACCACATTCACGTTTGTCACGGGATCATCATCAACACGCGCTTTGGTTCACCCACGTACCGAATGTGAAGGACATGGCATTTATAGACAGATAGATAATTAAATGTAATATGGTCCCAGCTCACGTTGAAATACGCCACAGCGCACATATATGTATATATATATATACATGCGCTGTGGCCTTCACATTCGGTAGGTGGGTGAACCAAAGCGGGTGTTGATGATACATGTTTGTTTTTATTAGTTGAATGCTTTGTTTATTTTAAATATACTGCCGGTCAACTTATGAGAGCCAAGGTATATCACACACACACACACAAAAAAAAAGGATGTGAGCTTCACGAATCACGAAGCACAGCATACGATTAGATCTCAAAAATGCGAAGCGAAGACGTTTGATTTGCTCATTGTTCTTGTGCACATTTTTTAGATATAATCGTATTTCGAGCCTTGTTATTCGCTGGAAACTTTCTGTCTGCAGGAAAGCAAACTCACACATTTTTTTTTTTTTTTGTTTAGACTGTAGAGGCAAGCATGGCAACACAAATGGAAAATCACCACAGAAACAAAACGCGCAAGTGCATAAAAGTGAAAAAGAAAACACAGATCAGAAAAGCTTTTCTAATGCACAGGCAAAGAGCGAACAGAACAAACGCCCGTCATTGTGGGAGGCAATCCAGCCAGTCGCAATCCGTACGAGCGAACAACAAAAAGGTCTGTCGAGACAGTTGTCAAACTTCAAACAGATGTTATCATACATTAAAATGTACATACATTTTCTGCGCTTCATTTTTTTTTACGATACGACAACTTAGGCAATGCCATATGAATTATAATGCATCGAACAGCTTTTCTCCTTTTATGCATTATTTTGTTTTTGGGTGCAAGATTTCGGCATATTTTGATATAGGACAGATTAATGATAAATAAGATTTAGGCTTTGTTGCAGCTTACAATGGTACTTATTAAAGTCCAATTTATAGGACGCTTTGGAGGCTAGCTTAGTTAGACGTAAAATGTCGCACGCTCCGACGATTCTTTTTTTTTTATAGGGATAAAGAAAAAAAAATTACCTTAAGTACAGACAAAGTAATGACCTGTCAAAGTTGACCGAAGTTCGACATTTGTTTTAGAAAACAATGAAATTCCTAAAACTATTTGAATACATCAAGGTATCTTTGTAGTACCTATAAAATGGGTACTATAAAGATACCTTGATGTATTTAAATATGTGAGTGACGAGTTTGACATTTCTTTTTTGTTTTTAGAAAACAATTAAGCTCCTAAAAATATTTGAATACATTATGGCATAGTACGTAATAAAGGAGGGGGAAAAGTTAAAATGGCAGAGGAAAAAAAAAAAAAAAAAAACTAACACCAGCAAGGGGTGTCAAACACGCGACCTGCAACGACAGGCAAAAATACTAGTTTCTGTCACTGCGGCTTCTAAGGTTCGTAACTCGAGAACAAAAAATCTGGGAAACATGCGGTTTGTACCCTCCTTCATTTGAGAAATCCCCCCCCCCCCAAAAAAAAAACACAAAAAAACACAAAAAAACGTATATTTTTGTGTCGTCAAAATTAAAAATTAGACCCTTTTAGCCTGCCCGATTTGAGATGAAACCCATATACTATATATATATATATATATATATATATATATATATATATATATATATATATATATATATATATATATATATATATATATATATGTATATGTATATATATATACTGGGTGATTGAAGGAGCGCGGCCAGGCTCTTTAAATCGACCGCAAAATTCGGTTTCTTAAGGGGGATTCAACCGCTCGTCACTCAATGGGCAAATTTCGCTACACAAACCTGAGTTTCAGGAATGCACGATAGTATTCATTCTTTTGGAGGTTGCTTATGATGACGTAATGAAGGTTGTACGGCCCTTGGATTTTTCTTTTAGAGTGCTGGAGATTTTTATTAAAATCTAGAAATATGACCGTTTTGACTGTTTTTAGCGCGTTTTGAGGCATTTTTGAAAATACAATTATTTAGAAGACAAACGTGACAAAACGTTTGGTCGTACGTACTAGGGGTGCCTATAATCTTAATTTTAAGACCATGACGAGAAAGCAAATTATTGTTGTATTTGCGTATTTGTGTAAATAAAATCACCCTGTTAATTTTATTTCCAACTTGTGAAACGAGATGGCGACACTAGTACTAAATGCATCAAACCTAAGATTTTCTTGCTGTTGCTTTTGTTGTTTTTCTCTCAAGCTCGAATTCGACCGCGATGTCTCGTTGCTCGTGGATCGGTAGCACGTGTAGCGAAAGCTCGCGCTGTGAAGCTCACTGATCGTGCATTCAATCCACCGCCTCTGTCCGTTTCAATCTGGATGAGCAGCACCAGCGGCCTGTCACGTATCACTATTGCGTGATGCACGTTAAAGTCGTCAGACAAGCAGCGGTATACTGCACTGTCTTTCATCTCCAGCGAAGACACCAGATGCACTCGGAGCTGACTAACTTCCCGCTGTATAAACATAGACATAACAGAATTACAATTGATGGCTCCGTTGGTCGGCACGTTTTGAACGGGGCAAAAAAGTGTAACTAGTCATCAGCAGACTCCTAGCGAAAGGCCTGATAAGGCTCTGAAGGAGATACTTTTGTTGATTATATTTTTTTTGTGTGTGATATGGTGGTCAAACGCTTGCATACGCTACAAGCGTGGCTCGTAAGCACCCTAAGATCGTGCAGGGTTGAACAGAGATATTCTAATATGTAGGGTGCCTCAATGTCCTTCTGCTTAGGGTGATGCCACCCTTTGTAGTACTCGATGCCGACAGCACGCGCTCACGGGTAAAATACAAATAAATCGACGAAAACAAAATGTCGCCATAGCACAGTCAGCTCCACAAACGCGTGCCGGGACATGCCCTTTCACGCGCTTCTGAACAAAAAAAATAAAAAAAGTGTGGGACAAAATGGCCAGATGTCTCCACCCTAAGCAAAGCCCACAGAAGGCACCCTACTAATATGCATTTCGAAATAAATAAAAAAATAGTTGAATGAGTCGCAAAGAAGGCTAAAATACTTATTCCGAACAACATTTATTTTCTGAAACATTATTTCAGATATTTTCATTGTCTGTAGACCGTGTTTGGTGGCTAATGGATATGAAAAACAAAAAAAAAAAGAAGCATGATTTCTATTATTTTGAACAATTACAATATATTTTCTTAACCAACAAACAGGTGCTTACTCTGAGATGCAATTGAATTTTGACGTTAGAGTTTTGGCACCCGAAACGATTTTTTTTGAAAATTTAACACTTCCCGTCTTGCGGATTACTAAGAAAACCAAACGGGCCATCAATAAGTAGAAAATACGTTTCTACCTAAGGTGAGGCGGTACGTTTCTTTTTTGTTTTTTTCTATTCACCTTTCTGATTTTTAGGCAAAATCAGATGAACCTCTAAATAACTTTAGTGTCTTCATAAATAACGTCGGGAGTTCACTATGCTATTGTCCGTTATGAACACCTCTTTCAACAGTGATCTTACTATGTCACGGTGGAATGAATCGGTGCTACCTTATCTGTCTGGAAACAAATTGGGGTGTGTGTATGTTTATACGGCCTAGAACATAGTCTGCCTCAATGGGCGACTTGTCTCCCAGCTGTAGGTGAGCAATTTAGCCAGTGCAGTACAACCGGTAGCCTAAGTTCTTTAAAGGGCCTCTGACACGCCAAAAAAAAAATTTTTTTTTCATGCTAAACGTTGCAATGGCATATCAGGACATTACAAAAAAATTGTTTCACTATAGAGTTAAGTAGTTTTCTTTATAAAAATATAAATACTAGGCCCAATTCAAAGTTCCCGCCGTGCACTGTGACGTAACAGTGTACCGCAAGGTGTCGGGGCGGTCAGAAGGGAGGCATCGCCGGAAGTCACGTGAGTTGTATCCCTCCTCGTGCTTACCGCGAGCGCGTGTAATATTTTTTTAATATTTTTGTTATTCTCCGCCCCTCCACGAGCGATCCAAGCAGACAAGGTTTCTTTCATTTGCTTTTCATCGCTTAATGTTGCTGTAAAGGTAGAAGAAGCGGAGTCAGTGAATGGACCTTTTGTAGAAATACGCGGTGCGCATGCGCGGAGTATTTCATGCGCCTGGGTTCGAGAGTATCTAGTTCCAAACAATCCGCCATCTTGCATTTCTCGCCTTTGAGCGGTTTCGTTGGGTCGACCTCGGGGCAGAAGATTACGCACGATAGGGACAAAGGTGAGCTTGGGGGAGCCGTATCTAGGTCACATCGCCTCAATGGGTGAACAGGATGTAGCTGACGTTTTGGGTGTGGAACGGGTGGGAGAGGCCTTGAGCGCGCGTTGTTTTTCAGTCACCTAGTCTCGAACCGATTCGCGTGTCTAGGTGGCAGCACATATTCGCCAAGAGGTCCATTGACGTGATCAACTACAATGCCAAGAAGGTGCTGTGTGAGGGACTGTCCCGGTATTTCAGCAACTGAAGAAGAGATCACACTGCATGCATTTCTGAGAGACATACATCGGCCGCATGAGCACCCAGTAAACAAGTTCTACTCATGCTCTAGACAAAATACGTACTTTGTGCTCGACGTTTACTTGTACTTGGTACACTCACCAGTTCGTATTCTTTAGACGGCAGGCATCTACAGCCTGGAGAGTATCCGATGGTTCGACGACCTCGGTGTCTCAACCTTCAGCAATGCGATCGGGCGTGTCGTATGCTAGCAATCCTAATTTCTGCGAGTGTTCTAAATTTTTTTTTTTTTTCAAAACTTGACAGCTTGTTTGGCGCCCAGTATAGCCCTGTATTATCGGACTGACGGCATGCACTCGTACACTGGCTTGTACTCGCAACGCTTTCATCATTGACCTCCATCACGTCGATCCACTGACTCTTCGTCCTCAAATTTTACAGCACGCAAACTAACCAACGGTGCAGGGATAAAGAGCTAGAGGAACTGAAACTTCGTTTTCTACGATCGCTCGTACGAAGAGCAGAATAATAAAAAGAAAAAAAGTCTTAGGCACGGTCGCGGAGAGCACGAGGAGTGAAACTCACGCGACTTCCGGTTAACCCACTTTTAGTGACGTAGCTCGATGCCTCCTTTCTGACCGCCCCGACACCTTGCGGTACACTGTTACGTCACAGTGCACGGCGGGAACTTTGAATTGGGCCTCGTATTTCTATGTTTTATAAAGAAAACTACGCAACTCTATAGTGAAACAATTTTTTTGTAATGTCCTGATATGCCATTGCAACGTTTAGCGTGAAAAAAAAAATATTTTTTTTGGCGTGTCAGAGGCCCTTTAACGTGCATCACGCAGTAGTGATACACGACCGCACGCCGGTACGATGCTCATCCAGATCAAAACGGGCAGCGGTGGGGATTGAACCTAGGATCCCTGGGATATACAGCGCGAGCTTTCGCTCCACGTGCTCCGAGCTGGAGTGCTCTAGCCCACTCGGCCACCGATCCTTTTTTTTTATTTTCCTTATTGCACTTGGCCACCGATCCCTCTTTATCTGTCTGAAAGAAAAAAAAAATGGGTTGTGTGTATGTTTATACAGCCTAGAACTTGGTCTGCCTCAACGGGCGACGAGTCTCCCAGTAGCTGTAGATGAGCAATTTAGCCAGTGCAGTACAACCGCTAGCCTGGGGTCTTTAACGTGCATCACGCAGTATTGATACACGACCGCACGCCGGTACGATGCTCATCCAGATCAAAACGGGCAGCGGTGGGGATTGAACCTAGGATCCCTGGGATATACAGCGCGAGCTTTCGCTCCACGTGCTCCGAGCTGGAGTGCTCTAGCCCACTCGGCCACCGATCCTTTTTTTTTTTTTTTCCTTATTGCACTTTGCCACCGATCCCTCTTTAGCTGTCTGAAAAAAAAAAAAAAAAATGGGTTGTGTGTATGTTTATACAGCCTAGAACTTGGTCTGCCTCAACGGGCGACGAGTCTCCCAGCTGTAGATGAGCAATTTAGCCAGTGCAGTACAACCGCTAGCCTGGGGTCTTTAACGTGCATCACGCAGTAGTGATACACGACCGCACGCCGGTACGATGCTCATCCAGATCGAAACGGGCACGGGTGGGGATTGAACTCAGGATCCTGGATTCTGCAGCGCGAGCTTTCGCTTCACGTGCTCCGAGCTGGTGTGCGCTACACTCCGTTTCACCTTATGTTGTACCGCAGCAAAGGCTGGAAGCGCGAGCTCATAGCGTTGACAGCTGCTCTTTGCACGAGAGCTTGTGCCGCCGAGATGTGCCCCAGAGCAAGGAGCTCGCGCTTGTAGCCTTTCCTCCGGTACGAAATAAGGTGAAACAGAGTATAGGAAGTATTCACTGGCGGCCATAGCTGTGTGCACGACTGCTGAGCGCGTGCTGATGGCGAGCTTCCACAGTTCTTTTGTAACGTGAATTTCGCACCCTCAAGAGTGCCGGTCTTAGCAGCCTATTAATGTGGGCTCGTTCAGAGCATGCGCTCTAGACATCACCCACAAATATGGCGCCCAGTGAAACTCCTTATGGATTACTGCAGGGCCACTGGTCCCCCCTAGTGTCACTAAATAAGCTACGCTTCAGAGTAACGACACTTGGCCATATTGTGGCTTAAAATCATGGTTGCCAGTCATCTGAAGCTTTATCTGAAATCACAGGAAACGCTTTTTTCCGTCCTCCACAAACGTTTAAACAGTCCGCGACAAAGAAAAGCAATATTACATGAGCTTCCTAACACCGAATCGAATGCTGAGGAAGTCGCACTTTTGAATCATGACGATCTGCAGTTGCGTCTGCCCTGCACAAGCCCCAATATGGCGGCGCCCACAACAATGTCGAAGAACGGAGTGCCGATACTCTAAGCGCAGCTCATTTAGTGGCTCTAGTCCCCCCTATCTGTCTGGACTAAAGCCCTTCGATGTGTTTGTGTTTGTCTTGCAAGTGGCGTCAAATGCGCCAGTGCACAAGGACCGTGTCTCGAGCGGCCCTTGGAAGCAGTAGTCGGCGCAGTACTCAAAGGCAGCGGAGCACCCGCTTCTCGCGCGTGTCTTGCGCGTTTCCACAACAATGGTTGGCGGTACTTGTAAGCGTGAATTTTATCAAATGAATTTAGTCTGCACTTGCCGGCAGCGCCTTCAACTTATGGAATTTACGAGGATAACTCGAGTCCAACATGGCTTTGTGTATTTGGGTGGTTCTTTTTCACTGACAGGCAGACAGACGGAAAGTGTCCTTTCTTGCCATACCCGTTGCCAATGTTGTCAGCTGCTGTGTACTTGGCGCGTAATAGACCATATGCGAAAAGAAGCGCCATCTAGTGTATTCATGATCAATTACCAGATTTCCACCATATTGGGGGGGGGGGGGGGGGGGGGGGGGGGTTCCCGTACCGATGGTTTCGCCCGAGAAACAATAGTCCCGGCAAAGTGGAAGTCGAAGAACTAAAATATCATCACCTGCTGCAACTCCAGTACGAACCCGTCACAGAACGTCTTCGAGAAATACCGTTCATTGACCTGGATGGCCCAGTTCACTGCTTGAGTGATGAGTCTTGCGACCTCGTTGCTGGCAGTTCCTTTTCCAGAATTTTGCGGCCGTCTTTCTTTTCTTCTTTGAACCGAAACTAACCAGCAACCTGTAGAATGTACAAATAAACCGCCCTAATATCATGAAAACCGAGTTAAATGCAGATGTGCCTCGTCCACAACTGGAAGATGTGATAAACCCCCCAATATGGCTGCTCCTAATGGCATGATGATGATAGCTGGCTAGGACTTTTGCATATGGCCTAGCCCCTTGCTTGGACAGAGCACTCCTTGGTACAGTTCACGGGTGGGAAACGGTTGCTTCTTGTTGCTTTTGACTCGACGCGCAGAAGTGTTGACCTCGTCGACGAGGTCCACAGCTCTGAACGTGCACAAGTGTGGATCTCGCGGCGCAGAAGTGTGGACCTTGCCACTAAATGAGCTATGCTCATTTATGAGCTATGCTGGGTCGGCACTCTGTTCCCCAATATTGCTGTGGGCGCCGCCATCTTGGTGCTTGTACAGAGCAGACGCAACTGCCGATCGTCATGATTCAAAAGTGCGACTTCCTCGGCTTTTGATTCGGTATTAGGAAGCTCATGTAATATTGCTTTGCTTTGTCGCGAAGCGTTTAGACATTTGTGGAGGACTTAAAAGCGTTTCCTGTGATTTCAGATAAATTTTCAGATAACTGGCAGCCATGATTTTAAGCCACAATATGGACAAGTGTCGTTACCCTGAAGCGTAGGTTATTTAGTGGCACTAGGGAAGATCATGGCGGAACAGCGCAGCACTGAGCTAGATTTCAGACGCCACGTTCTTCTATATATAGACCTTTTCTTTAACGGCGCCGCCATCTTGAGAATTGCGGCGCCGACGACGCCGTCTAGCGGTTTAGAAAAAGAAATATATACCGGCTAGTTCTGGCAGCACAGCTATCTGGGTAGGCAACGGTGTGGGTATGGGGGGAACTTGGCTAGACTTGGCTATGGTGAGCTGCAATAACTTGGTCGGAGCTTGTCCGGTTGAATCCAGCTGGCTACTCACAGGCCATCACCTTGCCTCTTCGAGAGAACGACGACGAAGACGGTGGGGTGTTTTCATTGAGTTTCCACAGCGAAGTATATATGAGCAGTTTAATGTAGTCTATGCAGGTAAGCTCTCGGCATTTGATAGCTCCATCATGTAGACTTTTTCATACCTTTCACATACCATGGGGCTTGCAGTGATGACCTAATTGAACCACCTGCACCGGGAGTTAAAATCGGTCCTCTTGTCGTAGACGAAGTAGTCGTGAGCTTAAACGTGACGTTGAGTCTGATACGAATCTCTCGCGATTCAAGCTCGCAATCGACTGACTTCATAAATAAGGATTCTTGGGGAAAATGCGAAGCTCGAAAACATTGCAGCCACACTCGCGCTGCAGCTTCTTGTGCTCATGGCACACTTTCTGCATCACGATCATCTGGTGATGATCGTGATGCAGAAATTTTTTTATTTTTTAAGTCGCGATATTTTTTAAACGTAAACTAGCTTCCTCTTTCTTTTTTTCTACCAGAGTTTCTACGCACGTCGTCCCAGGACTCAACCGTTTTCAAAAAGTCATTTAAGCGTGCAGCTCAAACCTTAGTATTATTAGCAATTCATTTTCAGCCAACTCAAGCTATAGCATATGTTTTTGCCGGTTTTCATTTCGCATGGTTTAAAAGCATTCTTCGGTTCTTTTTCCTCTTTCTCCTTTTCATTAAACGTCAGTTGTTAGTCAGCGCTCTATCCTGTCTGCCTTGTCTATCCTTCCTTGTCTTTTTGCGCTGTGAATTCAACACACTTTCTGCTATTGTTCTTATGCTTTTTAAAATTATTTATTCATCCGACGATCACGCAGTGGTAGCCAGACAACCGCAGATTTTCGGAAATTGCAGCACGGTAAAAAGGAGCACTCGGAACTACCTAATGCACGACGTCCGTTTTTAAGCCTTTTCGCCCATACCCTTGGTGGTTGCATACCCTGTGTCAGCGGGCAATCCAAAAATGCACCAGGTCGAGGGTACGTCAGTTACTGGCTGGTTTGAGGTTATGCGAAAAAGGTCTATAGACAATTGCAAGCATGGCATCACGACTGGTGCCCCAGGCGTGCAAGCACGTGTAACGTGCGCGTGAAGATAGTTTTGGCAAGCTTGAAATCGCATGAGCTTTCCCGCACGAGCAGAGAAATGGCGGCGGCCAGTCGCTTGGCTTGCAATCGTGTATAGACGCTTTCAGGCAGCTGTGCATGGGTGCCGCCATAACCGACCTTCAGTTTTTGTTCCCTCTTATTCCGTTCGCTCCACTTCATCATTTTCACAGCAGGACAGGTTATTGTCATTTTAAGTGTTACTGTATCCTTCTCCCCAGCATAGGCCTTTTGTGGAGGCTCGTCAACGCTCGCTTCAGTGTCTCGGCATCTTGGTAAGACAAGAGAAGGTCGACAATGGCGGCTCAATTTGGCGCGCGCTGAAAGCGTCTATAGTGTCACTAAATAAGCTACGCTTCACAGTAACGACACTTGTTCATATTGTGGCTTAATATCATGGTTGCTAGTTATTTGAAGATTTATCTGAAATCACAGGGAACGCTTTTCCGTCCTCCACAAATGTTTCAGTTCGCGACAAAGCAAAGCAATATTATATGAGCTTCCTAACACCGAATCTAATGCTGAATGCTGAGGAAGTCGCACTTTTAAATCATGACGATTGGCAGTTGCGTCTACTCTGCACAAGCACCAAAATGTCGGCGCCCACAACAATGTTGGGGAACAGAGTGCCGATACTCTAAGCGCAGCTCATTTTTTGGCTCTTGTCCTTCCCAGAAGTGGCGCGCGGCACGTGTCTCGAGCATTTCCACAAAAATGATTGGCGCCACTTTTCCCAGGATAGATGGGCTTTACTCCACACATCCAGAGAGCGGGTTTGCAAACCAGTATTCAGACGAAGAGCAGGCCGATATAGGCCATAGGAAGTGCAAAACTGCCACTTTTTTGTTTTTGTTTTCTAGCTTTAAATTAAGCTCTAAAAATAAACTTTTCTTTTTTTTTTTTTTTGCAAAACAACGTTTGCGTGTAAAAGGGACACTGACAGGGTATTTAAGCAAGCCGAGTTTTTTTAGTTTTACATGACATCTGAGAGCCCCACTACCCAGAACAGAATTTGCGGCTCGAAATTCGGTCTCTTTCCGGCCGAAAACCGCCGATTGAGAACTGGCCGGTTTGAGTCGCGCTCACTCTCTTCTCCGTGGTCACGGGCCACTTTCTAAGGTTTAGACACGACCACTAAATTTAATCGAAGTCGTAGGTCATCGAAAGCACACACACAATATTAAAAATAGAAAAGAAATACGATACCCCTTTTTTTTTTGTGGCTTCTAAAAACATGGAAATGCGTTTTTGGGGAAGGAAAAAGTATCACAGCCACGTGACTTCCGCCGCCTCTCTTCTCTATATTTCTTTTTCCTCCCCAGTCCAGTTTCGGTTTTGGTTTCGAGCTGTTGCGCTTTATACTTCATTAAAAATATACTTGACGCTGTAGCAAAATATTGATTGGGTAGTCTTCTGACACCCTAATAAATCGCCTGGCCAAAAAAAAAAAAAAAATTTGGGGGGATGTCAGTGTGCCTCTAAATGTGGTGGTCCAAACGGCCACAACGCCGCACCTTGTGCTTTCGATAATTTCGAACGTGGATGGAACTTCGAACCCATTCCGAAATCAGAGCTTATCCTACGTTTTGTAAGCCACTGTAATCTGCGTATGTACTGACTCGTATCTCGCGCCGCCTGTTGGCCGCTTCGTGCAGCGGCGGACGTAGAGCCACTAAATGAGCTGTCACTAAATAAGCGAAGCTTATCTAGTGACACTAGGCGGACGCAGAGCGAAGAAGATCTGGCTCGAGATCGGAGGCGAAAAGCCCGTGGCCAGAGCCCACCTCGAGCAGAGCCTTTTATACTTTTATACAGTAGTGTCATGAGTGTCACTGAGTGACACTCATGACACTACTGAGTGACACTAAATGAGTGAGTGACACTAAATGAGTGTCACTCATTTAGTGGCTCTATCTCCCAGTATAAAAGGCTCTGACCTCGAGCCCCCGAGCTGCGTGCGCAGCTGCGAGCATGCAACTCGTTTGTTCCGGAAAAATTCTGCGCCATCTATGAGGAAAAGGGTACAAATAAATAGCGGTTGAATCCCCCTTAAAGGAGTCATGAAACGCTTTTCCAACTTTTTCCTGTTTGGCTTTCCTCCTCAACTCATAAATCGCGCATTCTACCAAACAGTTCAAGAAGACGGAAAGGGGGAGTCCCCTCTTGCTCGGACTCTCGTTTGTCTAATCCGGACACATTCATTGTCCCCCTAGAAGATTAGCCGTCGCTCAAAATTCAGACAAAAGTTGCTTTCCCCACCCCGTTCACCCCGAAGCTGACAGTGCTGTGGAAGCTACGTGCTCCTTGGGCCAGCCACACTTTTGCCACGTGATCACGCTCTCTCGCGCATACCCACGCGCAGAGAATGAGGTGAGGTGATGAAAGGGGGGCGGCTGATTGGTCCGGCAAGAGCGTAGCTTCCACCACAATGTCAGCTTAGGGGTGAAGGAATTAAGTGAGCTCCGGTGTCGTGTGACGTTCGTTTGGGCCCGGTGACGCGCTGCGGGGTCCCGATGACGCGCTGCGGGGTCCGCGGATGTATCACAGAGAAAAGGCAGAGAGCTTACGAAGGGAAGGAGGTACGAAATAGTCCGACGTGTTTTTCAAATTTTCGTACCGAAAGTCAGGCTTTTGACTTTGTATCTTTTTTCTTTTGGCCCACTGAACGATGTGCTATTAGTAAAATACCAATATAAATTGATTTATTGCAGCCCAAAATTCGTTTCATGGGCCCTTTAAGCTATCGCGCTACGATTTTGTGCAGCGTTGCCCACAGATGGTGCATATTTTTTTGTAAAATTTGCAAAGAGCAAACTTACCTGAGTAAAAACGAAAGAAAGAAAAAGGCTTAGCTCCTATGGAAACGCAGCGAAGCCACTGATCTTCAAACAATACGGCGCCGCTTGGCACGGGAGACAAGAGATGGCGCAAGCGGTCGCGATGCCAACTGCCGCCAACGAACGAGCATACAGCACCGAGAGCCGGCGTCTTTAGCAGAAACAAAAGCAGAAACAGGCGCGTCGCAGAAACAAAAACAGGCGCGTCGCAGAAATAAAAACAGGCGCGGTAACAACAAGTAACTGCAAAGCAGACGACATCAGTACCCCGAAAAAAACAATCAAAATATCCCGACAAACCATTTTTTAATCGATTGTCTGTCCATTCAATATGTTTTATTAGTAAGAATGATAAAACAATGCATTGGCAACTGATACCAGAAAAGATCGCGCCGCTTTTGAGTCGAAACGATCGTCTGCTGAAGACGCCAGCTCCCGGGGACGTATGCTCGTTCGTTGGCGCCAGTTGGCATCGCGACCGCTTGCGTCATCTCTTGTCTCCCGTGCGAAACGGCGTAATATTGTTTGAAGATCGTTGACTTCGCTGCGTTTCCATAGAAGCTAAGCCTTTTTCTTTCTTTACTTTATGCTCAAGTAAGTTCGCTCTTTGCAAATTTTACAAAAAAAATGCACCATCTGTGGGCAACGCTGCACAAAGTCGTAGCGCGATAGGTTAAGAAACCGAATTTTGCGGTCGATTTAAAGAGCCTGGCCGCTTCTTAAAATGGACTGTGAAAATCGACGCCTTCACGTAGCAACCTAAACTTTTCGTCAAAGGTGTATTTCACAGGTCGGTTTTTTTCTTGTAAAATTACAAAGCGTAGTTTTCTTTCTGTAAAAAATAAGGCCAAGAAACTTTCCAGGGTCAGCGACGCAGACGACAGGGGTTCAGTAGCGGGGTGTGTTTGGCATTCGTATTGATAGATGGCGTCGGGAGCAGCGTCCGAAGGTGCAGCCGACCAGCGAAAGAAAGCAGACGACACGCCGACGAAATCCGTTGGCAGCAAAAGCGCCGCCGTTATGCAGACGCGTTTTTTTTTTTACTTTAAGTTTTGCTTTTATTGTCCGCATTTATTTTTTAACCGAAGGTACATTTCAAAAATATTATGTTCATTTTAATAAACCACGGTGGTCGCGAGCCGTCGCGATAAGGAGGTAGCGCCATCTATCAATACGAACGCCAAACACACCCCGCTACTTAACCCCTGTCGTCTGCGTCGTTGCCCGCCGTAGACCCTGGCAAGTTTCTTGGCCTGATTTTTTACAGAAAGAGAACTACGCTTTGTAATTTTACAAGAGAAAACCGACCTGTGAAATACAGCTTTGGCGAAAAGTTTAGATTGCTACGTGCAGGCGTCGATTTTTACGGTCCATTTTAGATCGAGCCTGGCGACTTGGACCACCCTATATATTACGTTTTATCATTATTCGACGAAAAACTGAGGGAGAAGAGGAGACGAGAGCGAGCGTTGACGTAAGAACGCACGTCAGAATGCCGATCTCTGATTGGAATGATTAGTGGGTACACGCAAAGCTAGCTGCCGTTGTCTCTACTCACACTTCGAACGCGTTCGATTGGCAAACGCCGGCGTCCAGCGCTCCGCGTTTGCAGAGTGACTAGATGACAAAAGGCTTTACGATCATTCCAGACAGAGCTCGGCGTTTTGATGTCTCCCACTCTCTCTCAGTTTATCGTCGCATAACGATGTTCCAAAACGGCTTATTCAACTTTCTCGCTATCTTTTTATAATGAATAATACATTCATGCTTTAATGCCCGTTTCTTTTTTGCGTTTCTCTTCGTATGTCCTGCAGCGCCTGCAGCAAGTTGCGTCGGAGCAGCTTTTTCCCCGGTCTCCCTCCGTCATACACTTGAAGGAAGAGTTATTATTATTAATGTCTCCTGCGCAGTTGAGTGCATGATCGATGCCGGGAAAGGGCTGCACTGCTTGCAACCTCCGCTGTCCAAAAACAAAAACAAAAAGTGCTCGGAACGCGTTCCTTTGAGGAGGAACGAAGGAACATCCCAGGATTTCGTTTGTTTTTTGTTACCCTTTTTAGGGTCTTTTTTCTGGTGTCCTCGCTCGGTAACGGTCGGGTGCAGGTGAGCTGGTGGACATTGATTCTTTTTTCAATGCCAAAGACTGCGACATAAAAAAAAAAAGAAGCTTTTAGTCGAAGGGAAAAACACAGAAGGATGGACGTTTCGAACTCAGCCACATTCTTTGCTTCAACGAATCCTCATATACCCAGATATCTGAGGCCGACTCCAGCCATCACTGAACTTCCACAAAGAGACCTACAGTTACAACAAAAGACGAGGTTACCATTGCAGACATCGAACGCACCCTTGTAGCTGGAACATTGGTCACTTAAAAGTTACACAAAAATTAACCTTCATTTCCTCTCCCCTTCTTCCCCACCTTCAAACTGAACAACGAATTCGACCTTCACGAAGGAGGACTAGCAGTTTTCAAGACTGACCTTCCAAAAGCCCTACCGTCTTCTCCACTTGCCCGTCTTGCGGAGAGCAACATCGAGAAGCAACAATTGTTAAGTTGCCCCTGCATCTGGGAAAAGTGGCGCATTCTCTTCCCTCCTCCTCCTCCAAAAAAAAAAAAAAAACAAAACAAAACAAAACAAAAAAACCTCCTTACCTCACCCCTAACTTTCGGTTTGCGACGGAAACGCCCTCTGGATGTTCCCAAGCGTCTCAACGTCTCGGTCAGCTGGAGCGGCGTGATGCTGGTTGTGTGAACTTTTCTCGTCATATAAGTATCACAATGGTTTATTTACAGCCCGCATTCGGATCCGACCGCCCTGAAGCCACTCTAGATCTGTTCGTCCAACCGTGGATCCCAAAAGTGTTTTGGATAATCGTCCCTACCTATAGTTGTATTATCGGTCGGTGTCTCGTAAATACCTGTCCGCCTCCACGACTTCACAGCAATCGCAAATCGTTTTTATCATCATATCAAGCCTCCAAATCGCAACGATATTCTCGACGATTTCGAATGAGTCACTACTTATTTTTACTTTTTAATGTGTGGAGAGAAAGCATGCATACTCGTGCTTGTCACACTGGCATCGCTCGCACTCGCACATCCACATGCTCGCGTCCGCAGCCGCGAGAGCGTTGCGAGCTTATGAACTTTGTGCGAAACAAAGCAAGGTACGCGAGCACCTACGACACACTTGACGAGCGAGCGTACTGCGCACCTCCACACGCACCCGTAAGTGGGAGCGACGCCGATGCTCCAAGTCCGAGCAGGAGCATGGCCGTTTTGAACGACGCTTCTTTCACGGCACGGGCGTCCGTGCATGCCAAGTCGGCAGTGCTGTAATCGCTATTACATCGCTCGCGCTTACGGTGGAATGGAGTACAGCTGTCTTTTTGCATCCTGGTGAGCTTTATACAGAGCACCTACATGGCAAAACTTTGCGGCTACCGTCGGGTTGAAATCTTTTCGACCGATTTGGTGAAGCAACATCTTCCTCCGAGGTTCATTTTCCGTTCCAGAAGGGACAATGAAAGGATCTCCGGCCGACCTTTCCACGGGCGCGGCAGCCCGTTAGCTGCGGCGTAGCAACAGCTTGGGAAAGTAATGGCGACCGGAGGTCCAAAACCGAAAGCAGGATGCCACGTGACGACTGGCCAATAGTGTGTGCGGTGGCTTGTTCAAAGAATGGCACCCCTTTTTCCACGCAAAATTTAGAGGAAAAAATTCCCCGCTATATTTAGAAGGAAATTTTCTCCTAAATGGGAGGGAAGCAGAAGAGGAGGAGGGGAGCGTACGGATGAGGAGGGGCATACTCTCCTTTCCGTACCTTCCCCTCCCCCTCCTCAAGAGCTGCGCTCTAATTCGGCGTTACAAGGAACGCCATCCAGAACGCTACGCATTGGCGCAAGTAGTCCTGGGAGTGCCTGCGACCCAGGTCAGCGTGGAGCGAGCCTTTTCTGCACTGAAGTTCATATTATCGTCTCAGAAGTGCCGTCTTTCCCTGGATACGCTTGATAATTCGTCCTGCTTCTTCGGTCAGCTGCCTGACATTGAACTGCGCTTTCATCCACGTCACGAGGTGCCCCAGCACTAGTTCATTCGTTCCACACAGTAATGTGAGCCTTTGCTTTTTATATATAACAATTTTATAAAATATGCATAGTTTATATTTTGCTGTCGTCAATGTTTTTGTAGCATATGAGTACGAACCGGTTTGAACCCACGCTGGTCACGATACCGTGCAGATCACGCGGTAGATATGTAATTAAAAAAACCGGGATGGGTGATTTCTCGGGGGTGGGCGATTTATTGCCGCGCGTGTGGTATTTCGAATACACGCAAATGCAAAATGCCACTGTGAAAAAAAAAAAAAAAAAAGAGGAAGGAAAAAAGTAAGTAAACGATCCCTCGAGGCATCGTTTCATCGTTCGTCAGAGTACTGATGGGTACTCTGACAAAGCGACCTATACATGTCCCATTTTCGGAGATCAGACCTACACGCCGTTGACACGACCACATCGGCATGGTAGTTTTATAAACCGTTACCCGGTTCCGCGTACTACCGGAGCCTTTGAAACATGCCTTTGAGCGCGCTCCCCGGGGTCACGGTATCACTCGGGCGCGCTCTTAAAAGCACGCTTCAAAGGCTCCGGTGGTGCCCCGTATGCGGAACACGATAACCGATTCCTGAAAGTCCCTATTGATACCGAATTATGTGAATGAACACAACAAACCACTGTGGCCAATAAAGAAGAACGCTTCAATAAATATAGCTTAAAAAAAAGTTTATCAGCTTGTTTTGGCGCAACATGTGCGCTTGGGAGGAGAAAGGCGCAGCGAAAGTGGATTGGAGCACAATGGCGCAAATGGCGCAGCGCTTTTACCCCTGCATCTGAATCAAGCCCATTTTTGAATAGTCCGCGAAAATAAAATAATCGATATCCACCGCGCAAGCACGGACATAGCAAAAAGAGCAGCCCTGATCTTGGCATTTCCAACTTCGCAGTGTAGCAATTCCTGTCGAGCGAAAATAATAAAAATAAACGAACAACTTCACTGCGCGCAAAACCGACTCTCACGACCTCCTCAGATCGCATGTTTCGGAATTCCGTTTTTTGCGGTGGTGCTCAGATATTTATTCCCCACCAATACAAGCCCCGTCATCGTCCGTTCATTGGACCTAAATTATAAAATTTATTGATATATATATATATAAATCTTAGGCGTTGTCATCGTGGCGCGAGTGAAGCGCCCCTTACATCGTGCGTTAATTACTCAAATGAAATTAAGAATTCAGTTAATCAAACGTTATTAATTTTTCTAAAATACTCTTTGAGAGAAATTAACAGGATCTCAACCCTTTGCGTTTGTTTTTCAATCCTAGAACTCCTACAAAGCCTAAACGGCATTTCTTTTCTTTGCATTTGCATTTGCAGTACAAGTTGTTGCTTTATCATGAGCGTTTTTACTCGGAGCTTTCACTGTACTAATATAAGAAGGAATTCTTTTGTTGTTTTTGTGGACATGATGTTTTCGATTAGAAAAATAGTTCTCCTCGAGTTTAAAAAGGTAAGGTACTCCAGCGGTTTCTTCATACCCCCGAATTTGCCTGAAATCTGCTGAACAGACCCATAAACACCGTAGGAATAGTAACCCAAATATTGGGCCAAAATAATTAATTTTCGCGAAGTTATTTATCAAATTCACAATTTTGGTCATCACGATGTTTTTCAAAGTGAAAGTCTCTACTGGCAACAATGAAAAAGTGACGTCGCCCGAAGGCAGGGGTTCACTCTTTAGATTGCAGACTTTGTTGTCCCCAATGGATACTTTCATGGTGTCAAATGAATGCTTTGGAGGCTCGCTCCAGCACCCGCCCAGAAGCACGCAACAAATGCTCGGCATAGTCCATTTTAAAACTGCCCGCTCGAACCGCAAGCCTGCCCTCCTGTGACGTCACGGCATTGAAAAGCGCGGGTACATTTGAATGTTGCTTTTTGCACAATTTGTACTTGCCGATTTCACAATAACTACTGTCGAATCCGGTTATAACGAAGTCAACGGGAATCGGAAATCACTTCGCTATATCCGCTATTTCGTAATAACCGACTTCGGTTAAAAAGAAGTGCAAAAGGAAATTGGAAATCGTGATCGCTTCGCTGTAGCCACTATTTCCTTATAACAGACTTCGCTATAACCGGTTTCGACAGTATTCTGAATTTTGCGACACTAAATAGCATACCGGAAAGAGCAAAGACCGGTGATTTCGAATATATAGTTGGAGTAGCCCAAGAAATTGCCGGAATACCTATGTAATACCAGCGCCTTTATGGAAAATAGTATGTAAACAGGTAAACATTCTATGCTTTGACGAAAATTTAATAAACACGACCTGTCTTTTTTTTATTCTTTCTTATTAGCGACATTTGAGAATCGGTGTCCCTAACTCACTAATATAAACATAAAATTGTGCTAAAGAAAAAAAAGATAGTGAGGATTTTGATTGGCCGGCACAGTACAAGATATCGAAACTCGGATGAAATGGAGCTCCGAAAGCTCCGCTCCCCGAAGAGGCGACCTGTTGTGATGCCACATTTATGCAAGAACGAGGCGAGGAAGTGCGCGCGGAATTTCGAAACAGATGTCTGTAAAAACTAGTTTTTTCAAGCGGTTCACTGGTTTTTGCGTTACAAAATATAATCCTTGCCGAAAAAGAAAATCAGGCTGAAATGGAGGAACGCGAGGTTAGACTCGGGAAGTGACTGTTTGTACCATTATACTATTTAGTAACGGATCGATTCCATCACTCCTAGTAATGAAGGTACCCCTAGACGGCTTATACTACTCAAAAAGACGGAGTACTGCATATTTATCATATATATGATTGAGAAAAAATGTGGAGAAAGGGCAGTCCTCAGCTGCCAGTTCCCCACTGGTAGTTTCCATGCGAAAAGCAACACAACCTTGAGCCGCAAATTTTTTTACGTGCTCTTGTAGGTTGTTGTTATAAAATCTGGATGCACAAATATAACAACAACAAAATAAACAAACCACGGCTTTAGACGTGACTAATCCTGCTCCTTTATTTCCCTGACCCGTCTTCCGACGAAACACTACTTCAGCTTGCAGATCGAGTAGGGAGCATCGGGGTGCCTCTTGTAGATCTTGACCCAGAGTGGGACTTCCCTCTGGAGGGCTTCCCGCAAGATGAACCTGCAGTCGTAGATCTTCATCCACTCCTGCATCTTCGCTTTCCTCTCCTCCTCGCTGCGCATGTCCTCCCCCAGGTACGGCCTCAGCTCAAGCCCCTCGGGAGCCTTCGGCTGCTGAAGCATGAACCTCAGCAGCGTCTTCAGTACCTCGTCGTCAAGGCCCTTCAGCTCGCCGTTTTCGAACGCCTCGAAGAGACGAAGGTTGCCCGACGACCAGCACAGGTTGCGGGCCGTGTTGTCTTCGTAGAAGTCGGGGTGGAGCGACACCGTGTTCAGCTGGTAGACCGCAAAGGTCCAGTGCTGCCCGTCCGTGCTCACGACCTGGCTGACCAGCGGGTAGGTCGGGTCGTGGAAAGGGCTGAATCCTGTGCAAGCGACCAGATGCAGGCAACTCCGTGAAGGTTTGTAATGAGTTACCTCAACCAAATATGCTCTACCCTGTGAAGATTTGTGAAGAGTTACCTCAACCAAATATGCCTATCCCTGTGAAGATTTGTGATGAATTATCTCAACCACATAAAAAATGAAAATCTGTGATGAGTTTTCTCAACCAAAAATGCCTAACCCTGTGAAGATTTGTGATGAGTTCCCTCAACCAAATATGCCCAACCATATAAAAATCTATGGCGAGTTACCTCAATCAATTATGATCAACCCTGGGAAGGTTTGTGATGAGTTATCTCAACAAAATATGCCCAGGCCTGTGAAGGTTTGTGATCAATTACCTCAACCAAATATGCTCAACCCCGTGAAAATTTATAACAAGTTATCTCAACCAAATATGCACAACCCTGTGAAGATTTGTGAGGTGTTACCCCAACCCAATATGCTCAACCCTGTGATGATTTATAACAAGTTATCTCAACCAAATATGCCCAACCCTGTGATGATTTATAACAAGTTATCTCAACCAAATATGCTCAACCCTGTGATGATTTATAACAAGTTATCTCAACCAAATATGCTCAACCCTGTGATGATTTATAACAAGTTATCTCAACCAAATACGCCCAACCCTGTGATGATTTATAACAAGTTATCTCAACCAAATATGCTCAACCCTGTGATGATTTATAACAAGTTATCTCAACCAAATATGCACAACCCTGTGAAGATTTTTGAGGTGTTACCCCAACCAAATATGCTCAACCCTGTGATGATTTATAACAAGTTATCTCAACCAAATATGCCCAACCCTGTAAAAATTTGTGAAGAGTTACCTCAACCAAATATGCCTATCCCTGTGAAGATTTGTGATGAATTATCTCAACCAAATAAAAAATGAAAATCTGTGATGAGTTTCCTTAACCAAAAATGCCTAACCCTGTGAAGATCTGCGATGAGTTACTTCAAACAAATATGCCCAACCCCATGAAGAATTGTGATGAGTTAGTCAGCCAAATATGCCCAACCTTGTGAAGATTCATGATGAGTTATATCACCAAATATGCCTAACCCCTAGATGATTGTGATGAGTTAGCTCTATCTTGTGAAGATTTGTGATGAGCTACCACAACCAAACATGGCAAACTTCTTAAAAATGTATGACGAGTTAGCTCTACCTGGCACGTAGCCAGGGGGGTGGCCCATGGGGCCCGGGCCCCCCTGAAGTTTTCCATTTTGCTGGGACCTCCTCTCCCCTCTCCCCCTCATACAACATTTTGTCACGGGCGCCCCCCCCCCCCCCCCTTCCGGAACAAAATCCTGGCTACGTGCCTGAGCTCTACCAAATACACTAAAACTCCAAGATGACTGTTGACAAGTTAGCTCAACCAAATACAGCAATCCCTCGTTATAACGAAATCACTTTTTTCGAATTATCGCTTTTATCGAAGTTCAATGTTGTCCCAACCCGAAATGCACACATTTTTAACCGGATTATTTGGAGTGTATCGGCAGCCGACCATGCTCATTACGAAGGCCGTGGCACTGAAAGCACGCAAGCCTACACGGAGGCGCACGGAGACCCTTGCGTTCCCTCCCCTTTCTCCACCGAGGCAAACTGGGGAAACGGAGTAAACGGGTGACAGAGGGCAAAGCACGCAGAGCTGGCAGAGCGCCGCTTCCAATGCCGATGTGCCGACGCAGGTACCCGGGCAGGGAGCAGCGGGAGTAGTGTTAACGTTACGACGCTACTCACGGTGCCCGCGGTTGACGCAGCCCGACTCCTCTCGGAGTTGGGTCAAGGGATCAATGGAGCCCAATGGAGAGCATCCCTTCGAGAGCGCCCGACACGCGCACCTTCGGCGTACTACATGCGCACGTGCGTCGTATGAGAGATTTTGAGTGTTTACCGAAAGTCGCTTAGATCTTCGAGGTTGAGAAAAGTGGCCAGCCCAAGTCCGAAATCGCCAAAGAATTATAACATTCCGGCATCGGCTGTTCGACACTGTCCGAAATTTTTCAGAACAAGCAAGGAATGTTGGACGGGTTCGAGAAGCTTTTCATGCAGCAGAAAACGCGCCCGCGACCCGAAGATGAAAGATCGCCAACTGCTTCGCACATGTCGGATTTTCTCTAGCGAGCGCGCTTGCCGAGCCTGCACACGATTTCCATAGCTGCAACAACCTCTACAAAACTGTGTGAAAACATGTTGGCGAAGCCACTGAGGATAACTTTGATTCGTTCGCGCTTGTTGATGCGGACTTTCCCAATGTTGCTCCTGCCACAGATGCTGAGATCGTAGACCTTGCGTGCGACCAGGGTAAACACGAAGCGTCATCGGAGAGGCACCTCGGGAAATGCCGACGAATGCAACGACGGAAAACATCCTACGGCTGCTTTGAAAGAAAGTGAAGTGCAGCGGCGGTGACAGTGATCTTGCGATGTCTGGAGCAGTTCGAGAACTGATGCCCGGATGAAATTATAATTATCGGCAAACTCCACTTAATTATTTTTTTACTCGGTAAAGGGACCGCGAGATGTTCATAACCAAGGTTTGTTTGATTAAATATATGATCAGAGTTTTCTGCAGTGTTCCCGTCCACCTTAAAGGCTGCTGGCACTGTTTTTTGGCTCTATCGCTTTTATTGAAATACTGCTAATATTGAATTTTGTTGCCATCCCGTTGACTTTGTTATAACGAGGGATTACTGTATGCCCAATTTCGTGAAGATTTGTGGCGACTTATCTCTACAAATAATGCCTTACCGTCTGAAGATTTGTGACGAATTATCTCAATCAAATACACCCAACTCTGAGATTTGTAACGAGCTGACTCAACAAAAATACACCCGACCCCATTAGGACTTGTGACGGGTTACCTCGACCCAATACACTACACTTTGTGAAGATTTGTGATGAGTTATCTCAATCAAATATGCCCGACCCCATGAAGATCTGGGATGAGTTAACTCAACAAAATACATTCAACCCTGAGAAGATTTGTGACGAGTTGCCCCCATGAAAGGAACAAAAGGATTTGTATTTTAAAAGTTCTGTTCATGTCCTCTGTAGCTTATTTCTGGTGATTCAGTATGTCCCCAAAGAGAAAAAGCTAGGTATTTTGTCCCTCAATGAAACAAGAAAAAGTTTTGCCTATTCCCACCATGTTCTGCTAATTCACAATTTTAAAGGAACTGTGCAACAATTTCAGTGTTCTGCTTAAATAATTTGGGAGTTGGTGTCTCGGCCTTTCAGAAGTAAAGAACAAAAAACCGCTTTGGCGTGCATGTCCTAATTTTTATTTTAAAAATGGACAAAGATTGGGGTTTTCGGCACCTCTCAACTTCTTCACCGTCTTCCGAGTTACGTGTGCTGTGACGTGAATAGGGGACGCACATTGTTTTAGTGAAGCTCTCTCTCTAAAGCCATCAGTGAGCAGCGAGAACTCACCCGCTCGCAACCACATGCTTGTGCAGCGCGATCAACATGTCAAAAGGAGGAAAGTCTCGTTCAGGTCCGGCCGTTTCCGTCCGGCTCTGCCCCCGTACCCCTCCGGCTTCTGGCGGCTGTTCGCGGTAGCAGATAGAGCTGACGGTTTTGTTGACCTCGGGTAGATGGCGCCACTAAAACTCCGTATAATAAAAGTTTTGTCGATGATACCAGGGTTTTAACGCATTTATATTTATGTTGGAACGACAAGATTTATAGAAAAGTTACTTTTATCGAGCAGGTATTTGCACAACTTGCTATCTATTTACAAGTCCCCCATTGACGTGATGCCACGTGGTTCTTATGGCTGCCGCTCGCTGCTGCAGGTCGGGAAATATTCTAACTTTTACCTCGTGATTACGTGGCGGAATCGCAAAATTTCGAAGGAAGGAGATGTGTTTTCTGTCCTTTGTGACAAAATAAACATTGTCAAAAGTAGAAGATGCAAATTCTTTTAACGTTAAAATCGTTGGACAGCTCCTTTAAAGGGGGGGAGGGGGGGGGGGAGGGTGCAACGATTTTAAAATTAAAAGAATTTTCATCTCGTCATTTTTACGTTGTTTATTGTGTCCTGGAGGATAGAGAAAACATCCCCTTCATTAAAAAAATGTGACGGTTCCACTGCATAATCGCAAAGCAAAAGTCGAGCTTTTTCCCTCACCTGCAGCCACGAGTGGCAGCCGAAGGAATTACGGCGAGAAGCTTACGTGACTTCACTCGGCTCTAAGCTGCAGAATAACGCCCGCTAATGTCAGCAGAGAGAGGGAGAGCAAGCGTCCTCCGAGTGAGCACACGGGAACCTACACGGCACCCCGAATTACATCACTAGGTGTGCGACCAGGTGTGACCTTGAAGACTGGCAGTGAGTTGAGGGGTGCCAAAAATGCCAATATTAATCTTTTTTTTTTACACAACAACTAGGGCAAAATTTGTTTTCTGTTCTTTACTTCAGAAGTGTCAGAGGGCAACTTCCACAAATTTTTGACCGAAGTCCGGAAATTGAGCGCCAAAGACAAGAACAAAGGAGATGCAAAAATATTTTGCCGGCTATTTGCAGCTGCATAGTGTAAGTATCAATTAATTTTTACTTGTTCTTTGCATAAAGATTCAGACAACAAAAGGAACCTTGTTTATTCAATTTTCAGCTAAGTTGTCAAAGGATTAGCATTATTGTTGTTCAAACTAATATTTGCCTACATCGTAGCACATATCGTCTGATCCCAGGTAAAGCAATTTACAGCGGTTTGCCTGTTCCTTAATATTTCTTAAAGGGAATAATATGAGCAGAAAACAAGAGCGAGCCATTTTTCGCATTATTACAGTACAGTGCAATCCGCTTATAACGATACCACATATGACAATCAGTTTCTAGAGTTTCTAGACTAGAAACAATCAGTTTCTAGTCAAGGATACAACGATAATCGGTTAAAACAATTGCATTTTCGGATCTTCTCATTATCGTTATAAGTGGATCGCACTGTAGTTCATTTTGGCACAGAACCTTTCAGTGTTCATTTCTATTTCTTGCTAAAGTTGAGGTTTGAACGAGTTGGTACGACATAATTCGGGATTAAAACAGCCCAAAAGACGAAGGACCAGACGAAGAAGTAACACGCCGCGCTGCATCCGTGTTACTTTTTCGTCTGGTCCTTCGTCTTTTGCGCTGTTTTTAATTCCGAATCTTTTTCTTGCTTTTATATAACAATGTCCTCACACATCCTCTGTAATGCTTGTATGAGCTCACAATAAACAATGACGATGATAAGCGAGCGCCTCAATTTCCTTTTTGGGCACTACTTATTATCCATTACGACGTCACACCAAATAGTCTGACCTCCTGCCCTTTTGAACTAATGCTTATACCCGTTGCCAAAACCAAGCATTATTCGACCAATTTCTGGTGAAGATGTGGAAGATGAATATACCAGAGTTGTAGAGGCTGGCACACACATTTCGGTCCGAGTGTACTCAAGTGCGCTGTGCTCGCTAGGTAGCCCTGTAGCACCGCTCCATCCGCACATAACCTGGCTAAAGGTTTTGCAGTATGCGAGATAAGCCTACGCACTACCTGTGAGAAATGATCGCTTATAACATTGTCTAAATGATCTCAAGCCCATGGTAAAAGAATGACGTGTGACAATGACAAAAATATGCAGGGTGTTTTTTTTTTTATCGAGTACAGATTTTTCTAAAAAAAACTGTTTATGGGAGCTACACAAATGTGGACTATGCAAGTGAGTTATACGGCCAGGCGGACATTATGTTCAAGAGAAAATGCAGCTAAAAGATGACTAATTAGTGAAAGTTCACAAATTACTCTTTTGATTAGATGTCTTAGGGCACATGTTTATACTGAAGAAATGGAGGCAATCAATGTTGAAGGCCAACCCAGTTTTTAAAAAATATCCTGGAACGAGCATGCAGTTGGAGTGACTCCTTGACGGATTTTGTTTCGGAAATCTGTCGTTACTGAAACCAAATGAGAAATTCCTGCCGGAAGGACAACCCTCAATTGATGCGGAAGGGTCACGTGTAAATGACGGAATTTGCGTCACAACGCGCAGGGGCCGATTGCAGACGACGTTCCGCAGCTGGCGAACTAGAGCGATAAGCCATCTTATCGGCCGTGAAAAGTTGCTTTGCTTTGCTGCGCAACATCACTGAAATACACGTGACCGTCCGGCACCAAAAGCAAGAGTTGTTCTTCCGGTAGGCATTGCGTTTTCGGTTTCAGTATCGACAGATTTCCAGAAAAAGTTTTGACAATGAATACATGCTCAATCCAGGATTTTAAAAACTGGGCTAGCCTTCAACATTGATTGCCCCCATTCCTTTAATACCTATATACGTGTGCCCTAAAGCATTTAATTAAAAAGTAATTAGAGCATTTTTGGTAATTAGTCATCTTTTAGCTGCATTCTCTCTTAATAATGTCTGCCTGGCCGTGTAACTCACTTGCACAGACCCCAGTTGTGCGGCTTTTATGGCTTATTTTTAAAAAATATGTATACAAAAAAAAACAAAAAAAACACCCACCCTGCGTACGCAGGTCGAACGTGTTCCAGGGTTACCCGACAGCGGGCGCCAGCATAGAGTATGTTCCCCCGTCGTAACCGACAACAAGCGAGCACAGCGTGCTTGAGAACACTCAAATACAAATGTGTGAAACAGCCTTAAAAGAGCACTGACATATCAAACAATATTTTTTTTTATTATTTGAAACGATTGAAAACGGTGCCTGGACATTGCCTTCAAAATTTGAAACTTAGGAATTCAGTATTCGTGAAGTAAAAAACAATTTCCAAATACCGAATATGAATTTCCCGCGCGATCCATGCCAATGCAGCCACGTTAAATATTGAGCGGCCTTGCGAGTCGACTTTCTTTCACGCCTCCGCTTCGAATGTGTGTGTGTGTGTGTAAGACGGGTTGGTGTAAGCGTTGTCTGCCATTTCCGCCGCGACCCGAAGCGAGGAGGTGAGGAGCAGGAGAGAAGGGCGCCGGCGTGCCGGGAAAAACCGCTTTCTTCCGTGTGTGCCGTGCCGCCTGCCTATCGCTGCGAGCAGACGACGCTTGACGTCTCGCCGCTTCTCCGTGAAAGGCTGTCACAAAAGGTGTCGACACCAAACCCAGTAGTTTTGACCGTTTGACGATTTCCTTTTCGAAGTCTGAAAAGTCGTCAGGCACCTAAAAAAGACCGATTCGTCCGATTCATCGACTCACCGATCAGCCATGTTTTCCGAGGGAGGATAAAAATCCAGTAGGCGACATCACAACAGATTTCGATTTTTGGTATTAAAAAAAAAAAAAGGGCTGTAGTGCGTTCGCAATTGCGTTAAAAAACATGTAATCAGGGTGTTTAGCAAATTATTATTTTGAAATTCCCTGACTTTTCCAGGTTTTTCCTGACTATTTCAGGTGAAATTCCCTGACCACTGTAGAGGCGGTTAAATATATAAGACCATTACAACACAAGGCATTGAGCACTGTGAGGATCATTTTGCACGGGCTTAATCCAACTTGCATATTCCGAAATATTCGGGTTCGTCCAATCCGAATGGACTTCTTCCAAAACCGACGCGCCCCATCGCGGCGAAATACCACGCAGTGCACTCTGGGAACTAGTTGGCCACTCAGTTTCGGTTTCGACTGAGCAGCTTCATCTCATGCTATCACGCCGCGACCGAACGCGCTGCTTGCGTTTTCAATTATCTGACTTTTTACGAATGTACAATACACTCATTCTCGAGCGATAGAAAACGAAGACCGGGGCACTTTCCTTGGTTCCCGAAACACCGGATATTGTGCGTGCGTATGCAAACGTAGTAAGACGTAGCTTAGTCATCTCACCCCACGAGTGCATCTTTGAGCTCAATTTCAATAATCCCATCGAGTACCAGTGAACTACAACAGAAATTTGGTCATTGGGCGAAAAGTAAGCCGCATCCTCACAGGAGTATCAAAGTTGGACCCAGCGTCTGACGCATGAGATTTAAGGAAACGCAATAAATCCGACCTCACTACTGCACAAAAGTTACTATGATGTCTTCCTCGTGTCATCATATATCTCCCACTCAAATTTTATGCTGATAAAGATTAAGTTTTCGCAAACGCTGAGATCGGCTAGCTACGACGGAGGCCCTAACAAGCGTCCCTATACTCCTCGCTAAGCCTTTTTGGACGAGCTTTACTGACGCCCAAGATCTGTGCCTGAACGGTGTGTCTGAAATGATCTCCAGATATTCAGTCAGGAAGAAAGCAAACACATAATAAATATCATGACAATTAGCAATCGTCCCGCACCGCATAAGGGTTCATGCCCGTCCGGCGCACTTCCGGCAAATGGTGCAACATTCTTCACACAAGTGCTCGACACAAGTGCTCGATTGCAGGATAACTTTATGCGCATACGCGATGTTGAATATTAGTGGTATGCAAGGGGGTGGGAATTCACTTCGTGAAGTGCTGTGGGTCAGTACAGATAAGAGATAAGAAGTGTGTTAAAATTGAGCTTTTCAATGTCGCCTCAGAGTTTTACCTCGCGTGCTCACCCTAGCAAAAAATCCAATAGAGGATCCTATCTGTATAAGATCATGATCCAGTAAACCTATAGAAGAACAGTAATAGCAAAAAGTTATATTTCGTCTATGGACGCACGAAAGAAACAAACTTCCTGATCAACAACACTAATGTGAAGGCGCAAGCTCGATGTATGCATACTTATTGGTTGCTACAGCTGGTTGATTCGTTTCGTACACAAGAAAGATCCCCGAGCTTCGCAGCGTCGAGATTCCCAGCACGGACTCGTCCACATACCTCGAAACGCTAACAGAAAGGCTCAAGTACAAAAATACAACAAGCATGTGTTAAGACAAGCTATACGTCTCGGGCTTGTGCTAAAGCTTCGAGGTCTGGCCATTTAGGTTAGTTTAGAGACCACAAATGACGCTCTCGGGACTAGAAAAGATGAGATAACGGCCGTTAATAGTCCACGCTCTGTGTATAATATCTTGTCAACGTGTCGATCGAAACCGAAACCATGCCAGTCTCCTCACTGGCCAACTAGTTCCCAGAGTGCAGCGCGCGCCGTGTTGCATGCAGGGCTTTATGGAAGTAGTCCATTAAACGAGCGCTTTCTTGCCGCCGACATCGTCAGTGAAGAGGCCACTTCCGGAAACATGATGAAAACACGACGCTCAAACACACACGTCAATAACCGAATGGCAGCATGGCCAAGTCCTGGCCACCAGATGCATACTTTCGGATACTTTCGGCTTAAAGGAGTCATGAAACGCTTTTCCAACTTTTTCCTGTTTAGCTTTCCTCCTCAACTCACAAATCGCGCATTCTACCAAACAGTTCCAGAAGACGGAAAGGGGGAGTCACCTCTTGCTCGGGCTCTCGTTTCTCTAATCCGGATACAGCCATTCTCCCCCTAGAAGATTAGCCGTCGCTCAAAATTCAGACAAAAGTTGCTTTCCCACCCCGTTCACCCCAAAGCTGACAGTGCTGTGGAAGCTACGTGCTCGTTGGGCCAGCCATACTTTTGCCACGTGATCACGCTCTCTCGCGCATACCCACGCGCAGAGAATGAGGTCAGGTGATGAAAGGGAGGCGGCTGATTGGTCCGGCAAGCGCGTAGCTTCCACCACAATGTCAGCTTAGGGGTGAACGGATTAAGTGAGCTCCGGTATCGTGTGACGTTCGTTTGGGCCCGGTGACGCGCTGCGGGGTCCCGATGACGCGCTGCGGGGTCCGCGGATGTATCACAGAGAAAAGGCAGCGAGCTTACGAAGGGAAGGAGGTACGAAATAGTCCGCTGTGGTTTTCCAATTTTCGTACCGAAAGTCAGGCTTTTGACTTTCTACTTTTTTTCTTTTGGCCCACTGAACGATGTGCTATTAGTAAAATACCAATATAAATTGATTCATTGCAGTCCAAAATTCGTTTCATGGGCCCTTTAAGGCTTGGATCAGATCGGGGTCTGCGGCTTTCCCAGTTGTTACTAAATCTAGTAGCTCTAACTGGATCTAGCGTAGTGTCGCGCCCTCAATCCAATCCAAGGGTTGGACTGGATTTGTCGGCTGTTTCCTTTGCATCGGGTAGCACACTCTACATCGGGTGAACAGAGCCCGCGCTCCGCTCTAAGCAGAATTTATTGCGTATTTTTCTGTCCCCAAGTTCTCAAGTCTTTGCTCAGGGCACTCGATGGCGTTTCCGGCTCACTTTCACTGACTGGGCTCGCTTTTTGACAATTTCCCTGACAATTCCCTGATTTTTCCCGGTAATTAAAATTTCCCTGACAATTCTCGGTTTTCCCGCTTGCTAGACACCCTGCATGTTTTACGATTGCCGTTATTAAACGTTAAAGAAATGTCGCCTACAAAGCTTCTAAAATTCATAATATTTGACGTCACAAATCAAAAGAGAGGAGGTGAGGGGCAAGAGAGAAGGGCGGCAAAAATAAAAGAACGCCAGCACGCAGGGAAATTTTTTTTTTCGCGATGCGGTATTTTTTTGCATGTCTATGACTACAACTTGCATCGTTTTAGACAATTAAAAAAAAAAAAAAAACGACCTTTGGAGTGTCAGTGCCCCAAAGGACACATGCAAAGAAAAAAAACATTTTTTTTTAAAAACAGCTTAGATGGAAAAAGGATATCATAAAACGATTTTAAACGAAGAAAAACATTTTTTTAGAGCTATATTTATGGCGCTATATGAATTTGTAGTTGGCGCCCGCGGGCGCCGCAGAAAAGTGCCCCTTATTTATCACGTGACGGGCCCATATTTGTCACGTGGTGCTTGCACTCTTTCGGAAGCTTCCTATGGCCTCTAAAAGTAACTTATTCATCTTTGTTTGAAGTATAACAAAAAACTAAGGTTAATAAGTAACTTTTAGAGCCCAAAGGAAACTCCTGAAAAAGCGCAAGCAGACGTGATTGACCTGTGTGCCGGTCAGATGACGGCGGCGGCGCCCCGAAGCACACGAACTTGTGCGGCGGCGGCGACGGCGGCGGGAAGAAACGCGTTGAAGCGGCGTCGTACAATGCTCAGCGTGCGGCGGCGGTATAGCTTTGCGGCGGCGGCGACGCAGGGCGGCGGCGCGCGGGCCTACTACGTGATCAGCGGCGGCTCTTGCGGGCGCCAACTACAAATTCGTATAGCGCCGTAAATATAGCTCTAAAATTTTTTTGTCTTCGTTGTAAAATCGTTTTATGATAACCTTTTTCATTTAAGCTGTTTAAAAAAAATGTTCTTTTTCTTTGCATGTGTCCTTTAAGTCATCACCCTCTGTTTATCACTTTCTGTGTCTCCCCGTTGTGTCCTTGTCCTCTTGTGCGGTTGCTTAGTATCACGAGTCAGCCAATTTGTTAAGCCATTGCCATACCAAAGATAGCCGGATACCAAAACTCACCGAGTTGGCTGGCAACGCCGTTGAGCCAACCGAAGCCTGCTATGATGGCTGATGCATTCACTGCGTCGTTCACCTCTTCTGCAGTCTTGAACGGACTTTTGTCGTTGATGAGGCTGGCTCGCTGATGAAAGCTGACCAGTGGGAAACTGCATCCATGCAGGGGCCAGGTACCTACAAGCAGGATGACTCGGCAAATGAGCGCCATGATGAAACCGTCCTTGTGCATCGGGCAAGAACACACCCGTGACTGATGAGCTAATGGCAACAATTCCGCACTTACCAGGCAGACTGGTCAGGATTTTGTTCTTGTGTGGCCATCCGAAATTGCAAGGATGGAAAGGAAAGTCGGTCACTTCTCTCGACTGCACCAACGGGTCGTCCATGTCAACAACCTGCAACAAACCACCACTTAACTAAAAAACAATGCATGACTAATGTTGCGCAACACTTTGACAGCTGGTGGTCAAGGTTTGCACAACTTCCCCACTCCACGTGATGCAACAAACATTGCACAAATTAGTGTATGGATGAAGTGACACGCCATGTATGCTATGAAGACGCATTCGCCACACTCACATTTTATGAATGAGAGTTGTTTAAAGTAGTAACAGCCTTTTAATGAACTACTCATTGCAGCTACAAAGTGAGCATAGCGGGGCAAACGGTCACTCCGTAAAGTCGGAACTTACCTTGCAAAAATAAACTAGAACTCACAAACACTACTTCATGACTCAGGGGGCTTCTAACATTTACGTGAACGAGTACCGTGAAGGTACACGGGAAGAAACGCAAAGTAAAGGCTCTTCTCACTACCACTGGCTAGCATCTACAGTTGAGCCACGACTGCACTTGGCCTAAAGCAATACTTGTTATTACACAAGCCGGATGTCATGAGTGGTGGTCCAGGGCTACCTACGTAAGCGATTGCAAGTAAGCACAGAACACTTTAGTACACTCAGACCGAAATGTGTGAGCCAGCCTCTACAACTCGGATATATTCATCTTCCACATCTTCACAAGAAACTGCTCGAATAATATTCCGATTGATTGGCAAGCATATCTACGTGCCCTCGAGGTTCAACCAAATTGTGTGACTCACGGGAGGCAGGGGTTCCACCACCCTGATCTGTGCGTCGGGCTTGCCTTGGTACTGGAATGGTATCGTCACAATCTCCTTGTTTTTGTTCCGCCCCCTCATGTCCGGGTAGTACCGGCCGTGCCACCAGAAGAGTCGCAGCGTGGTGACAGGTCCACCTGCAACCAGATCGACGCCGCAAAACAGCCCGTGACGCTCGCCCGCTTCGTCCTGGGGGACGGACATTTCACCAGGTGGCGTTGCATTGAGTCCCGGGACACGAGAGAACAAAAAACAAACTTTAGGGACAAAACACGAGGCTCATAAAACTAAAATAAAAGTAGAGTTATCTTCGTTAGGAATAGAGGTGAGGGTGCAAAATATGAACATGCCTCGGGTTGTCATCTGCTTACAAAGTTACGAGTGTTGTGTGTGACGGTTAGACGTTAGTAATTCGGTAGACGTAGAGTAACAGGTTCAATCAAATTTTACAAGTTGCATCTACTTTCGTGTGGAAAGGTTGCTGACAAGAAGACGTCTTCCAGGGACATATTAAGATCAGTTACGTCCAACCTTAATGCAGACCAGATTGAAGGAGCCACATCTGTGCTAGAGAGAGGCACGCACTGGTGGTTTATTTTGTACACAGGTCACACGGGCAGAACAGGTCAGTGTAGAGACAAGTCAATATCAAGAATGTAAAGATGACTGTGTCTACTTCGTTCGTCAATTCTTCCTCTATTGAAATACCTGGAGGGCCAGGTTGGACATTTAGGTACATGTATGTTTTAAAAGGTCCCAGAAGTGACATACTGGCATCTGATTGGTGGAGGCAATAGACCCCTTCACAAATTCAGTGCCATCTAGTGGCTGAAATATCAGTCCAAGTTGTTGTACGCTCATGGCGATAAAATCTGGTACCCATTCATCAACGGTAGACATATGAAGTTACGGTGATTTTTTATGAACAGTTATTTCTCTCTTTGCTTCAGTTTCAATGGTGTCAAGAAACCACATATCTGAATGAGGCACTTATAGTTGAGTAAACCTCTTGATAAAATTAACATTTCATTGCCATGAGCTGTCTAGGGTGTGCCAAAGCTGAGCATTCCAAGGACTTACATGACAGCCTCAAATGCATAGCACATGCATAGAAGCTTATAAGTCTCGTCACAATGACATTGAAAAAACTATACAGCGAACTAACGTCTGGATGCTCGGGCTCCGCATCGGTTTCTGTCTTGAAATTCTTCCTTCACCAGCCATCAAAAGGCCGCCATTCGCATGTACAGTGGCCCAAGCTTTTAATAATATCAAGCGACCTTCAACCGCCGGGACGGCCAGCGCTGTGTAGCGGAGGGATGAGACATGGGAGTGATTAGGCGCGTGCGCACAAAGCTCTTTCCGTTGCGAGTGTCGTCTGCTAGGCTATTCCGTTGCTTGCACTCAGCCCCTGTTCATTATCTGCTGGCAGAGCTAGCCGCCTTTAATGACCGACGACCAGTTCGCGCTTTCCACTTTTTCCCCGCTTCCTCCTCTCCCCCTTCTACCCGGTCCACCGCTGCCTGTTTCCTCCTCCCCTATGGTGAGGATATTCTGCCTTGCAGAATCTCCAGTCTGGTCGTCGGCCTTTAAGCAAAGATCTGAACAGCGCTTGCTTGCGTAATACAGCTCAGGCATGGTATAAACTGCGCGTCACCTCAAGTTTAATTTAGTTTCTTTTTTTGTCATTTCATGTTTGCGTTTACTTTGTGAGCACCAACAAAAATGAAAAATACGGTGACGCGACAAACTGAATGCAACAATGCATTAAACTATACACCGCAGCCAATGCTACAAGCCATCAAAACGAATCCTGTGCTTTCACCCTGCCACGTGACATTGTGCTTCCACGTGCACTTGTACCCAACTGGAAGCCCACGTGACACACTTTGAGCGATGGACTGGCCAAGATGGCTTGTAGCGTCGGCTGCGGTACAACACAAAGTAAAACGGAGTATAGACAGGGTTTTTGGTGTTTTGTATTATCAACTGCGTTGTTGCTGTCGTCATCTAGCCCACGTAGCCGGGCAGTCAGACTCCTCCTCGAGTGCCAATAGAAACACGGGCACGTGTTGTGAGAATGTCGGTGGGCGGCAAGACGCAAAGGGATGTAGCTATAACGGTTGGGGTTACACAGGCTACCGTCAATAGGATTGTGAACGCATTCCAAGAGGGGCGTATCGGCGATGCACTTCAACATTGCAAGTGCCCTGCCCTCCTTTGCTACGGAGAAGGGGCTGTGTGCAATCAACGGAATAGCCTAGCAGACGATGCTCCCACCAGAAAGGGCTTTGTGCGCACGCGCTTAATCTCTCCCGTATCGCCGCACGCCTCCGCGGCACGGCGCTGGCCGTCCCGGCGGTCAACGCTCGCTTGATATTAAAAATTGGACCACTGTACAGATGATGCACACTTAGGTGATGATAGCTATCGAAGTGGCCAGACTGAATTTCGGAAAGGGTCCATTGCCTCCACCAATGAGACGCCAATACGCCACTTCCGTGGCCTTTTAAAACGCACATGTAAAAAGTCCAACCTACTAGGTGCCCAGAACATGACGGCGAAAAACTGACAAGGCTGCAAATCCTGCGTCACTTTTATGGTACTTTATTGTCATCAAATGAAGTTGCACCAATACACCGGCCATTCTTAAAAAAGAAAAAAAAAATATCGTCATTATAACAGCGGCATGCTCATTTCGACGGGAGTGAATGCAATGTTTAAGCAGAAAAGAATCATTTACCTGTGAGGTTTCGAGGTGGGGAACTTCACTGCCGAGTGCCTTGAACAGGACGGAAAGAACCTGGGTGATGATGTAGTTCTGTCTGATGGCCTCGCCGTCCTTGTGCTCGGGCGTCCAAGACGTCCTGTCTATTTCCAATTCGGAAGCTATAGCTTCGACAAGGTACGGCTTAATTCGAGTGTAAGCGTCGTCAACGTCCAGTTTTGCGAAGCGCTCTGGCAGCCCGTCGATCAAGTGCGTCTTTGTGGCGTACTGGAAAGCGGGCAGGCTGTTGTAGTACGTAGAGTTTGGTGTCGCGATGTACGTGAAGAACTGCCTCCCCTTTTCGACCATGTCCCGGTATTCCTGCTCGACCTCCGGCTTGGCGACGAAGGCGATCTCGTTGAGTTTCTGGTCAACGGTCGGAAGATTTCGGATGTGGTCGTACCACTGACGGCGTCTCCGCAGTTTGGTGCCTTCGTAACTTGTGTCGTGGATCGGGGGGTATTGGGGCACATCTGTGTACTCGTACTCAGCTTCTAGGTCCGCGTTGATTATCTTGGTGTGGTAGTGAGCGCGCAAGAACGTTTTAACGGCGCCGACCCGTTTCGGCGCTAGTATTTTGGCGGCCATCTTCAACGAAGCACATGGATGATCAGGGTTGTTGCGTTGTTGTTGCTATCGTCCGCTATTTTTAAGCGACTATCTAGTCACTTATAATAATATAAAAAAAATCAAACTTAACTTTGATATGCCCACAAAAAGATGATAATTTGTGATTTTAGACTGCACATTTTTTTCTTACGTAATAAAACATTTCAAACTAACGTTAGGTCACAAGGTCACAAAACCTCGTGCTTTTATGCGGCTTGCTCCTTTTGTATGACCGGTATTTTTGTGCTTCATGTTGTGGTCGTTGTATCGTTGTGTCAGTTGTGGTCGGTCGTTGTGTCAGTTGTGCTTTGTCTGCCGTGATATTTGAGCGCCGAAACGGCCAGAAACCGCCAAACGTATAAACGGAAGCGACGGCGAAGTGATCGATTGGCTTGAAGTTTCGGGACATGTGCGCTCTGTTTCCTATGGTTTTTAAACGCCGACAAAGCGCGGTAAATTTCACGTCATCAGTCGGCGTACCGTCATGACATCATGATATGGCTACACCAACTTCACTGTGATGAATGCGTAACAGCCGCCGGCAGTTCCGAAATCGAACATAAGATGTTGCAACCTGCGTGTCAAACAGCTTGCTAGAGAGATACCCCTGGCGAATGCGTCATTTGGTAAGATAACATTAGAAAACGTCCTTGATCGGTGGTGTCTGGGACTGGCTTGTTAGGAACTAAACTTATACATTGCTAGGTGAATAGCCGGGTACATACGTCTTGCCTTTCTTTCAAGATCGTTTCAAGCAAAAGGCAAAAAGATGGCACTGAGGCACGCAGCTTCTCTGACGGCGCTGACAGCCCTCAGCCAGATCGAGGGAACTTCCAACCAGGCCGCAGTGCCTCACGAAGAACTGACGCTTCGCTACAGACACTTGCTTGACAACATCCTCGCCTCTCTGCTGAAGGATTCGGAAACGGGTAAGCCCCAAATGTCACAGAGATGGATGTCTGTAAGACCGTCTGGTTAGTCTTGGCTTTCATTCTAAGGGCATCACTTGGTGGCTTTGAAACCTAAAATGAACCTTTTGTAGAAACATCGGTTCGAGAGTAAATGGTTCTAGTACCCTCTCTCTCTTCCTTCTGGCCGAGCAGAGAGGGAAGATGGTTTCTTTCTGTTGACTTCGGGACAGAAGATAACTCACGATGCGGACAAAGGCAAGTTTGGGGGAGCCGTATTTAGGTCACAGCCGCTCAACGGGCGAACAGGATGTGGCTGACGTTTTGGGTGTGGAACGGGTGGGAGAGGCCTTGCACGGGCATTGTTTGCTAGCCACTTAGTCTCGAACCCAGTCGCTTTTCTAGGTGGCAGCACATATTCGCCAAAAGGTCCAATCCCAGGACACCTAAGCACTTCTTATGAGTTGTGAATGCGAAAGCATGAATGTCGTTCTTCTGCTTTCTTAGTTCGTCTGCGGCGTACTGGTGTGGACGGCCACGTTTCGCTAATACCGAGGTTGCGGCCGACGGGTCCCTATCATTTCGTCGATTCGTGGAATTATGTTTCGTGGACAACTTTCGTGGACACACATTTCATGGACACACATTTCGTCGACATTGTGACGTTTCGTCGACAAACTTTTTTTCTTTCTTTCTTTTTTTTTGCTTTGCGGTTTTGAAAGGGAATGCCGGAAACTCAAGGTACAAGCGGTTGTAACAGATGACAAAGACGATGCCTAGCACAGTTGCTCTCCAAGGAGAGCAACTGCGCTACCCTCTCGCTCTTATCCGTGTCACATGGAATAAGCAAGAGCGAACAGGACTTCGCGCGCGGCCTATTCGCATATTTGCAAGTTCCGATGCCCGTTTATGGAACCGAAAGTTATTGGAAAAAGAAAGGTGGGTGGAGATAAATATGCATAGGCGCAAAACAAAACCTCGATCAATGGTGGGTTGCGGAAAAAGGCGTAAACACAGATTTTTTTTTTCATATTGGTTATTTTTAGACAAAATTACAGCTTGCAGCCTTTTATTGTATATTACAACCCTAATATTTCAATTTAAATTAGACATATACATTACCCTCAATTATTAAAAAGGAAAAGTGATGCAGTGTTTTAGTGGCTACTGCAACTTGTACGAGAAAACACTTTAGTCGCACTCGTTTCATCGTTTTTTATACTTAATGGCTGTTTAAAAAGGACATTGCATAAGAAGGGGGCTGTAAACAATGTCAAATAAAAATAAATAACAAAATGAAAGCCGTTTACAACTCCCTGTAACGCCGAATTAGAGCGCAGCTCTTGAGGAGGAGGGAAGGGTGCTGATGGGAGGGTATACCCCTCCTCCCTCCTCCTCACCTCCTCATCCTGCCTGCTACTCCTCCCTCCGAGCGGCGTCGCCGTCGCCTCACGAGGGTCACGTGACCCCTGTGAGGTCACGTGACGATGACGTCATCGTCATCAGGATGACCTCATCAGTTACGTCACGTGACGTCATCGTCACTGATGTCGTCATCTTCATCGTCACTGATGACGTCATCAGTGACGTCACGCGTCCCATAATGTACCGCGCGGTTACCGGCAACGGCGACGCCGCTCAAGCCGGAAACGGGCGCCTAAAAGCTGCGCTTAAAAGTACAAAAAACAATGACACTTGCACTCCCGCGAGCACGGTGCCCGCGAGTAAACCCAGAAAACGTTACATTGCAATGCAAAAAAACAAAAGCACGAGAATAGGCAATAGATAAATAAAACATTACCCCAAGTTTTGTCTTATTACGCAAAGTAAACCATAGTTGATATCAAATGTGCAACTTAATGCATTATATAGCTTCTGTGAGCAGCCGCCACATCCAAGGCCTTGAAGGCGATAGTACCACTAGACGAGATCTGTCGGCAGCAGCCGACTGGTCCTCACACGCGACATTCAATTGTTTTTTTATCGATGCCAGCAGACATATACCAGGGGCGAGTTTGTGACCCAGCTCTTTGCATAAAAGAGCGGCTTCCAAATCTAATGTTCTTTGGTCACACATTGGTTTATGTGCATGCAAAATTTCAGTACAGACAACATATGCAGAACTCTTGTGTTATTTAATATCCAGAAGCTAAATATGCTAAAGTCTAAAAATCGTATGCGGTCTGGTAAGTAGAGTATGTTGAATTCCCGGTGTTTGGAGGAAAAACGAATTGTGTTTTATCACCGTAAAAGCAAACTATGCATAACCGAATGCTGTCTCCTCCAAAGTTTATTGCTTACGGCTAAGACCAGATGCCAATTAGCTTAAAAACAGATTTTAGGCCATTTTCAATGATAGCATGGCTGTGTGCACCACAAACAGGCCTCATTTTTTCTTTCAAACTTTTTTTTAAAGCTTCAGTGTTTTGACGTGTGGGCTATCTATGCTATGTTCAGGTGGCTCTTGAGGATTCTACCAAAAGACATGCTCTGGAAACGACCCTGCCACTTCGTCAAAACAGTTGGAGGGCCGGCGGCCAACCCTCGAAGGGTTGCATTCAATGACGTACAGGCACCTCGATAACGTATGCTGCCGAAAGCGTAGCCCTCAAGAGCAGCGGAAGTTGTTGAATGTTTTAAGAATCTAATTTGAGAAGAAAGGACAGTGGTCGAGAACAAAACTTTCCGGCTTTGGCAATGCTTCCCCAAAAGTTTGGGCAAAGACACGAGCAAAACCATACGAATCGTAAGTTCCCACATTGGTGCTAATCAGTGGCCCAAAAAGAAAAATTAAAAAAAAAGAATAAGCAGGAAAAAAAAATTGAGATAGTTTAAGTCGGTGAGGCAAGATGGCTGTGCACTGGTTCGCCCTACTTGGCCCAGTTGGCCATCTTCCATCCCTTCATCCATCCATCCAACACAAGGCCGCGCGCCGCGCAGGCGCAGAGGCCGCGAGGAGGTGCAGCTGGTGGAGCTGACAGAGCGAGCTGTCGACGAAACGTCACAACGTCTGTCGATAAAATGAGCGGGTGCTCCTTTCCTTGAAACAATCTGTCGATGAAACATCGCAGTGTCGACAAAACGATTTGTCCATGAAACGTCGTTCGACGAACTGATTGCCACCGACGGCCGAGCGCGCGCTCTCGTGAAGTGGCCGCGTCGCGCTGAGCTCGGCCATGCAGCCACTTCTGAGTCTGCCCGTGCGGGCTCTGCGTGCTCGGCAGCCAGCCGCCCCTTCTTACCGGCAGCCGGCCCCCTACGCTGCTATGGAGAGGGCTTCTCTGGTGGCGTTCCTTGGAACTACGCAGCGCGAGAGCCAATGAAATCCTCGTTTCTTGAAACTATGACGTGCACCAGCCAATGGGAGCCTATCCATCAAATCGCCACTACAGACGACAGGCTTCGCTCCATTGGGGCAGGGGAGTTTAGGTGCCGTTTGGCGTGGCTTCAAAAGCTGACAACGCCGGTTCGCTCCATTGGACAGTTATTGCTTTCATATTAAAATGAGCAGGTGCAAAGTTGGGGCATTGTTCTTCTGTCCGGAACTGCCAGCTCCCGCCTCTGGTGATTTTTGACACGTGATGCGTATAGCTGTACTTTCATATATCACGAGGCTTTTTCATCATCGGTCGGGGACCCTAAACAGGGAATGATCGAAAATATGTGGGTGAATGGAATCCCAAAGAAAAGCTCACCGCAAGCCCGGCGGATGTGGAGAAAAGCTCACCAATTTTTTTTTCTTCTCTTCGTATGGAGGCTGCTGCATCATTTGTGACATACATCAATTTACTACTATCATTAAAATTCGTCAATTTCGTAAAAAAGAAAATGTCATTTTTTTGTAATATTTGTTAAGCTTATTGGGTATATTGCTCCCAAATTAATATTTGCGGGCGAGTGTTTTTTGTGGTTTGCTCTCTAGGCAACGAAAGCCTAACTTAAAACTTCATTAACTTGAAAAAGAGGAAACATCTCCACGTGGTGAATGATGTTGATTGGGGCGAAGCTCTGGTGGTGCTGATGATACTGATTTTATTGTTCATAGGTAGTGCTGATGGTGCTGATTTTTTTTCATTGCTCATAGGTAGCGCTGAGTTCCGGGTTGCGTTTCGACTTCATTATTACTGCTTTATGGTCGGTGAAATGCAGAGCCAGTGGTTCTTCTAGCGGATCAGCTTGGATCCGCTAGAAGCCGTGGGAACGCATCTCCACCGCTTAAGTCAACGGTTCATGCCAGAAAGAGAATGTGTGGTATGGAACGTGGTTATATACGCATTCGAGAATTTGACCGCAGCACCCTCTCGTCTATAAACGTTGAGCCAATGCATGCAAAGTTTAACGCGATTATATACGCATTTGACCGCAGTGCCCTCTCCTGTATAGACGTTGACGTTGTATAGACGACATGCAACGTTTCATCCATGACATCCCCAGCTCTTGAGTTACTACCACATCTCGGAGCCCCCTACTCGTCCCGCAGTCATGGCCGAGTGGTTAAGGCGATGGACTAGAAATCCATTGGGGTCTCCCCGCACAGGTTCGAATCCTGTCAGCTGCGGAAACATTTTTTCTTTTTATGTGAGCACGGACGCCGGCCTGACGGACGGACGGACGGACAAGGCTAGACCCTAAGGAGCTTCGCCCCTAAAAAATAGAAAACTTAATAATGTCTGCCTAAAACCTAAAAAAGCAAAACTGTAAATGCCGAAAATCTGAAAGTGCATGCGCAACAATGCGGTGCCTGAAATTCTCTTTGTAGCTTTTGTTAACCTTTGAAAACAGTATAGAACGATTAGTAAGATATCGAGGTTTCTTTCTTCCATGAACATGCACGTTTTCTAGCCGTTCATGCTGGTTTTTTCACCTTGTTGCCTTTGCGTGATAATGCCCTTTATGGCAAACCACCTAGGATCTTCAGAGCTGTCCACTGTCACCGTTACTCTTGACCTTAATAAGAACTATTCTTCTGTAAGGTAGCGAGTTGGTAAACGTTATACTTGATGAAAACAGCTCAAACGACAAAGACGGAATGAAGACAACAAACACGACAGGACGAAGCTGTTCTTGCAACTGAAGTTTTATTAGTAAAAAAAAAACATCGTAGCCGACACTGATTACATCAACAAACACCTACTCGTCTATCAGGCACCACACAATCTTTGGAGCCGAAACAGTTCACACATTGCTATTCATACTAGCTTGCAAAAAACAAACCGCTTTATCTGACAGAGGGTGTCCCATGTTCTGATTTTATACTTGCGGCGTCATTAATAGACAGAATGGGTTATTGCTAATTTATGAGGAATTCCTAAATATGTCCAATAAACTTCACAATATTACAAAACAGAAGACAATTATTTTAGCGGACACCTATCCGCTAAGCTAAGAAAAAATAAAAAAATTCTGTGAACTTTTCTCAGCATCTGCTCAAGGGCCGTTAAGCTTTTCTCCGCATCTGCCGGTTTTGGGGTAACCTTTTCTCCGGTGAGCTATTCTCCGGTGAGCTTTTCTCTGCTGCCCGGGTGAATGAACCATACTGATCGAACGGAATACCTAATTGTTACGAAGCCTCCGAAAGACAAAGTCTTCGGCAGTGCTTGGGTTCAAACTCTGGGTCTCCTTATTACTGGTTAGGTATGCTAACCACGTTCCTTCGGCATTTCCCGTCTGCCTTATGAATGCACCAAAACGGAATGTATCCAGTCAAGTGTTCTAGATGACACGTCGCTGAGTGGAATGCTGTACGACACTTATTGGCACGCGGTACGGCCTCGTTCTGCTCAAGAAGTCCCCTCACTGTTTGTCCCACCACGTGTACATGTATGCATTCTTGTTTATGGGCTTTAGAAACGCAGTACCATCATCTGCGTGATTTGAGAGCCACATTAAATATATCGCGAAGCATTTTCACCTTCGCATGTGGTCTCCGAAGAGGAAATAATAAAAAAATATGGAAGTGAATGAACCATGCTGATCAAATTAAGTAATTGTTTTGAATTAGTAGTTGTGAGAGGCTTATACTGGAGCAGCTAGTCTGCCTTAAGACAGCATCTGGAGTCTCCGTTGTGCACAGGCAGTTTAACCAGTTCAGTACTGATTGCTAGCCTTGGGCGTTCATTGCACGAAGTGCAGTAGGGACTGCTCGCTGGTATGAAGCTTGTCCGGGATGCAGTTTTATCTTGTGGAACACATCGATTAACAATTCTTGAGTGGGAGCTTGTGGAACACGTAAATTAATTCTTGAGTGGGAGATTGTTCTGGTGCAAAAAAGGAGTGACTCGAGTGCATTTTAAGTCGATTGCCTTCGTTCCTTCGGCAGCTCTTGCAGATGCAGCACAGAGTGCGTCGGTGCTGGAGCGCCTGCTGGAGTGCGTCCAGCACTGTGTCCAAGCACTGCCGTTCCTTTTTCTGCCTCAGGAAGCAGACGGACAGGACGCCGGAAAACAGGATGCGTTACGTATGCGATACATCGAGTGCTTTGTTCAGTATCATTCGCTCCTTTATTTGCCGACAGAAATGCCCGACCGCCATTGCATGCTCGTTCCCTGCCTACATGCTTTGGCTGCACGTGCATGCTCGGAGTCCACGAGAGTGCAGAATGTTGTCGATGGTTAATTGAAAGCTTGCGTTGGAGGCGGGGCAACCGAAAGGCCTTTCCGCTTTTTTGACTTCACCTGGTCGAGATAGATTGACTTCTCAGTTGAGAGGTCGCTCGGTCGTCCCTGAAACTCGAGGACGTCACTTCGGAGGATGTCGCGTTTTGGTGGTGACAGGAGGATCTGGAACTACGGAGAGTTGTCAGCTAACCACTGCAGTGCAGTCTGCATACCGCACAGCAAGCATGTGTGTTACAAAATAAGTTTGCTTTATCATTTTTTTTTATGCACAGGTTAGCTTTTATATTTGGTAAGCCTTACTTAAAATTCGACGTTTTGTCCCTATCTAAAGAGGAGGTGTAGTAAATAATTAAGCATATTTTAGCTGCTGCAATTAGTTACAATTTCAGTAACTCTATACTTTCCGAGTTCCCGGGAAATTTTGCAACTTTTAAGTTAGTTGGATTTTTGGGGTAACCTATGAGTTAGCTCAATTACTGTTAGCCTTTAGGATATAGATTATGTTGAGAAATGCACCAGTCCACATTGATGCCAGTGTCGACATCAACACTTTGTGTTGTCACTGCCTGATACTGCCATGAGTGCAGTGCTAAATCGAAACCTATTTGGCCTATATCTTTTCCGTGTCAGAAACTAAACTGTTTATCGGCTTTTGTAAGTAACTGTTGCAAAATACATCTTAAAAATATGTAACCACACTTGTAACCTAGTTATATTTTAGCAAAAACAACTTTTAATTACTTTTAAGAGTAACTTTTACAGTTCTGATGTATGTTAATTCTTATTATAACAGTTTGCTATGTGAATGGATGCTACAAGTTGGTTGTAACTGCATTTTAAGAAAGCTCTAATTAGGGTAAAGAAACTCTGCGAGTGTTGACTTTCTGGTATCTTGTCATAATACTCCCAGAAACAGACCAGCCTGATTTTTTATCTAGGTTTTTCTTCTTGAAATAGCATGGAAAGATGGCACAACCCTGGAAATCACATTAACTGTGTTTAGACGGTCTGCGCAGTGAGTTAGGGTACATGGTTTTTGAAGATGTCACATTCTTTCAACAGTGGAGGGCTTGGCGCATTTCAGGTTTCAGCGAGAGCCTTGTGGGCCGACTGTTGGCACTACTCAGCATCCCTGGATTGGCACCCCTGTGTGGCCAGTTTTGCCAGGTGCTGGAGTCGTTGCTGCGCCTGTACAAGCGCCACAAGGTTGCCCTCCTGCGACAGTTCTTGGACAGCCTCCTGGAGCTCTTTGTTGGTGAGAGCACGCACAGTTTTGCTTCGGTGCCACTTTGGCATTGGCAGCTTTTTCGCTGTGGCCTTGAAAATATTTGGTAGACGCTCAGTTAACCCTTTCATGGTCGCATTTTTTGTCTAAAGACGCGCCCTTGTGGTCGGTTTTTTTTTACGCGGTGCGATTGCAAAGAGTATATACTAGTTTATTGTCGCATAAAAAAAGAATGTAAGACTTAAAATAAATAGTACACACACTTCAAAACATCTGCAGCACACTAGCTAGAGGCTGAACAAAGCAAAAAGGACTAAAAATTCGACGTGCCCGTTTCTGAGACGGTCTAGCAGACGGTGCGGCTGTGTGTCACACTCCGGACTCCGAACCGAGCTGGTTTCCAGTTGTTCGTCGGATGTCGGGCTGTCATCCGACTCGGAGTCCGAGAAGTGTTCAAAGTCTGAACCTGAAGAGCCATCGCTCCAACCTCCGCTACGCTACCTCTGGAGCAGCCGGCAGGTGCGGTCATCTCGAAAATATCACTTGCACAGAACGTCCAGTTTCGCAATTTCAAAAAGCTGCGCCAAAACAAACACGACCGGAGTTATTCGGTCGTAGTTCCCTACAAACCTACCAGATGGCAGCACGTCCCTGCGAACGCGCCCGTTCAAGCGGAGGCGGGAATTTTTTAATGAGCTGTCGCGGACATACATGTACGTCAGCAACCATGCGGGACGCTCCCGCGCTGACGTACAGGTACGTCAGTGACCATGAAAGGGTTAATTGAAGCTTCAGGTAGGGTAGATTAACTTTTACTGTCGTTTTGTAGCTCTACAACACTTCATTGAGTGGGTGGTACCTAGGATCCTAAATGATATGGGTGAATGTCATTGGTTAATTTTTATTTTTAGTGTGAAAAAGTAGGTTAAAGCAATGCAGAAGGGTCTAGGTGGTTGTGTTCTAGAAGGGCCCATATCGCTGGCCGACGCATTAATATACGCAAGAAAGCAGGAAAACATCACCTGTAAGGTCTGTGCCTAGTTCTTTTCTAGCTTGCTTTGCAGAAAAATAGCGGCATCGTGGATTGGGGGTATAAAAATAAAGGAAGTCGACAAGTACTCAAACAACTTCAACTCATCACGGCAAACAGTCGCGCCTAACCTATCGTCTGCTTTCATTCTCCGCATTTCTATTGCTCTCTTTCTCATTCTTTTTCTCGAGACCACTGATGTCAGTGCTCTTGATTTGCCACGTTCTGCTCCTGTCTTTACGGTTTGTGTCTAGCTTATCCTGGCTACAACGGTAGGCCAGTCAGAGCACTGATTGTTCATTCCCCATCCACAGATGTTTGCCAGTTCTGTGCGAGCGACACTGGCAATGCTGCAGTCACGAGCCAGTTTGGAGTGACGCTTTCGAGTGCTCCCGGTCCTCCAGTCTCGTCGGAAGTGCGGGCAGAGGCAGAACCGGCGGGAATGCAGGAGGAGGCGCAAGAGGCTGAGCGGGCGGTTCTCCGGATCGCGTTTGTGGACGGAGGATATGCCTTTCGTCTGTCGCTCGTGTGAGTATACAGGGTGGAACAAGGAGACGGCAGGCTCTTTAAATCGACCGGAAAATTCGGTTTCTTAACCTATCGCGCTACGACTTTGTGCAGCGTTGTCCACAGATGGTGCATTTTTTTTGTAAAATTTGCAAAGAACGAACTTACCTGAGGAAAAAGTAAAGAAAGAAAAAGGCTTAGCTCCTATGGAAACGCAGCGACGCCACCGGTCTTCAAACAACACGGCGCCGTTTCGCACGGGAGACAAGAGATGGCGCAAGCGGTCGCGACGCCAACTGCCGCCAACGAACGAGCAGACGACTCCAAGAGCCGGCGTATTTAGCAGACAAGGAACTGCAGTTGCTTGTTGTTACCGCGCCTGTTTTTGTTTCTGCGACTGTCGCCGCCTGCGGAACGCGCGCCGCTTTTGAGTCGAAAAGATTGTCTGCTAAAGACGCTGGCGCGCCGTATGCTCTTTCGTTGGCGGCGTTCGTTGCGCCACCTCTTGTGTCCCGTGGGAAACGGCGCCGTGCTCTTTGAAGACCGGTGGCGTCGCTGCGTTTCCATAGGAGCTAAGCCTTTTTCTTTCTTTACTTTTTCCTCAGGTAAGTTCGCTCTTTGAAAATTTTACAAAAAAAAATGCACCATCTGTGGGCAACGCTGCACAAAGTCGTAGCGCGATAGGTTAAGAAACCGAATTTTCCGGTCGATTTAAAGAGCCTGCCGTCTCCTTGTTCCACCCTGTAGTTCTTTCCTAGGTAATGCAATATGTAGGCCAAAATTTTGTGTGTGTGTGTTTTTTTTTTCTGGGAATTTTGGGCCCTAGAGTTAGACTTGACCTTTTTTGGTCAGAGTCTGGTTATTTTGGCTCTAGTTCGCCAAACAAGTGTCAGATTGGGCTTCACTGCTATTGGCTGTCATCTGGCTTCTTTGGGCCTGTGTCGCCAACAAGGGCCAGAGTCTGACTTTGTTTCTGGTCGTTCGGTTTTCATGTGGCATCTTTGGGCCTAAATTGCCAAACAAGTGCCCGATTTATTTTTTCTTGTTCCTTTTGCTTGATTCTAGGAAAGACTGTGTGACCAACGAACATCTAAAAACAGGGTTTCAACGAGGACTGTCCTCGCTTAAAGTAAAAAGCAAAGCAACTCCAGAAAGCGGTGTTTTTCGGAAACCAGATAGTCTATTATGTAATTATATTTGACGTGGGGAAAGTACCTCTTCTCACAACCTGTGCTGTGTGCAGCTGTTGATTGCTAATGCCTGGCTGTCAATCATTGTGTAAACAGCAAACTGATGGGTCGGCTGGCCAGTGATCTGGCGACGTTTGGAAGCGGACGCCGGTTCGGGCGTGATCGTCTTGTGCGCTGGACCTGCCGCCAAGTGCAACTGGGCGACGCCGCGTTAACGGAGGTCAGTTCTGCGAATCAAAACCTGCTCGTGTCGAGTAATCCGGTTGGATTGTGGTGCGTGTTAAGGGGCCGGAGCAAGTTATTTCTTTGGGCCCACACAGTCTGACAGTTGTGGCTAAATTTGTGGCTCAAAAAAGCCGATTTTTTTTTTAGAGCGCAGCTCTTAGGCAGCTTGTTTCCGGCTTGAGCGGCGTCGGCATAACCGTGCGGTGCATTATGGGTAAATTCCCCCGCCAAATTTAGCGGAAAATTTTCCCCGCTAAATTTAGCGAGAAAATTTCCCCTCTAAACTTAGTGGAAAAATTTCCCCGCTAAATTTAGCTGAAAAAGTTCCCTGCTACATTTAGCGCAAACATTTCTTCGCCTTTTCTACCGCTTGGTTGCGGGTATGTCGACGGGTCATTTCTTGTTTCCGTACTTTATAAACTGCATTTGTTTCTTTTCTGATCTAAAATGCTGAACAAAAACTACTTTCATAAATAACTGAAACGGTTCGCGCCACTTATATTTTGTATTTCGACTCAAAAAGAAGCTTTTAGCGGCTTTGACTAGTCGGAAGGCAGGAGCTGACCAGGACCAACAACGTCACAATGTCGTCACATGCCATGCGCGTTTGGTACCACTGGGTGCCCCCGTAGGTGGAGGAGGCTTCCGCGTCGTTCGTTTGAAATATGACGCACTGATATTTAGTTACTCTTTCCGTGCCCGCTGGGTTACCCAAACCACAAGAGATGTGGAAACCGCAAAAAGGTAGACGCTTAAATAGGATTGCAGGGCCCCTTTCAGAGTGAAGAGGGTATAGCGTTTACTCAAACAAGTATTTTAAAAAAAGACGAAATATGCACAAAGATAGGTGCTGAATAAGGTGGTCGACCGGAACTTTGCCCTGCAAAAATTGCGACAGCGGGAAGCAAGGTCTACACATGCGCAGAAGCTTACTGGAAAGTGGTTGATTGCTAGATAGCAATTCTTAGTAATTTATTGGAATATTCGTTATTCAACCCACTAACACTTCCTTACGTGTAATTGCTAGAGTTGCGTGACCATTTAGAAGCAAATCAAGTAGAACTTGGTGTTCAATTTAAGCGAAGAATGGGTGACTTTTTAACCAAACATACAAAATGAATATCAGAAGTAATAATGTTAAAAATTTCGAATAAAAATTACAGGACGCCTAAGCTTTGCCTTTAAGAGTGTAATGCAATAGCTAAACATGTAAACTCCCACTTGTTCTCAAGCCGTTAAAGCGTGTCTGCGTGTCTGGCTCGCAACCGAAGGGTCGTGGGTTCGAATGCCGCCTCCGCCTAAAATTCTTCAGGTTTTTTCTTAAGGCAAATGATTTACTTATTAAAATAAAATCATTTGAGACATACGGCGACCTTTAATTCGCATCACATGTCAAGTTTTAATCACTTTCATTCCACGCGTGACTTCACGTGAACGTCGTGGGTTGTTTGAAATTCCCGTGCAAGGTCATGTGGCTGTGACGTCATTACCCTATCGACCAATCAGGAATTTCCTGTCCCACGCCACCGACGTTGGCTTTTCTGTGACATGGGCGCCTTAAAGCTATCACTTTAAGAATTACAGGAGGATGCTTAAGCTTTGCCTTTAAGAGTGTAATGCGATAGCTAAACATAAAAACCTCCACTCGTTCCCAGGCCATTCAAGCGTGTCTGCATGGCCTAGTCGGTAGCATGTCTGGCTCGCATATAAAGGATTGTGAGTTCGAATCCTGCCTCCGCCTAATATTCTTTGAATTTTTTTCTTTAAAGGACACATGCAAAGGAAAAAAACATTTTTTTTTTTAACAGCCTAGTAGTAAAAATAATTTCATAAAACAGATTTACAATGAAAAAAAAATTTTTTTAGAGATATATATATGGCACGAAACGAATTTGTAGTTGGCGCCCGCGGGAGCCGCCGCTGGTCACATGGTGCAGCGGCGCACAGTTGACGTGGTAGACCTGTGTGCTGCCACGCTGCGCTTCCGCCGTTGCAAAGTCAAGCCGCCGCCGCACACTGAGCGTGGTGCACCGACGGTTGATTGTGTTTCTCCACAACGCCGCCGGAGGGAAACACTCCGATCTGGCGCGCTGCCGCCATCACTCTCTGACCGGCGCACAGGTCTATCACGTGGTGCTTGTGCTCATTCAGGAGCTTTGTTTGGGCTCTGAAGGTTACTTATTAATCTTCGTTTTTTTGTTGCACTTCAAACGAAGTGGAAGACTTCTTTTAAAGTTTTTTTAGAGACCATAGGAAGCTTCCGAAAGAGCGCATGTACCAAGTGATAAATAGCGGCCAGTCACGTGATAAATAGCGAGCACTTTTCCGCTGCGCCCGCAAGCGCCAACTATAAATTCGTTTTGTGCCGTAAATATAGCTCTAAAAAAAGAAATTGGGGCTCTAATCCACGCTGTGAAGGTGGTTGGTCAGTGAAGCTGTGGTATCACCTGCAACGATTGCCTACTGCACTATACGAAATGCCGCTGCCGGTCGCAGCACGCCGCCCCTGGTCGTATTGCCGTTTCTTTTCCCTTTGCCGCCCCTAGTATTCACGCTGCTCCTCGGGAGTCCTAACTATGCCTGGCCTATTCATCGCGGTGCTGCAGCAACAATAAAATTAATAGCAAACGACTCGCGCGCATGTGCACGCGAGTCGTTTGGGGCATTGGGAGGCTCTTCTCTTTCGTTTCTCCCATTCCGGCCGCTGGAGTCGTCACCGCAACGCAGCCAGCACCTTTCACGACTCAGGTAAAAAAAAAAAAGATGGCGGTCGGTTCGGCGACTGATTTCACCGACTCAACCGAGCGCCAGGTTTAGGACAGCGGGAGGCGATTTGCCATCCTGTTGCTCTGCTTCATTCGAGGGTCTGAACCAAATCATTTCGAGGACTGGTCACAATGGTAAGCGATCGTGAATGCTGTAAGCCGAGCATGCTAGTAAAGTTTAGCGATCTGCGGGCAGACTAGCTGCCATGGCGACCGCGAGAAGACGAAATGATTTGGTTCGACGGCACACAACGTGAACGATCGTTCAAGTTAAAGATGACGGAGACACACTACACACCTTTTACGGTCGTTCAGATACTTTTTACTCTATCTAGCTTCGCAGTTCTTGAAATTCTGACCGGCAAATGTTACGTCGGCCGTCTTGTTTACATCAGTCATAGGCTGGAAACACAAGCCGCCACGGATTTACACGTTGCAGAATGTTTCACATGTTTACTAGAAGATGGCGCCACCGTCAAACGCAATCATCATCATCGTTTACACGGTTGCGCCAGTTTCACGATTCGCTAAAATATGTCAAATTTCACGTACGGTTTCATGGAACGGACCAGCTGCACCGTTCGTGATTTCGGAACCGTGTGCTCGAAAAACAACTCGCTAAAACTCCCTAGTTGTTATACTCCGTGTCACCTTACGTTTAAGCGCAGCGGATGTTACGAGCCATCGGAGCCAATCGGAGGCTGTGTGAGTGTCACGTGACCTTAGAGAGAGGGCACAGCGACGCGCGGAAAGCGTATCACGGGCCATGTTTACAGAACGGGATTGACTAAGGTAGCTCGTAGCATCCACTGCGTCCAGACGTAAGGTGAAACGGGGTATAGGCGGGTTCTTCTTTTATATATGAAAGGCTAGTGACGTCACTATGTGCTTCACATTGTTCGAAGGCGCCGTTATTGTGCGGTTTGCACTTCACACGAGGGCTTCGAATGACGTCAACCCCTTTCGAATCGGCTGCAAACCTAATCTTTGCCGGAACGTATGGGAGGGTGTCCCTATTGTTCACATGCGCTTTATCATCCATCATGTGGTTTTGATGCTTGTTTTGTGGTTTTCTTTACTGAAACGGATACTGAGCTGTATGCTGTATGCCTGATTTCAAAGGAGATATGCTGTTTTGCCTTCAATTGTTTGCCAGAAGTTTCTTGCTTACAATGCCAATGACACGAAAATTTCCTTGGCTGGTAGAGGTATACAGCTCCGCTGTAAACGTTTTCTTGTTTGTTGTAAATTCATTTGTTTACTTCCTTTACCCATCCAGGCTCTTTAAAAAAAAATGTTTTTTTTTTTTCTTTGCATGTGTCCTTTAAAGGGATACTGAACCGAAATTAGGATTTCGCAAAATAAGGCCGCAGAAGTGTTGCACGGGGCGCTATGAACTCCAAAACATCACTCATACGTCGATATCTCAGACGGATGGCTATACTTTTGGAAAAGAAGGGCGCAGTCAAGCGAAGGCTATGATGTCGATGTCCTCCTGGAGAATTTGAGAACGAGGGGAAGCGGCCTCGCTTGTCTCCTCCTCGCTTCGGTTCACCAGCTCGACGGAACGTAGCGAAAAGGAGAGGGAATGGAAATCGTGACGTGACTGGTTTCATTGGTCGTGTTCAATTGCGCACTTCTTTTTCCAAAAATATGGTGATTCGTTAGAGATATCGCTGTATGAGTGATGTTTTTCGGTTTTGCAGTGTCTTGCCTATCCATCCAGCCTTGTTTTGTAAGCTCCGAATTTCAGTTCAGTATCCCTTTAAGGCAAATTAAATACTTTATAAAGTGAAATCATTTGAGACTTGCGGCGACCTCAATTCGCATTACATGTCATATTTTAATCACTTTCATTTCATGCGTAACGTCCTGCTTTACGTGAGTGTTGCGGGTTGTTTGAAATTCCCGCACGAGGTCATGTGACGTTACGACCCGGTCGACCAATCAGGATTTTCTCGTCGCCGACGCCGGCTTTTCTATGACACGAGCTCCTTAAAGCTATTGCTCTAAAAGTACATTGCAAATAAAATGCTGAGCTCTTCTCGATTACTTCTTAAACATTCGCATGCACGTTACAATAAGACCCGAGTTGGTCAATTTTAAAACACTTCAAGAGCGATTAGGCAACTCGCAAGTGATTCGGTGAAGTGTTGCAACACTCTTTCGCTATCTGCAGGAGTCCCTGAAAACCCTGCAAGCCTTGCTGGAGCAGTACTGGCCTCTCACAAACAACACTGAGGCTCAAGTGGTCCTGTGTCTTGCCCAACTGCTTCAGCGTGCCTCTTGGGACGAAGCCTCAATGCCGTACGTGACGAGTTTGTTTTGTTTTTTGCAAGCATTGTTTTAGACGGAGAGTGCGCAATCGCTTTTTGCGCGCTGGCCGAGCACACACCCACATTGAAACAAGAGCCCACTCCTCACTTTTAAAATATACTAATCGAAGGACATATTGAGCTCCCACCCCGGCAAACTTGTGAGCCGACCGGACTAACCGAGATGATCCTCCGTGTCAGTAACTTCTCGGAGCTCGCCGGTGCGAGGCGGTAAAGCTTCACGCGCATGCATGCGAAGCGGTGAAGCTCGACACAAGAGCGCACGCGTAAAGCGGGGCTTGACAAGAGTGGCGTGGGTTCTTTAAAATCTAGGGTTTCGGACCCCTGTACTCTTTCTACACTGTACCGTCGGATCAAACGGGGGTTTACCCCACCACATGCCCCTTCTGTTTTTCTCCTCTCACACCTGACACGTGCCCTTCCCCATTTTCTCGTGGCTATGTCTCCGACTTGTGGGTGGGCCCTCGATTGGTATTTCACGTTATTTGCTAGCCGCACCTCAAATGTATGTAATTGCTGCTTGTGTTCAGAATAAAGGTGTGCCGTTGTCTAAAACCATTTCTGGTATTAAACAGGCACGACTAATGAGGCCAAACCATAACAAAATCGGGAGAGTTTGAGAGATATGCTTTAGGGCAGGGGTTCTCAAACTGGGTTCCGGGGAACACAGGGGTTCCATGAGCTGGTCTCATGAGTTCCGCGAACACCCAAATTGCAACCCCCCCCCACTCCCATGCCGCAGGCTGCGCGGCAGGACCATGCAAAGCGCCTTCATCTCACTTTGTACTGACATCGCAATTGATATGGTGGGGATATATGGGAAGCAGCACAAGGGAAATTGCCTACAATTGTGCATCTGTTGCTTCTCGGTCGGCAAATATGAAGTTGGGGGGGGGGAGGAAGGGTTCCGCGGCAGTTTTTGAGGCTTCCTGGGGTTCCGTGAGACCAAAAAGTTTGAGAACCCCTGCTTTAGGGCATGGAACTTAGAAGCCTAAAAGTTTGGGAATGAGGAAGCTTACATCAATATTTCAAAGCAAAGCGTTGAAATATATTTTTGCCTTAGCCTTTTTTTTTTTCCCCCCGTTATTGATGCATTTTACGCTTGGTATGTCAACGCCCGAATGGGTGCACGGATTTGAGTTCAAATTGAATTGTATTAAGCTGGATTTTGACAGGCCGTCCCTGCTGGAAGCACTGTCGTCCCTGGTAGGAGCCGTGCCAGAGTTTCCTGCCGTCTCTCCCTACGTCACGGAGGAGATTCTCTTGGCTCTTTCTAAGGTGGGTGAAGAGTGTTCGGTCCCTGGCACAACGTTGCCATTTTCTTTCGAGAGGACACTTGAGAATCTATGTTTGTTATGAACAAGACCAGTAGGGGCTGACAGCCATGCTCTTTGTTAGAAAGTGTCGGTTTGTCACGTTCAACATGGATGGGGGGTTGACATTTGAAATTACATCACGATGGTCGGCCAACTAAAATGCGCATTCGAGGGGAATTGCCACCAGTCCCCTCGGTTAGTTTCAGGATGCAGGCCTTTGTCTTTTAGAACTGCCGTATTTTCACGAGCAGTTTCGCAAGTTGATGATTCGTCGGAGTGCTGCTGCAGTTAATTGCGTCGTTACAACATTGAAAGTAACATAGAAGAAAGGGCTTTACCGGAAGAGGACGGTTGACTTTAAACATGCCTACTCTTCGAGCTCACGTTTTTAGTTTCTTTCCGAAGAACCTACGTCCCGACGAAACGTTTGTTGTGTAGGCCATGTGCGGCATGCAGCATCAAGATGGACTGTTGGCTGCGACGGCAAGGTGGTTTGGAAGCCTCTCCAAGAACTGGAACTCTCGTCCTTCGGAGGGCGTTCTGGCAGAGTTACAGAACAACCTGCGGTCCTTGCTCGACTGGACCGATCCAAATGTCGTGGGTACCTTTGATCTCTCTCTCCTTTTGCTGCAGTGGTATTCATTAATTGCGTTGCAAAATTTTTGTCCTAAAAGCTAGTTCACACATTTGAGTCTAATAGATGGGGCCAGTGTGCTGGTCTATTTTCTCATAACCGGTCGCAAGCACTTGCAACACAGCCAATCTCACTGAATTGCAAATGTGTAAACCGTCCTTAAGTGGCAGCTGCACTTTTTCTTGTTCAGTGCAATTGTCCTGATTCGAGAATGTGTAGCTAATGTAAAGTGTGAAAACGTCTAGACTCTAGAGTGATGTTTATCTTTTTTCTACCGTGTATAAGGTGTGCATACATGTGTATGTCTTAAATACAGACATACCAAATTGTTTCCTTAGTCGTACGGCCCTGACTGAATTCTTTCGGATAGACCTCTCGCTGTATATGTAAACGTTTGTGACATCGCTTCTAAAGTGGTAGCTTTATAGGGCCAACCAACCTCGAGAGTTGCATAAGCACGAAATCTTTAGATCGGTCAGTCTTAAACCGCTAAACGATCTTGAAAGAAATGGCAACCAGTACCAGGGGTTGAATCCCGGTCACCGGCATGGAAGCCGAGTGCGCCGCTGACTGAGCTACGGACCCAGATCGCAGGAACGGGAGGGGCAGAAGCAGGTGGTATGAGAAAGCGTGCGGAGTGGAGGGGGGTAAAAAGGCCAAGAAAGAGGAGCAGAAACAGGTTGCCTAGAAAGAGTGTGCGGAATGAGTAGTGGAAAGGAGAGGAAACTGTGCTTCCCCCGCTCTTGGGGACGCAAAAAATTCAGTGCAAAGGCTTTGTTATCCGGGTGGTGCTGAAGGGAGGCGCACGCAGCGTCACAAAGAGTCAGTGGTGTGACATACTCTGTTTCCATGCAAAACACTGCCCTAGGCACCACCCAAACTAGGAGCACCACATTTAAATGTGTTTGTCAGAATGACTAAACATGGAGCCAATTTTTCTTCACCGTCTTTATTTTTTTTTTTTTTTTTAGGTATATTGCCTTTATCTGCTTGCTTAATTTTGATTGGCAGTCTGAAGGTATGCTGGATTGCTTTGTAGGTTCCCTCCGAGACATACACTGGCATTGTGTTGGTGACACTCCGTACCGCCCTTTATGTGGACAATGAGGAGATGGATGTTTCTGGGTAAGCTTCCAGTTTCAGATTTTTCTCTCTTAGTATCTTGGTTGTGAGATCTTCAGTTGCGATACATGTTACGCGTGCAGGAAAGGGTCATCTTGTTGTCGCAGTCAAATTAGGCATGTGTGAATGATACTGATGACCTCTTGATGAATACGCTTTTCTGCACCAATCAAAAAATGTATTCTGCAGTCTCCACACATTTATCCGAGCAACGGTAATCTGCCCAATTCTGATCAATTCAAGTACAGTCGCCGACTGATTTTTCGAAAGCTAATTTTACGGACCGTCCGATTATTCGGACGTTTTCGCCGAACCGTCACTCACCTCATAGAATTATTGCATAACATTGACCGAAATTTTGGATGCCATAAAACTTATTGCTCAATATTTCGGACATAATGTGCGTGATCTCCTCAATTTAGAGCCACAAAACAGCCGCCGCAATAGCGCTGCGAGCTTAGTTGCCGCCATTTTGGTTGTTTTGATTTTGTCCTGTAGCCTCGATGCCACGTCCTACGCAATAAACAAGCTTGGTTGAGGCTATAGTGGGGTTTTCCGGTTCTGCTATAGCCAACATGGCCGCCGTCCGCCCATTCTTGTGGTTCTTCCAGTTCTTCTTGTGGTCCGTGTTTTTTGAGTGCTACCGCGAGAAGAGCGGCCGCCCGCCAATCTTGCGGTCTTTGAGCGCGAAAGTTTTTCGCCGATAGGCTTAGTATTGAACAGGGTGTCTAGCGACCGGGAAAACTGGGCATTGTCAGGGACATTTTAATTACCGGGAAAAATTCGGGAATTGTCAGGGATATTGTCGAAAAAATGAGCCGGAAACGCCATCGAGTGCCCTGAGCAAAGACTTGAGGACTTGGGGGCAGAAGAATAGGCAAAAAATACTGCTTAGAGTGGAGCGCGGGCTCTGCTCACCCGATATAAAGTGTGCTACCCGATGCAAAAGTAACAGCTGACAAATCCAGTCCAAGCATTGGATTGGATTGAGGGCGCGACACTAGGCTAGATCCAGTTAGAGCTACTAGGTGTAGTAACAAATGAACAGGCCGCAGACCCCAATCTATTCCAAGCCTTAAGCCGAAAGTATCCGAAAATGTGCATCTGGCGGCCATGCTGCCATTCGGTCATTGAAGTGTGTGGTTGAGCGTCGTGTTTTCATCGGGTTTCCGGAAGTGGCCTCTTCACTGACGATGTTGGCGGCAAGAAAGTGCTAGTTTATTCCGGACTGGACGAACCCGAATATTTCGAAATATGCAAGTTAGATTAAGCCCGTGTAAAATGATCCTCACAGTACTCAATGTTCAATGCCTTGTGTAGTAATGGTGTTATATACTTAATCGCCTCTACAGTGGTCAGGGAATTTCACCTGAAATTGTGAGGGAAAACCTGGAAAAGTCAGGGAATTTCACAATAATAATTTGCTAGACACCCTGTTGAAGCGAGCTTGGTGGACTAAACGTTTCCAAATAGTGCCAGATGCAGGGGTTTGACATCTGCGCCAATTGCGCCATTTTGATACAAACCCAATTTTCTGCGCCTAGTTGCACCGAAAACGCGAAATCGGTCGAAATTGTGCCACACTGCGCCAAAGGAACTCCAAAACAAACAAAAAAAAGTTTGCGGCGACGGTAGATTTAGCAGGAAACGAGAGCTTGGTTGGCAACATTCAATCTCGTCGTAGTAAAGTACACGGCACGGGTACAGGGTGGCGCAAGCAACCGCTAGATTCAAAGATTTCAGCTGCAGTATCCTTCTATACCTATGATACGTGGTCTTTTCCCAATTTTTTCACTACCTACTACTTAAGTATTCCTTTCGTTTTGAAAGTAAGCCTTTTCTTAAAAGTGTTATTGAGCGCCTCCATTGTGTAATTGTTCATTCGTGTCCGTAGTCTGTAATCTCGTCAAAATGGACGACGCCGTTGCCGTGAATAATTTCAGTTATCACACACGTGCTTCCAGTGGGTGGCAATCGGATGAATCGGTCACTCACCTATACTTAGCGTGCATGTGGTGCTCATAGTTTTTCTACCTAATTCACTATTTACTTTGTGACACTTTTGTGGGGAGTTTTTTTTCTATCTGCACGTGCTTTCTGCGAGCATCCGATCGTTGTCTGGTTGTAGTAAACCGTTTTTCCGTGTTCATGCTCTCGAATCACCGCTTTAAAAAGTTTTGCACTACAACTGCGCTTTGACACCAGTTCGTATAAGCTTGAGGTACCAGGTGCCCACCTAACTTTGCAGCAAGCCTGTGTTTCCAGTCCTCATCTATGCGCATGAAACTCGCGTTTGGCTTTTCAGTTTTTTTTTTCTTTTATATTTTATCTCTGTGCGTATCAGCGCTGATGACTTATTGGAACCAGGGTGGACAAAAATAACGATAAAAAAACAAAAATTTGATTTATGTAATTTATATAAGATTTTTTAGGATTTAAATTGCTGATAAGCTGCTCCAGCATTTTCTGCTCCTAATATGCTGCAAACTGTAGACTTTTGTGCTTCGAAGTTGCTCCAGAATGCATAAACTGCTGCTCCAAAACGAGAATTTTGTGCTCCTAAGCTGCTCCAAAATCCAGATTTTTCTGCTGCAAAAATTGCTCCAAAACCTGTTCCATTTGTCTCACCCCTGCAAATGGCACCAACTTCAACTTCGCAGTTTGTGCCAACTGAAGGTGCCGACAAAGCGCAGCACCGTGATCGAACAGATCAACAAACAAGTGAAAAGTGAACAATATAAAGCGGAAGTGGCACGAGAAGTTAAAATTGACATCAAGCAAGTGGAAAGTGGCCAATACGCAGCGGAATATGCGCGGGAATTTAGATATTTTGGCTGAAATAGATTTTTCAGACCACTAGATTATTTGGACAATTTCGGGGTCCCCTCCGAGTCCAAAAAATCAGTCGGCGACTGTGCAGGCTGAATATTCAGTTTGCAAACAAAAAACAGTTAAAACAAAAAGGCAAAAGCGAGGTGCACACTAGAAGTCTGGAGGATTGAGCTGGTTGTCGTGCAAATACCGTAATTGCACTTTTCGTTTCAGGAAGTTTGATTGCGTCGCTGCACATCTGTGCAGCAGTTTCGTGGCGGAGCACCTTGAGCGGCTTCTTCAGAACCGGGTGGGTTGTGTCACGTTTATGCTTCCCTCCATGTCAGGCTTGTGTTTTTTGTACCGAGCTGCAAAAGTAGTAGTTTTGTCCACAGAATGGAGCTAAATTTCCTCAGTACTGCGTTTCTTACGAGTAGGGACATTTTTTGCGGCACTGACTGATGGACAGTGGAGGCTTTTGCAGGAACCTGACAGAGTATAGCAGTGGAATAAACTGGGAAGACGCCATTTTCTTTCCTCAGAATGTACTTCGTCAAGCGGGATGGCTGTCGCTACTTGTAAGAGACTGCTAGGCACGGCATCAAGGGACTTTTGATCAGAGTCCTTGGGAATTGTGCAAGCCTATTTCTATCTCTCTATTTCAATGACAATTAATATTTAGCCAGTTTGGGAAGCTGTTTTTAACATTTTCTTTATTACTAACTTCCCTGGGCAAGCTTTAAAACATTCAAGGTCTAGTCAGACCCTTTGAGATAATGGTGAAGAAGTACAGCTGCAACGGAAAAAGAGTAGCACAAGTGACTGATGACCGGAGCGGCAAAATCGCGACATGTGGCGCTCTTGTTTCCAAGCGTGCCGATAGCGAGAGTGCTAGTCACGTTAAATGTCTCAACGTGGGGGTGGCTGGCAGAAAATGGAGAGATAAGGTAGTTGTTAAAATGAGGGCTTTAGGATGGACCGTTTTCTGCCGGCCACCCCCACGTTGAGACGTGGAACGTGACTATCACTCCCATTATCGGCGCGCTCAGGAACAATAGCGCCGCGTGTCGCGATTTTGCCGCTCCGGTTGTTGGTCACTTGTGCTACTTTTTTCCTGTACATATTGCTTGTGCTACTTTTTTTCCTGTACATATTGCTAGTAAAGGTTTCTTCTGTGGTTAGGAAAGCTTTAGAATTTGCAAATGTTGACACTCTTTTTTTAGCCTCCCTGAAGGGGTGAACAAAAGTACATCTATAGAAAGGATTGAAATATCTGTATGTGCTGTAATGACATTTCTCGAGCGTTAGTAATTTTGTGAATAGAATAGAATTGGGAAAAGTTGGTCACAAATAAATCTCTTACGTCGATTATTGCATGAGGCCCACAGATTAGTATGGTGCTGACCGCATGACTTCATTCCTGCAAAATATTTGAAAAAGTGGCACTTTGGCAAATGCGCGACACTTCAAGCCTTGGGATGTACCCTTGTTCAGAAATGTGCAGCAAAATCTCTGCAAGCGCCGTGCAACCAGAAGAACGATATTAGTACCGCATTCTCATCAGGAAAACTCACTCCTATTGAGTAGCGAGGGTAATCAATTATATGTTCATTGCAAGGGCATTTCGAGCCATGTTCATATGGACGGGAAATTCAACTTTGGATTTACTCCCAATTTTTCTTTGTGGGGTTTCGACAAGTGCTATTTGTTGTGCCTGAGATGCCATTAGCTTGTTCCGTCATCATTCCAAAGTGACTCATTTCTTGACCGCAGGAAAACAGCCTCGAAAGCCTTCAGAAGGTTGCCCTTTGTTTGGAAATCCTTCAACAGGCTGCTGTGAGAATCACACATTCCTCAACCATGTAAGATTTTTTATTCCTTTTCTTTTTCTTTGTGAATGATAAACCCTTACTAATTTGAATGAGGGTATAGTCTCTCTTGTTTGAATTATCTTGCGCTAGGAAACACGAATGCAGAATTATAAGTAAACCGGCTTTGTCTGTTTAGACATCTAAATCTTGTCACGTGACTGCAATTATGTTTCATTCGTTGGCTTCTTGCTGAGCAGGACAGAGGTAAAAATTGAAAGACGTTTCCAAATCTCTGTAATGCGACATTAGAGCGCAGCTCTTGAGGTATTTTAATTTTGCAATATACCGTGACGGGAGGGTACGCAGGAGGGGGAAAGGAGGTTACAGAGGAGGAGGAGCGGAGGGGGAGGAGGGGAGTAGGAGGAAAGGAGGGTACAGAAAGCCCTCCTCCTCTCTTCTCCTTCCCTCTACTCCTCCCCATCCTCCCTTCCTCCTCCTCCTCCATAACCTCCCCTCCTCTCACCCTGCTAAATTTAGCTGGAAAATTGACGCCACGTGACCTCAACAACAATTGAATTCCCCGCTAAATTTAGCGGGCAAACGAATTGGTGTTGAGGTCATGTGACGTCAGTTTTACTGCTAAATTTAGCGGGAAAACTGAATGCACAGTGTTGCATTATGGGACGTGACGGACCTACATACCAATTCAGTTTCTTCCCTAAATTTGGCGGGGAATTAAATGGTGTATAGGTCTGTGATGTCCCATAATGCAACGCGCCAGGTTGTGCAGACGGCGACGGCGCAAAACACGGGAGCGAGCGCCTAAGAGCTGCGCTCTAGAATAGCATTATGGATATGGATCTGACTATGACTGGAATGGCTATCTAAACTGGATTTTCTAATCATTAGCATGCTCTCTAATAACTTTGTTGTTGACTCCACGAATGGCCTTTAATTATATGGATAGCAAGGCCAGCCTTGCTATTGAGGTTGGCCTTGCGATCGATTAAGGCATTTTAGAGAAACATTCAAATAGTTGCAAGCCAATGAAAGTTTAAAGGGATTGTCCGGTTGAAACCGGAAGTGCGTCCGGTTGAAACCGGAAGTATGCTCGTTATGTCGAGGGAGCCTTCATATACACAAACATCATTTTTATTTTGATGTATGATCTCCCCTTATTAATTACACCTTTTATGAGCGTATGTACGAAACTGCTTCCCGAATTTCGCCAGTGTTGATGGCTGACATCCGTAGCTGCTGCGTGAGGTCACAAAACCCAAAGGTTTGTCGTATGGTCGGGATAACAGGCGTTGGTCGATGGATGTCTTGTATTTTGTTTTGAATTATGTAGTCCCCTAGGCTGTACCCTACTGAAATATGTTTCTTTTAATGCAGTTCCCAAGCGTGTGCAAAAAAGTCATGCCTTTTAGCAGGATGATACTCGAAAACAGCCGTAAGCTTTGAGCAAACGTAGGCCGTTTCACGCAAACACAGCTGCGGCGGCCACCAATCAAACTAGGAGCACTTGCAAAGCAAAGGATGCAGATTTTGCTTCTGAAGCAGTACCTAGGCACACGAAGCGGCATCTGGGCACACATATCGGCGGATCCACTGGATCGGTGATCAGGCTGCGGGTCATTCCCCCGGAAACGATGTCCGCGGGTCGAAGACAAATGGCGAATTGTTCAAATGCATGTCGTCACTTGACTTGGACGAGCTTGGTTAATCGTAGCCACGCTCAATTTTTACATGCAGGTCAAGCAGAATCTGGCTGCACGTTTGCTAAATACAACTTTTGGCATCGTTTCCAGAGGGCCTAGCTGTTGCTTTCAGTTTCGCTGCATAATCAAACCGATTGATCTGATTTCGGCGAGGAGTGGGTGGACGTAGTTGAATATCGTTGACACAGCATCATGCCTCAGCTTACGAGCTTTCTGTCTGCTTAAAAGGTCAGCTCGTAGCTCCCTTCTGTGAGATGATTGCTGCATAAGCGGGATCTTGACCTTGATGGGAATGCAGTCCCTTCGCACGGTGACAATCCATTTCGCGAGTCACTGCACGTCTCGCGGAAAGGTGTGGAACGTCACGTCTTGGCTCGCATGTGCTGCCCGGTAGTTGTGGCACCAAAGTCGTGCAAGAAAAATCTCAGCCATCTACGAAACAGGTCGAGCGCAACAACAAAAACGAAGCATGATGCGGCGTTCACTTGGAGGCAAACGACGGGACGGAAATGCTCGCTTTGTGTTGTGTGACGTCGGAGCTTCAATGTTGCCGACGAAAGCAGCGTTTACGCTAGGATGCGGTTGGAGCAGTATAAATTCAATTACTCATGCAGAGGGGCATATAAAATTCAGATATTGCACATATGATGCGTCTCCAGGCAATAACAATGATATTCAATTGTTTTCTCGAAAACAAAATTTGACCGGACAATCTCTTTAAGATTTGTACAAACAATTGAAAAGTCTCAATTATCCGAGCTCGAGTTAATGACAATTTACGCCCGCCTGTGGATGCGTTGCTACAATGTGGCAGGCTGATTTGTGCATTGCCTTTCTCGTTTCAACGCAGCGAAGCAGAAGGCAGCGAAGAACCCGACTTGTCGGCCGAGATTTCAAGTACTGCGCTCTCTTTTTTGCTGAATTATGCACCGTCGATCTCTGCGCTAGTCCTGCAAGGACTGGACGGATCCCCGGATGACGGCGTGCTGACGGAGCTTCTTCGGAACCTCGTCCTGCTGATGCGTTGCCGAGGCGAGTGCTGTGACAGCTCTGTGAGACAGTATTCATCAAGTCTAGCTTGCTTCTTCTTGTATTTTCCGGTTCTTTGTTTTGACTTCAGCATTTTCATTTTCACATGGCTGTTTGCATTTTCCGGCGACTTAATTTCCACTTTGCGGATGACGAGCAAACAGATTTGCTGGAAATAACACCACCAATCAGATTGCCTGCGATCCGGGTTCCGCCGCCTGCTTTTCTGCTCGGAAGGACGTCGGACAAAAGCGGTGATTCGGAGTCGCTGGGAAATGTGAATCTGACCTCGCATATGTCGGTGACTTATGTAGAGTTGAATTCGCTTCGACCTAAGGAGGCGAAACAAGCGTCCCGACGACTAAGTGTCGTAGGCCGCGGGGAGTGATCTCCTCATTTTTACCATCTTTTTGTCTATTGGGATTTTGCTCTGGAAAGCCCTTTACCGTGCTAGGAAGTTTGTGGCCTGTCATCGAGTAAGGTTAAAGAGCCGATTATAAAACTTGCGGTGATCGCGTGGCACTTTCAGAGCCGTCAAGTACCGAAAGCCTCGTCCAGTTTGTGCCAGTCGTTGTGACGCCGTGGGCATCCCGATTCGTGAGTGATGTTTTTTTAATGTTCTTTGTACTCTTTGTCTATCATGTTTAAGCCATTTTTCATCTCTTACGTTTGATCACGCTTCAGTAAGGTTCACGTGGATGAGGAGTGCAGGTATTATTTAGACGTGTACATTTTCGGCTCGTCACTTCAAGATGAAGCTTGCGCTCTGTTGCAATTCTCTGGCATTAAACTTCTTGGATCCGGTGAGAAAGCGGCCCAAGTCATACTCACCTTTAATGCCCAAGTTTGTCTGTGTTCATCTGCTGCCATTTGCACTTGAAACATGCACTGTGCAGCTGTGATACCTACCGTATTCTAGTGTGAAAACTAGGGATGCCGCAAACTTTTTTCGAATCGAAGTTTCGATGATCGAATCAAGCGATTCGGAAGGTTCGAAAGATTTTGCATTTTCGAATTTTCGATATCGTAAAATTCGACGGAAGTCGAATTTTCGAACTTGTTAAGCTATGAAGTTTGACGCTTTTCGAACCGTCGAACTTATTACGCTAAAAAATTCGATCCTTGTCGAACTTTCGAACTTATCACACTGCAAAATTCGATGCTTGTCGAACTTCCGAACTTGACTGACCAAACAATTCGATGATTTTCGAACTTTCGATTTTCTCGCAGTATAAAGTTTGAAGCTGTTCGAACTTTCGACTTTCCTATGCTAAGGAAATCGATAATTTTCGAACTTTCGAACTTAATTATCAATAGAATTCGAAAAGTTTCGAACTTTCGATTCCTGAAAAGTCAGAAGTTCGACGAACTTCGAACTTTTAGGGTAAAAGTTCGACGTTCGTCGAACTTCGAAAGACCGGCGGACGGTTTCATTTGAATTCAAGTAGTGAGGTACATTCGTAATTTTTTTTTTTCTCGAACTTTTACATGCGCTGGACCGTTCTTTACGAAAGACAATGCCGTTTATTTCAATGTTCTGGCATGCTTAGTTTTAAAGAAATAAATTCCCGAAGGAGCGAGGAAGGACGACGGGTTTTTGACGATTATCGTTTATGCCAGATTTGAAGCGCGATGTAGCCGAAGCTATTTATGGTAGAGATGTTAAACTTTTTAAGAATGATCTATGTATAAACCAACACACTGTTTACCAACAAGCCCGCTTTGCCCACAACAGGTGTGGGCACTGCGCATGCGCAGAAGCCAAATTTGGGAGGAATGAAGCGTTAGCGCATGCGCAGTACCGACAGCAGCGCCACCGCGGTCGTATGACGTCAGCAAGTTGAGTTGGTGTATAGCCTAGATAAGTGTCGTCTTAAGATATGACTATTGTTATTCAAGGTGAGTTTCGAAGAAATGTCCAAACATGTATCTACATGCAATTATGCCCTAAACTTGGTATTTATTTTCGTCTAAGTTGTTTGAGGTATCGCATTTAAATTAACACCACAGACAGTACATATCATTGCCATCTGCAGAATACAAAATAATGTATTTATTGTTTTTTCACGTTAAGGAATAAATTAACTCATGGGAGAAGATTTCCAATATTGTTCAAGTTCAGCACGTCATTAAAAGAAAACATTTTTTTTTTTCGCTTCACGTTCCTTGGACGTGTTTCTTTTAGCCTGTACACATTTTGGTAGGAGAAAGTTGTTTCGAAGTTCTGAACCTCTGAATATGCAAGAATACAACACATCCGGCGAGTTCTTGATAGTTTTTCTTTCTCCAGCTTTTTATCCCCGCATTTAATAATTTTTTTATTTCTTTTATTTTTCTTTTTTTCCATTGGCACAGTTATTTAGGTCGTAAAGACATAGCTTTGAACTTCCGAACCACTAAGCATGTGACGAGTAGTGCCTTCTGACAACGAGTTTCTAACAATGCCCATCTACGCGGTCTTTTATGCAGTGAAGAGCGACAGTAGCTATACATAGGCATAAATAATTTCAGATTAAAATAAGCTCGACTACGCCCTCTTTCCCCGTATTGTTTTCTTTAACAGTCCGAAATATCTGGAAGGGGGAAAGGGGGGCTGAGGCCCCCCCCCCTCCCCCCTTCCCCCCTCCCCTCTTCATCCCCCGTTTTTCCTCTTCCGACGCCACTTGTATGGTACAACGCTCCTCGACCTCGAGTTGTGTCGGCTTCTGTGCTTTTTGCGAGGCGATTCCTCCGTCCCAGAAAATAAACCTCCAGGACAATTACAAACTTACTCGGGCGGCATTCGATCGGATTACTACCAGCGTGCAAGGGGTGGGGAGGTAGTTTGCCAGGTCGCTTCAAGGTTTTTCTGAGCCTCAACCTCCTGCCCGCCCCTGGCCATTTCGAACTGGATGAGTATTGTAAAACAGTGTGTTCGTGTGATATCACTACTGCGTGATGCACGTTAAAGACCCCCCCCCCCCCCCCCGGGCTGGCGGTCACAATTACTGATCTATGGTCACACGTCACTCTACACTGGTAAATATTCCAGCACATCCGGGACACTTGTCGTCTCATTTAATTGCCTGACCAACTTCGCAGAGCCTAGGTATCACACCCTAAATTTTTTAAACTTGATTTCGTGAAAACCAGTGAGTCGTGAAAACGTTATTTGAAACTGAAACTGTGGAGGAACTTGAAAACTGGACTTCGAACTTTGAAAACTTGGACTTAAAAAAAAATCAAAATCTTCAAAGTTTTTTTTTTTTTTTTCGTATTTAGCGTTAAAAGAGAATCGAAACTTTCGAACTTTATGCAGAAAGAAATTCGAAATCTTCGAATTGTTCGAACTTCATGTCTATAAAAATTCGAAGCGTTCGAAGTTTTCGAATTTTATTTCCAAAGAATTTCGAAATCTTCGACTTTTCGAACTTCAGATCTTAAGAAATTCAGATTTTTCGAATATCTCGAATTTCAAGTTAGGAAAGTTCGAAATCTTCGAATTTATCGAACCTGAAGTAAAAAAATATTCGAAATATTCGAACCCGAAATTTTAAAAACCGTGAAAGCTTCGAACTTTTCGATTTCGAAACTCTACTGTGATCGAAAGTTGTGAATTTTTCGAATTCGAACCTCGGTCGGTACGAAAATATTGAAATTTTTCGAAATCGAACCTCAGTTTGCTTCGCAAATATCGAAACCTTTCGAAATCTAACCTAGGGTGGTTCGCGACATCCCTAGTGAAAACAATCAGATGGGATTGGTATTGGTAATTTTTAGAGTAACCTGAAATTGGTCTAAATTATGGTTACTTCTCAAAATTTTGTTGCAAAATACTCTAATGTATGCTGATTTAGTCTAAGCGTCACTGCTATGTGTTGTCTCTTGTCTCATCGTGTGCTGTGACAAGAGTGCTGAATCAAGAGGGAACTGTACCAATATCTTCTCTGTGCTGGAGACAGCAATTGTAGCAGTACATATCAGCATCATGTTAGTTTTTGAATGTAATTGAAATGTGACTTAGTTGCTTTTTGTATATAACAAACTAGACACGTTTGTAAGAATATAACTGAATTTGTAACCTAACCTAACTAAATTCCAACTCGGGCAACTAACTTGAATATTTATAAGAGTATAATAAAACAAGACTAATAGTCAAGTTATAATATTGACCAAAATGGCTCGTTACTGCTTTAAATGAGTCAAGTGATGATATTTCCACTAAAGGTGCAGACTGGCAGTTTCACTTCCTTTTTCATATTTTAGCAGCTTTACTTGTCATTTTCGTGTGGTTGATATTTAATTCTGTTGCTGAATGCTGTCGTGGTGACACGTTTTTGCAACCTACTGAAAACCTGTACCATGACAGTGGCGGTGTTGGAAGCACTGGACGGTGTCCGTGCAGAAAGGCTTCCAGATAAGGCTATGAAAGTAGGGACTGGCAAATCCTCTGGCTTACAGTGGAGTGCACTTTCAGGGTGGCCAACCCAACACGAAGTTCTTGGACAGCGGGCGTCGGATAAAGTCTGGGGGAAATGACCCTGTGCTTTGCGCAAGCCTGGCAACCCTGGCTTTCTTCTGCCCGGATGACCTGCTGACGGAGCCGCTACTGCATCTCGCTCTTGTGAGTTCTTCCCACCTTCGTGGAGCTTTGGGATGTTCTCGTGTTTTAAAGGGACACTGTAGTGGATTCGAAACTTAGTTTTATGGTTCAAACATATAGCAAGGTTGTCCTAGGCAATGCAGTCCAAGTTTTTTTTTTAAACAAATAATCACTCGGATGGATAATTACTTCTCAAGTGTTCCGAGTTCTGTTGGGAAAAGAGTGACGGTAGCCCTGAGCAGCTAACTCTTGATTGATTGGTGGTTTTCATAGTGAAATACCGTAAAACCAACATATAATACAAAATGTTTTTTTTTTGTTTTTTTTTTTTTCAAATTTTGCCATGTAAAATTTGCGGCTCGTATTATAGGCGGGTCCCGACAATTTTCAGCTTCGATGAGGCGCCATCTAACGCAGTTTGACGTAGTTTCGGTTTCGAAGCAATATGGCGTTCAAAACAGCTATCATCGTCATTAAAATCACAATGTTTGAGGCGCCGCTATTCGTCCACAGTCAGGCTAGGCAATGGAGTCGGCGCGAAAACAAAACTTGGCCGCCTTCAAAAAAAGTAATTTTAGTTGCGGAAGACATCGGCAACAGTGCTGCCGGGCGACAATTCGCCGTAAATGAGGGCAGCATCCGCGGACGGAGACGACAAAAGCAAGCTCTGTTCGCGTGCAACGGAACGAGAAGAAGCTTTAGGAGCCCGAAGAATGGCGTGTTCGCCAACGTCGAGGCAAGTCTCAGCGACTTTTGAAAAGAGCAACGTGAACGGCGCCTTGCCGTAAACATCGAGCTGCTGCATGAGAAGGCGAGAGAACTTTGGCGAGCCTACATTGGGTTGCTCGCTTTATGCGCCACGCCGGGTTTTCACTGCGTCGGCGCACGCTCGTCGCTCGCTCTTTCAAGAAGTGCGGGATTTCAAATGCGCTCGACGGCAATGAATACGGCTGCCTTTGGGAGGAGGCGTCGGACAAGGAGTCTGATGGAAGTGATGACAATGATTAAGCTTCAATTACAACGCAAATAAGCGTTCTTCTTAGGATTTCCTGGGTCATATTTTACGCGGAAAATTTTCGTGTTCCTTAAATTGTTTCCTATTATACGCAGATAAAACTTTTTTTCTTCTTTCGCGGCCCTCAAATCATGCCTCGTATTATAAGCAGGTTTGTATTATACGCGGGTTTTTACGGTAAGCCCGAATTTAATCTGCAAGTGTTGTGTCTTGGTTCTTGGGCCTTCTTTTGGTCATGCTTCTGTTGAAATCTAAGCGAGAACCCTGCCAGAGGCCATTTACGAAGAAGTTTAAGGTAACCAAACTAAGTAGCCGCCTCAATGGGAATTTCTTTGTTCTGCTCCCAACAGACTGAGGGATCACCACAGGTAAAGGAGGGGGCACTTCGTGCCTTGGCTCCGTGCATCCAGCGAGGCAACTGTTCGGCCAACATCGTACGCAGCTTGTTGTGAGTCGAGTCCTCCAACCGTTTCAGCATGCAGCGTGGCACCAATGGCGCATGTTTTTACTTCCTAGCCTTGGTTCAGAATGCAGCTATTGGGCACAATCAGTAGCGACTCCCTCAGCTCCGAACAGAGTAACTCGAGTCGGAGTTCTCGGAGAAGTTACTGAACAACAAAAAAACCCGGCTCTTCAGCTACTCCTACCCAGTTTCCGCTTCCTTCCCTTTGGCAGACGCTCTCCGAATAAAATGGAAGCAGGTGACGCCGAACACGATCGCTTTTATTTGACATCGACATTGAAGAAGTCTCGACAAGGTTGTTAGAGAAAAAGCGAGTGACCAGATGTCAGCGTTGCTGTTCGAAAAACCGCCGAAAACGTTGTCAACTCAGGGCAAAATATAAAGCTTGGTGTATTTACGCCGCCGGTTACAATATTTTTATACGGTCCTATGTTTGTTCTTCACTTATTTACAAACTTTTTATGAAACATGTTCATATAGAGTTCAATCCACTTATAATGATAATGAGAAAACATGAAAATTTAGTTGTTAAAACCAATTATCGTTGTATCTGGACTTGAAACTGAGTGTTTTTAGCCTAGAAACTGATCGTTATAAGCAGTACTTCGTTATATTCGGTATCATTATAAGGGGATTGCACTGTAGACACGGGAAGTTGGCCGCACTTGGCGATCAAAGGTTTGTCGGCCGAAGCGAGCGTCGGTCGACGTCTCATACTTGCACACGCCCCGATTTAGCTATGCAAAAAAAAACATTAATCAGGATCAGTGGGAGTGTCCAACCGCATACACCAAAGTTACGTTCATACCCTGCCTTGCTCTGTTCAGCACGGACTGGACTATCGTCGGTGATCACAGAGTTTCCGTGCAACGACGATCAAAACACGGCGCCAAATGAACGTTTACATGGTTTATTAGCAAAGCCAAAAAAAAAAAAATGCTTCAAGACTTTTTTTAAAAGGAGCCCAAGCTGGTAACGAAATTCAAACGTGTTATTTGTCTTACCTTGAGCACTTTTCATTGACAAAAGTGAACAAACCGCAGACCCACGCCGCAGCCGACACGGCTTCTCCTGCCATTTTGTTTGTTTTTTCTCTCCGAGCGCCGGAACTCGGTACGCAATCCGGAAATACGTCATGCTTTCCACTCCTAGTGGAAGGAGCGCTGGCTCCTTGACTTCCGGAGCCACTGCTGAATGCGCCCATCGATAATTCAGAGTCTGCAGTGGCGGTCTGCCTACGAGAGTGGGCTCTGTTGTCCCGCTTGCTCAAGAAGTCTCGGTGTTGATTGCCAGGTTGGCGATCGACGGTATGGCGGAAGGCGAGCTGTTGGCTACCGTCTCTTGTGTCAAGGACCTGTGCTGCGTTTTCTCCAAGCAGGCCAAGAGGTTTGCTAATTGTTTCTTTTTGTCTGTTTTTTTTTTTCTTTCTGTATTCAAAATTTATTTCTATGTTATTTTCTTTCTTTTTAGTGTTTACTGCGCCGTTGACTGGCAACAGTCCGTCATCGTCTGCTGCTGTGCCTGCGGAGAGGGTGAGATGCTGTCTGCTCAGAGGCATTCTGTGTCGCAGTGAAGTTCCATCGAAATGCTACTATGTTAGGGTGTCCTTAGGACTCTTAATGAGGGCCATTCAAGGTTCTCAAAGCCTTTAATAAGAACCATAGATGATCTTCATTACTGGATTGTATGGATTCATGTAATACAGCTAGACAGCGGACTACATCACGAAAGAGGGAATGAGTGGGAGAAACAGGTGAACATAAAGGAATGAGTGAGTGGAGCAGTGGTGTATCAACTTGTTTTTGAGTGGAATGGCAAACCAGACCCCCCCCCAGGGCCAGGGTTTGGTATCCCTTGGGACGTGGTATCCCTTGGGCGCCGCCGGACAGTATTTGCCCTGGCCAGTAGCGGCTGTTTCAGGGGCGGGCAAAGCACATGCCTTGCCCCCCCACTCTGAAAACTGGGGGGGCAAGCGCCCCCCTTGCCCCCCCGGTTGGTACGCCCATTATGTAGTAAATAATTACCGTTTTACTCATTTTTACTCGCAGTGTCCTTGTGTATTCAGTTATTTTTAAGGTGAGTCGAGTTAGCTGCTAGATTATAAAAATTGAAAAAAAGAAATGGTGCAAAGTACAAGAGAACACACCACTGCACTGTCTGACAATTGAGCTTTTATGTGCAGTAACAGTATAAGTACCGATGACGTAAACCGAAAATGCTAAAGTAAAAAATTGTGGCCTTTCGTGTGATTTTATACTCTTTTGGGTCGACGTCTTTACAGTTTATTCTGTGGCATCAACTTAAATAAAATTCAGTTGTTAGTCAGGGCTGTGGTATGTTAGTCTTCTCTTCTTTCTCCGGGCTTTTGCATGTTTTCTTTTAGGGGCGAAGCTCCTTAGGGGCTAGCCATGTCCGCCGTCCGTTGTCCGCCGTAGGCCCGTGTCGGGTGCTCGTGCTTCTGCTCGTGAGATCACGTGCTCACGAGCACGTGAGCACATGCTCACGTGCTCGTGTAGGGCAAAAAAAAAAAAATTGAAAAAAAAAAAGATGAAAGAGATTATGAAGAAGAAAAAGAAGGAAAAAGAAAGAAAAAGAAGAAAACCACACATTCTCCTACTGACATGAATGAAAAGGCTCAAAGAAAAAGAAGAAAAAAAAGAGTAGGGGGTTCTGAGATGCCATCCCATCTGTCTGCTTAAAAAAAGAAAAAGAAGAAAACCACACATTCTCCTACTGACATGAATGAAAAGGCTCGGCATGCTGCGGCTCGGCGTCTACGCAGACAAGCACCACCAGAGCTTCGCCCCAAGCAACATCATTCACCACGTGGAGATGCGGTCAATTTTTCAGTTACTTGGTTCCTAATTTTTCTCTCTTATTGTGGAAACACGTCTTATTGCAATGTCTTTATGATTCCTATATTCCAGGGTTTATAAAATTATACACTTCTAAGATGAAGGCTAACGATAGAGGATGATGATTCTGCAGGGTCAACAAAGGCTCCCCTGGTGGAGGTTGAGAGTGGTCTGCTCAGCGAATGCCTTGTCAAGTTGTGTTCCAGCACCCATGTGACAGTGCGAGACGGTAAGATTGCCTCGATGCTCCCACGTCATGAGGTACCGTTGTTCACTTTGCGGCTTGTTCATTCCACGCAGGGGTGGTGTTCTATCTTCCGAGGATCTTGAACCACCTTCCCGTGGACTCTCAATTGGTTGCCAAACTCTTGGATTTTCTCGTGGACCCTGAAGCCAGCATCCGATACCGGTTCAGGTAAGAGTTTCAAACCGCAAAAGCATACCATTGTATTCATTCTTCTTTCATTTTGTCCGCACGTCGGCAATTCGAAATTAGATTCAACTTCTGTGCAGCTCTGTTTAAGGGGAGCTTCCTAGGTAAGTGAAGCTTTGCAAGATGCTTGTTTGATCCCCAGAATCTTCAAAGTGGTTCCTTCTTGGTCCTTCCGAGAAAATACAGTAGGGTAAAGAGAATGGGAACAAGAGCTAGAAGCTTGCGCAATTTGTGGTTCACGCATATTGCACAATTTTTGGTTCGCGCACATTGCACAATTTGTGGTTCACGCACATCGTGCTGAGCGGAGCGGTAACACCAATGAAGGATTGGAAATTGTGCCTGCACTATATATATTGTCACGCTGCCAGCTGGGATACCGGTCCTACTTTGTGTTCGTGGAAAGGAGGGGAAGGTATGCTTTGCGGAAGCGTTATCAATTTAAATCTGTTGAGACACTTTTTTTCTGTTTCTCCACTGCTAGGGAAACTTTTTCTTTTTGGGTAGGGAAAAAGAATAAGAAACTTTGCCTCTATAGTTGGGGAAATTTTTTTCCTAACAGTTCATCACTTCAAGCATTAGTGGCCGCCGGAGGCTCGAACATTCAGGACCAGGTCATCCGTCGGCTGAGGAGAGCATTGGACGACGCGTGGCAGGCATCCAACACTCAGCTGCAGGACTCCCTGCTGATTACAGTGTCGCAACTTGGCCGTCACCCCCTTAACGCCGAGCTCCGGGAATTTGCAGTGCTGTGTTTGCTTGAGCACTCACTCTGCTGCTCTCCTAACGTGGCCGAAGCCGCTACACAAGAGGTCAGCTTTTTCTAGTGACCCTCTTTAGAGACTTTCATGTTGCACTTTTTGATCCAGGGTGTTAAAGTTTTTTTAGAGCGCAGCTCTTAGGCGCTCGTTTCCGGCTTGAGCGGCGTCGCCGTCGGCGTCAGCGTAACCGCGCGGTGCATTATGGGAAATATCCCATTATGCACCGCGCGAGCCCCCCCCCCCCCCCCCCCCCCCCATCCCGGGGTCACGTGACCTGGGGGGGGGGGTCACGTGACCTGGGGGAGGAGGGGGAGGGGGTCACGTGACCTGGGGGAGGAGGGGGAGGGGGTCACGTGACCCCCCCTCTCCCCCCGAGGTCATGTGACCTCCCCTCCCCCTCCTCCCCGAGGTCACTTGACCCTGGGGGGGGTGACGTGACCTGAAGGGTCACGTGACCCCCCCTCCCCCTCCCCCCCGAGGTCACAGATCACGACCCCCCTCCCCCCGGAGGAGATTGAAGAATGAGGGGAGGAGGAGGAGGAGGGGTATACCCTCCCCTAATTACCCTTCCCTCCTCCTCCTCAAGAGCTGCGCTCCAATTCGGCGTTACAGAAAGTTGTAAACGGCTTTCACTTTTTTTTTGTTTTTTTTAAATGGATTTTTTCGGAAAGTTATTAAAGGGTCTTGTAGAAAAATGTCTATGGATTGTAGGGACATTCCCTTGACATTATTCTCTTAAACCTTTAGGGAATGTCCCTATACTAGAATGTAGGGACATTCCCTTGACATTTTAGGTGTTTTCATTGGGTTTGGGTTTTTTTTTTTAAAGAAACAATGTTGCTTGCACTCTGATTTAGGAATTGCTTCCCCAACAGATGTTTTTCTTGACTTCTCTTTTCTTAGCATTTTCTTGCTCCTAAATAACTTTCTAAAAATCTTATTATTGACTGTTTTTTTTTGTTTTGTTTTTTCAGTTGGATGAATTGACGAGGGCTCTCAGCTCTACCACATCAGACTTCTTCAAGCAGTTTCGTCCACTGGTGGGCAAGGTACGGTTAACGGGTTAATATCACTCGTCACCATGGTACATCCCTGACCTTTGCATTTTTTCATCTTGCTCCGTTATGATGACATCTCTAGCCTCAAATTGTTTGATACTCGTCATTACTTACGCGTGACCCTGCCTTCACATTACTCTGTTCTTCCCACACACGATTCTTCGCCTGCTCCCCTGGAGTGTGATTCCTCGTTTGGGCGTCCACCGCACGTGGCGAATGCACATTTCTCCGATGCCCAAGTTGATGCATCCATTCTTAGATTCGGTTTGCCGTTTCTATGTAACTTTGCGACATTCTTTTTCCGGCACTCCAGTTCCTGTTTGAGAGCATGATCAAGTCCTGTTCGGAGCGTCGATTCTCTCTGGGGAAGTTCCTGAGTCCGCTGGTGGGGGCCTTTGGCTTCGCCGACGTCCGCGCCTTGCTCATTGTGAGTGGTTTTTATTTCGATGCTGTTCTGAGTCGGCGCGCACCACCGTATGCAGAGTGCAAGTCCGTCTGCTTTTTAGGGGCGAAGCTCCTTAGGGGCTAGCCATGTCCGTCCGCCGTCCGCCGTAGGCCCGGCGTCGGGTGCTCGTGCTTCTGCTCGTGAGATCACGTGCTCACGAGCACGTGAGCACATGCTCACGTGCTCGTGTAGGGAAAAAAAAATTGGAAAAAAAAAGATGAAAAAATTTATGAAAAAAGAAAAAGAAGAAAAAAAGGAGTAGGGGGTTCCGAGATGCCATCCCATCTGTCTGCTTAAAAAAAGAAAAAGAAGAAAACCACACATTCTCCTACTGACATGAATGAAAAGGCTCAAAGAAAAAGAAGAAAAAAAAGAGTAGGGGGTTCTGAGATGCCATCCCATCTGTCTGCTTAAAAAAAGAAAAAGAAGAAAACCACACATTCTCCTACTGACATAAATGAAAAGGCTCGGCATGCTGCGGCTCGGCGTCTACGCAGACAAGCACCACCAGAGCTTCGCCCCAAGCAACATCATTCACCACGTGGAGATGCGGTCAATTTTTTGCAGGGGTTGTGGTGACGTCGGAATGCCAAGCTCTGATTGGCTCTGGGGGTAGACCTCGAAGCGAGCTGCCTTGAGGTCTACCCACTGTCCCTCAATCGGAGCCAATTGAGCTCCACGTTCCGACGTCACCGCAACTCCTGCAAAAGAAGCAGACGAACTTGCACTCTGCATATTGATAATTTAAAGAAAAGTGTACGAGGTGGGCACAAAACAAACACGAGTCGCACAACTTGTTGCATCGGTTGTGTCTTTGTCTTTTGCACAGTTTTTAAACAATAATTTAAAATTATTATTGCCATTATGGAACAATGTATCTATAGCGAATAAACCAGCATACAGCCCTGTTGCAGTTTGCTGTGTCTTGGCGTAAGTAATCTGTGCCCCTGCACTACCAACCTGCCAGAGGCCAGGGTGAGGTACGAACTGAACACAAGTGCTTTGTCGGCGTTTGGCTGAGACTCGTGCTCAATGAGTGAGGACACGGGTTCCTAACATATGCTGACTTACCACTCCTGTCCAATATGTGCCTAAAAGAAGTGAATGTGAAAGCATGCTTGCATGTTTAAATAACCAATCCTCTGTGGCAAAGGTGCTTGGCACTTGGGATGAACCACAGAAAAGAGCCAAGGCCACGAGAGCTCTTGTTTGTTTCCTAATTGAAACATGCTTGGACTTTTGCTCTTAGAGGATGAACCTCGGCATTTATGAACAGTGCTGCGTTTATATGTGCCCAAACTTTTAACTTTCACACCTTCTATTCTCCACTGCTTCCCCTCCTCTTTTAAATGATTTTTTTTAATCTCCCCATCACTCTTCCCCAACGGATAGTGGTCAACCGGAATAATTAATTACCTAGTTTAACTTCTTTCTATTCCTGTTCTATTCCTCCTTGGAGCACTACAGCCTATGCGTGAACTTCCCACTCTAGTCCCGCTGAAATGATAGCTTTGTCAGGGCTTTCTTTTGAAAACACTACGCCTGACAGCGTTTGCACCGTACCACTACCTTTACCACGATAATATGGGAATCGAGCCTGCATTGAAAAGCTTTGCCTAACAAACCATTTCGACAGAAAAAAGTTCCTTTCTTGTTTTTCTCTAACGAAGCAGTCACTCTCCCCGGATTCTTCGATGCGCTCAACAAAAACCATTCAACCACACACGTCGCCATTTCACATTCAAAGATCTTGCACCACCTGTAGCCAGCTTTGTGCACCACAAAACCTGGTTTTGGTTGTTATATTCACAGTATGACAAAATATGATCAAAATGCAGATAGTGCGATAATTTAACCGACCTCTTCTGCTAACCTGTTGCTACCCGCCGCGTCGACGCGCGAGGTGCCAGGGCTAGGCGGTGCAAGACGTCATTCGATTCAGACGGTTCAGAACGGTGCGTGTCCACGACGGGGTGGATTATTCACGCCAGTCTGATCTTCGTTTAGCGTGTCCTGCAGGTGAATAAACACATATTACTTTGTTCTTGTTTATGAGGATTTTTTTTTTTTTTGTTAGTCTTGTGAAAATTGTAGATAAAAGTTTTGGTATTTAATTTGACATTCAACTTTTTTGACGACTGTTCGATTCAAATTCTCTTCGAGTTGAAATTTCATCATTTACGTACCTCTACCGTAAAATCCTGAGAGATTCCCCACCCCCGAAAGGTGATTCGCCCCCTATTCTTGGCTTGATTCGCTATTTTATTTTAAGCACCGTAACATAGCCCACTCCTAGTAATCATAGTGTTCGGATCAACGATGACCTCGGCGTAAATGCGTCTAGTTAGCTATGGTGGAATATAATCGAACGCTACTGACTGGGAAGTACGGTCGTCTTTGCTTCATTGTCCCTCGCCGTGATAACAAACTTGACAGACACACGTGATCTAAAAATATAATTTTTTTCAACTTTTCTCGATTGCACACCGAAAGTTTACCCGCTCCTTATTTTTACCCAATTTTCTCTCGATTTTAGGTGGTCCATCTCGGGATTTTATGATAGCTTAACTTTTTTTGTCTCTGCTACTTTGTCAGAGCGTGCTGCGTTTCCTGTTGCCGCCGCTGGTGCTCCAGTCGGACACGTCTTCCTCGCGTCTGCTTCGTGCCCTTGCACGAGAGTTGAAGACCAACCGTCGAGACCTGCTCATGACGCACTTCCGACATGTCTTCACCTACCTCGTCTGCAACGCTGCTGGCAGCCAGCTTGCAACCGCCCTCTCCTTCGTCGAGGTGAGGGGTCGACAGCGACTCGGTCGAACGAACCAGTAACTTCAGCGGTGTTGCCCCACGTTAGAGAGATAAAGTGGTCTTTTCAATGTCGGGGATGGCGAAGAGATGTCATTGAAACAGCCACCCCGCGCCGAAATGCAGCGCGAAATTGGACAGTGGCGATGTTTTGTTATCAGCCGAAGTTTCAGCGCTTTGGTTTTCTGGTTGTTTTTTTGCAGGAACGTTGCTTAGCTTTTGCAGACTTTTTTTTTATGTGCAACACCACTTTTAGTTTATTCGTTAAAAGTGGGCTAAAATATATTAGAAGTGTGCTAGCGAGAGCGTGCAACGAACATCAGCTCATAATAACCAATATTTCGCTATTCCCAGGCTTTTCATAACTGGGTTCGACTGTACTTCAGTTACTGGATAAACATTTTAAAAGTTAGATGAGTCACCCTGTCCACAGCTAAACTACTAAATTCGCCACAGTGATGGCACGGAGAATATATTCTTAAATTTGTGTACGAAAGCATAGAATAGCTAGTGGGGAGTGCATTTCTCCAAAGAGGTACATGTATGCCATCTTCCATTCACACTTCCAGTAAACCAAAGCTTCACTTGCTACCATTAATATGGAGGTATTTCAGTTTACATGATTACCACAAGGCGGTAAAGGGGCCTCTTAGTGTGTCTGATTTGTTTGAACATTAGATAATGTAATTATGGGCCCAGCAGTTCAAGACTGCGTTGAGGCTGCGCATTGAACCGCCTGCACATTGAACCTTTTGCTATTATTAACGTTTGGTGACCCAGAGCTGCTTACTTTTTTATGAAGTCACACTTGTAACTATATGCTGATGCCTATGCTTTATATCAAATTACCTTTTTCTATCTTTTAACCGAGTAAAATGTGTCAATCACATCTGGCTGCTAACTTGCACGTTTTCCATTTTGAGGCGGAGACGGGCCTGGGAATCGGCAACGTCTTGCGCTTTGACTTCCAACGGATTCTCAACGAACTGCTCTTTCATCTGGGAAGCCACTACGACCAAGTCTCTGACGGACTGCTCGTCCTGGCCAAAGAAGACGGATTTCGTCCCGTCATGACGACTTCCGATTTGGTACGGTGCCTTCGTCAGCATTTCCCACTTTGCTGAGGGAGTTTTAGTAGATTTTTTTAATACCTTCAATAACGATACCGATAACGATACGACGCATGCGGAAAGGCGTCGGCGGAGTGTTGGATATTGTTATCGGAGGTATTGGGACAATCTACTAAAACTTCCTATCGAGGGAGTCCGGTTTTAATGGAAAAAGTGACGTAAAACGGTGTTTGTAGCGACAAAAATCTGAGAATGCACTGCTTAGGCAAGAAGGTCTGTACATCAAAGTTGAAGGCGCAGTGCCAAGAGACAGGGAATGGAGATTGTTTTAGGACTTCCATTTCAGGTGCACTTGCACAGGTGGTAATTTTGTTTTGAGGTTGGGCTGAATGCAAATAGAGTAGTTGTACTCGTTGAATAATTTGTGATCAAGCGGAATTGTTTTGAATGAATTGAATAGTGAGTAAAAATTATGTAATGCCTTATTGATGCACCATTCACAGCACTGGAGGGAATTAACAAAAATTATAGTCTCGCGAAAAGAAAAATGTTTTTCAGTCCTCGCTCATTCTCTAACACTCTATATGTATTCTATTCTGTGTCTTTAATTTAGCGCGTAAGCATCTGTTATAGTGTTCACTGTTTTCCAAGTTCTGTGTTCGCTGTAGGTAGCGCATGTTTTCTTTGATGTGTTGTGGAGTCATTAGTTTGCCCCTCCCCCACTATAGTGCCCTCGCAAATGCTGTGGGGTACCTGAAATATCCATATTAGAAAACTACTCAGTTTGGTTAGGGGCGCCAAATTAGTTACCGTATGTAAGTGATGCCAAAATGTCGCTATGTGTTCAGGTGCTGTTTGTGGACCTGCCTGAGAGTTCCACTGTGGTAAAGGCGGCACTGGTGTTTCTTCTTTCAGACCGACTTCCTACAGCCGAGGCTTCTGGGGTTTCTGACATTCTTCGACCTGCAGCTATTGAACAGGAATGTCACAGACGTCAAAAAGAAGCAGGCACGTTCGTTTTCTTCCCATTTCCTTCGCCGAATATGTGTTGTAGGGTCAGATCATGGCCGTCTTTTCTTTAATTTTACTAAAGGAAATAAGGTGGCAGTGTGTGTCGTCTTTTTTCTATAGCTTTATCTATGCTTCATCTAGTCTGTTTCTGCTAATTTGGCACACTGTAGAAGCTATGTTATAAGTGACTCAGTGGATGCACAGCGCTATGGAGCGCTGTCATGTGACTTTCTCCGTCGCTCTTATTGGATCAAAGAGGCTGTAACTTGCCATTTGTCAAGTTAATTTAAAATGAAGTATAAAGCAATATACATGTTTGCAAGTTCAGTCTCAGGGCGCCGCCATCGTGTTCAGTGGGGAGCGCTTGGGTGCGGCCATAATTCGATTACAATGCCTTAGCAAGGCTTCGTAATTGGATTATGACATGTCCAAGCGCACCCCAGCCGAGCAAGATGGCAGCGCCCTGAAACCGGATTTGCACACGTGTATACCATCAGCGGTAAATGCATCAATCAATGTAACGCTTCCGGAATGCTTTATTGTTTTGAGGCGAGTGCGTTGGTGTTGTCTAAAAACCTACGAAAGAATTACACATAGAAGGACACAACACAAACAGCGCATATTTTGTCTGAAAAAAGATGTGCTGTTCATGTCCTGTCCATCTATGTGTAATTCTTTCGTAAGTTTTCAGTATTGCTTGGTAAGGTTTTTTTTGTTTTTTTTTTCGTATAACCAATGGATGGTTTGTTTTGAACAGGCGCTTTCAAGCCTGGAACGGATCATCAAGCTCATGGGACAGCGTCACGTGACAGCGCTGCGGATGAAGCTGATGGCGACACTCAAGCTGGCTCTCAGGCTCCATCACGGGGAATTTCCGGCCATCAATTGCAGCATTTGGAACACCTTTGTGCACAAGTAATTGCTTTTTACCTTGGCTTCTTTATACCTTAGATGGCCACTCTGTCCGGTTTACGGGGAGCTTTTGGTGCAACCCTTGCTGCAGTTGTTGCACAACCTTTGCTGCAATCATTGTGAAACTTTTACTGCAACTTTTGGTACAAGTTTTGCTGCAGCTTTTGCTGCAGCCTTTGCTACAACTTTGAGCATGCAAGAAAAAAGTGAAAGCCGTTTACAACTCCCTGTAACGCCGAATTAGAGCGCAGCTCTTGAGGAGGAGGAGGGAAGGGTACTGGGGGGGGTGGGTCAAGTGATTTCGGGAAAGGGGGGGGGGGGGGGGTCACGTGACCTTGGGGGGTCATGTGACCTGGGGAGTCACGTGACCTGGGGGGGTCACGTGACTCCCCAAGTCACATGATGATGCCGATGCCGATGACGTCATCAGTGACGTCATTGATGACGTCATCAGTGACGATGACGATGCGGGTGCCGATGATGTCATCAATGACACCACTGATGACATCATCAGTGATGATGACGATGCGGATGCCGATGACGTCGTCAGTGACGATGACGATGCGGATGCCGATGACGTCGTCAGTGACGTCACTGATGACGTCATCAGTGACGTCACGCGTCCCATAATGCACCTCGCGGTTACGCCGACGCCGATGCCGCTCAAGCCGTAAACGGGCGCCTAAGAGCTGCGCTCTTAAGGCTTGTTCACACATGCAGCGGAGCGCTCCAAGCATAGCACTGACCTCGTGCTAAGCGCGTGCTGACGGGGGCGTTCACCAGCTTTGTATCGCACCGTCAAAACTGTTGCTCATGGCAGACGACAAGTAGCGGACGGCACGTGAGAAGCGCTACATTAGCGCTTCGCTGCATGTGTGAACCGGCCTTAAAAGTGGTAGTCTCTACAAGTTCAGGTCTAAGACATGCATACTGTGCAGCCTCGAACCAGCATCCTTGGGTCCAATGCTGAGCCAGGTGACGGCCATCTTGCTCCCTCTCCTCAAACTCGACCCAGGAGGAGCCAAGGACATCTTTGACTTTCTCTTTGTTGAGAACAGGTGGGCACTGAGCAATCGTTTTTGTTGGTCAGAATTAAATTAGCTCTTTTTACAGCGGAGCTGTTAAAGGCTAGTTTCCCACGTATCGTGTCCGCGGGCAAACAAATTTCGACACAAAACTCCGACAGCTACCGTCATCTATGAGCGGCGGCGGCAACCAGACAACTTTCTTAGCTGCAGCTGATTGACTAGTTACTTCAGTCCCATCGTTGGCTGCTTAAACATTCACCGGTACTGTTAGGGCCAGTTCGCAGGTACACCTGTAGCACTACATCAACACTAGAAGCAGCAATGGTGCAGCACTGCAGGCACGTAGCCAGAGAAGGGGCCCACGGGGCCCGGGCCCCCCCCCCCAAAATCTTCTATTTTGCTGAGACCTCCTCTCCCCCCTCCCCCTCATACAGCATTTTGTCATGGGCGGGCCCCCCCAAAACAAAATCCTGGCTACGTGCCTGCAACACTGGATCACTAAGAAAGCTCAAATCCTGCACTACATCAGCAAGGTCAGCACTATTTTCAACGCTGACTAATACCACTGAGATATAGTTCTCCGGTGTATGTGAAAACAGAGATCAGTCTCTGCACAAATTTGGAAACGGCCCAAAACGACGCAAACTGTCTTTGCGAGTCTTAGACTTATTTTTAAGTGCTGTCTATTTAGCTCAACTCCTTTGACAAGTTTGCCTCCCCATCTAGGGAACGCTTCGAGGAGTATTTTCCCGACCTGCACTTCATTTCGGAACTTCCGGAGCTGGAACACGTCAAGGACGCCGTGGCACCCTCGGAACGGTCGGGGTAACTGCACTCCTTTTGGTTGTCGAATGTGCCGGGCTGAAGCCCTGTGATCACCGTTGCTCTTGCATCTTCGTGTCGAGGACGGCTAGTTTACAATACGAGGTTGCCTCGTACTGTAAACTAGTCACAGCCTTGTACTGTAAGCCTGCAGCGGTTCTCAAACTTGAATTTCGAAGTACCCCCCACCCGCCCACCTTGCTTGAATGGCATCTGGGGAACCGTTCCCGGTCTCAATATTGATGCGATAAAGCAGCGCAAAAATTTACACACATTGAAGCAAGAATGCGGATGATAGAAAGTGTCTGGTTCATAGATATGCACAGCTCAGATCTGCTAGAACAGTGCTTAAACTGCAAGCGCACTTCCCTCAGGGGCGAACGGTCGAGGAAATTCGGGAGCACGAGCAGCCCTTGGGCTCTCAGGAACTCGTTTTGAGAACCTATGCTCTAAGGTGAGGTTGATCCAATTGTAGAATTAACACTCCCCTTCACCTAAATAGTATCATTTCACTTTGTATTGCCCCAAGACAAAATTAAAGACTTAAACCCTCAATGACAGTTGGTACCTTCATTAACCTTAGCGTACAGCTTGACTACAGTCGCTGACTGATTTTTCGGACTTCGCAGGGACCGAAAAAACGCCTGAAAAATCAGCAGATTAAAACACTTGCCTTTATTACGTCTAAGCGGGCTTAGAAAAGCCGTCAATACTGCCTTGCTTCATGTTACACCTCCGCTTGCGTTCGGCCACTTTCAATTGCCTTGAAAATCGCTTCATTCTTTTCTAGCATTATGGTCGAGTACTTTCGCGCTTCTTAGCGACACTTTGCGGCGGTGGAAGTACAGCTGGGGCCATGACATCCAAGCCAGTGTAGTCCGAAAACAAAATTCGCCAAGACGAGATGAGAGGCGCAAGTCCACGACTGCAGGATGGCGAATGAACAAAGCAAAATGGTTACAATGGGGATGATAATGACGCGCATAGAGAGAAAAAAAGCTGGTGACGCTATGCTATGACTTTTTTTCTCTCTATGCGCGTCATGGTGAGGAGTTTTCCCTCGGGCACTTATTTGCCAAAGTATACGAAAGATTGTTTCATGGTCTCATTATGGCTAGTCAGCGGTTTGGGAAGCAATGAAACAAATTGATTGTGTAAGTCTTGTATTTCCAGGTTTATTTGCTGAAGCATTATTTTCTCCCCAGGCAAGCTGGCCTAAGCGCCATTCTTGGCAGCTGCTTGCACGGAATTGCCCATGAAAACCTGGATGTTCGTCTACTTGCGCTGGGCAAACTGAAGAAGGTTCTTTCAGCTAATCAGGTAAAAACAATCGGCTTGATTATGTGATTGCTTGACCCGTTAATGCATAGACTACCCTGATAGCTTTTATTTCTTTGCTGTCGATTGAGTGATGATTGATTAAAATTTTATTCTCAGAATGAACTGGCTGAACACCTGCTCACACGAGAATCTCTCGAGCCACTGGTTTCCAGGCTAGTGGTGCAGGTATGTTTGCAACCTAGAGTTTTCATTTTGGGGGTTCATGGTTTGGATTGCAATATGACTCCAGTTAAATCTTGCCATGTTGTCTAACTCTACTTCCTAGGCTATTGCTCTCCATAGGCATTTTTATCTGCCCTAGTATGATTGCCAGCTTCCAACTAAATAAAAAAAATGGCAATCACTTTGTTCGCGTCAGTTGTGTCTTGTCCTGTCTGACTTGTCAGAAGCCACTTTGTTATTTTTACTGCATTTTAGTTCAGTGCGCTTTGTTACAATGTGCATTGCCTGTGTAATTTTTATTTAAAATGTATTTTTGTTTTTTTAGAATTTTTTGGGTGAATGAAGTTTCTGCTGGTGGGTCAGAGAAACTTGCAGCTAAGAAAGGATCCACAACTCGAATTTTAACGTCCAAAGTTCTTTGGCTATGTGTTCGGCATTTTGCGAAGTCCAAATAAAAGCGTGGCCGCGAGGCCCGACACTGATTGGTTGACGGGTAGGAGAGCAGGAGTGAGGTGCTCGACGCTGATTGGTTATTGGGGAGGTCATGCGACCAGAGGGGTAGGCGAGGTGGAGCTTGACCACCTGTGCGCACTGAGGGAGAGGAGCTCGAGAGTATGGAAGGCTCTGGACGGTCGCCAGGTTTATCAGTCCGGTTAGCGGTTAGTAGCGCTTCATTGTAGGAACAACTATCAAGTGTACACATGGTAAACGTTAAACTACCTGATGAAGAGTACCCTGAACGTAGGCGTCTGGTAACTCGGGAGTATTGCAAATCGTTTGTGATGCTAGAATGTGTCCTTGTATGCCACACATTTGCCTAGCAATTTGCCATAATTTTATGCTCCCATCAAGTGCTCACATTGATTGCTAGCTGCAAGAAAAGCGGCGAAAAATGTGTACTATGAGGCAGTCGTGATGTGCCTGGCATTGTACGGTAGTCCATCATACTCTCTTGTTTTGAGGTTGGGTTAATGGTGGTATTTGTATGTCGTCTGCCTGTCTGCTTTGCCAGCTTTGATGGCCTTTGTCGTATATTATAATGAGCGATTAGTTCATCGGCTACCACATCATTGCCTTCCAGTTGCTCAGTGGTTGCAGAGAAGCGGACTCCAAAGTTCACATCCTGCTGGCTGAATGCTTCGGCGAACTTGGTGCCATTGATCCCGGTCGGTAAGCACCGGGTTTTTTTTTTTTTTATCACACCTGACACGAATGTTAACACCTTTAGTTTTTAAATACTGCGAACAACTTTATTTTTGCTGGCCCAATATTTCGTGGATATTGCCAAGTGCGTGTTTCGGTAGTTGTTTGCGGGCACAAAAGTTTGCAGTCTGGAATTGTATTCCATGTATACTCTTTACCATAAGGCAATATATATGCGTGACAAATTTGTTGCGAAATTATATTTCAAGTTGCAAAATTCACAAAAATTATGTCCTCGCTAACATTAAATCGTTGACAGTACTCAATCAAGATTTGGGAGGCTCACACCTTTCGTTCCACCATGTCCCGATTTGTCTGAGGCCTAAGTTCAAGTAAGGTCCAAGTTCAACCGTGTCGACAAGTCTAACCGAGTTCCAAGTTCAAAATAAGCCTATGGTCGACCAAAGTCTCAGTTCAGCCAAGGTCCCGGTTCAATCAGATCTCAGTTCGACCAAACCAATTTCACTATGTACCAGTTAGACTGAAGTCCCAGTTTCACCTAAACGTCCACTGGTTGCGAAGTTTCAGACTTCTCACTGCACTGGAAGCTTTATTCCGTCTTAATTCACTGTTTAATCTTTTAACGAAAAAATCTGTTGCAAGTCCTGCAATTGTTGCTTCTTGGAACTTGGAAGCTTATTACGTGATGTGTTTGTGCATTTGAATGCAGGCTTGAGCTGAAGGCCCTCTCAACTGGTGAAGCGGTTGTGGTGCACACGGGCATAGACGACGAGAACTTTGCGTACGACCTCCTTCAGCGACTCTGCCGGTCCTACCTGGCAGCGGAAGACAGCAGGGTTCAGGTGCGTCGGAAATCGTCTGGGCAGTTGCAGGCACATGGGTAACGTGTGCAATGGGCCCCAAAAAACGAGGTTATCAATTGACAGTATTGCTGCTTTCATACGTTAGTTATTTTAAAAACGAGTAAGCCCATCGTGGTGTGTCGTCATTTGCTGGTATATCACTGTGCATTACGTCCTCTTTTGTATGATTTGCTATATTGTTACTAATAATTCATAACGGTATCATTTGTGCACTGTGTTCATTGACAGCTTAAGAAACGTAGGGCATGGCAAGTTCTGAGCATCTTATTAGTGCTCTGTAGCCAGGAGATTCTAGCATTAGCCAATACGAACACCAAAGAATGAATCGCTAACCAGGAAGGGTGCACACTACTATATAGCCTACGCCATGGGTCTCAAACACGCGGCCCTCGACTCTGGGACGTGGCCTGCAATAGACCCTTTGCAAAAATCCCAAAAGCCCGCGCGCACCGCGCGACGAATAATGGGAGTCTTCGGCGCGCCCCACCCATCGTCGTTCCTCCCGCTACCACGTTGTATACGCGAGCAGGCGCAGGTTGGCGCTCGAGCGGCCGAGAGCCGAGTCGGACGAGCGACGAGCGCACGGAAATGGGAGAGAGGGTATCGCGTTGGCCATTTTGCGAGGCTGCCTGTATCTCATCCCTCTCCTTTGTACCGGCTGTGTCGTCTGCTGCACCAACGCTTTGTCGAACCTAGCCGAACCCTACCACGTTTGCGGTGAAAAGTAAGTGGATTAAGTGACACTGCCAGGCGTGGAGGTAAGTTACGACGAACAACGTATTCAAAGGGAATAGCTTCACTTGTCGCGATGCGTTTACGCTGCCACTGCGCCGCCAACAATGTACGACGTTCCGGCAGATGGGCAGGATGGCGGATGGCTGCGACGGCTGCTGGCAGTTCCTGGCGCTACTCGCGCGCAATCGCGGAGGCGGAACGAGAAAGCGCGTGATCTGTATTGAGGGTTCCCAAAATCCCCTGCCGTCGTGGCGCTGTACGTTTTGCAACAGGTCTATTGTCCTGTGCCTGCTAGCTTACCTTCCTATGCAACGATCGCTGCATGCACCATAAATGATGAACTCCCGTCGTCCATTTATTTCTACTGGAAACGGAGCTCTGCTCCTATGGGGTTTTATATATTTAGCACTAATTTTTTTTTTTTTTTTAGATTGAGGATTGTTTTGTGTTACAAACTGTTAAGGCACAAGTATTTTCTTATAGTTCTGATATAAAAAATTGTCAGGAAAGCAAAAACTACCATATACAAAGTTTTTATTTCGAACTCTCATAATTCCCGAGTAAATTGAGTGACATAGTAACGAATCTGTTGGTTTCTAGTTGTACTGAAAAATTCCAGCGTGTTGGTGGGATGGTAGTATTTTAAACCTTGTAATTGTGCTAGGTAAAAACCCAAACTACTTGTATGAACAAATCAAAGCTAAAGACGGTACTGGCAAAACGGCCATCTTGGAAAAAGCAAGTAGCACGAGATACCTTCTTTAGGAAATCTCTGCGTGTCGCCGAAAGACTCGACTGCTTTGCAACGTAAAACACTATCGCCTCTTTTTCGTTTTTTTAATGCGAAAGCATCAACTCTCTCATGGAGCGAACCGACGTTATCAGCTTTTATGCTGCACCAAACCCTAAACTCCCCTGCTCCAATGGAGCAAAGTGAAGCCGAGTTCTGATGGATAGGCTCTTACTGGCTGGCGCACGTCATCATGGAATGAGGCTCCCATTGGCTCTCATACGCTGTAGTTCCAAAAAATGCCACCAGAGAAGCCCTCTCCATGGTGGCGCAGCTCATGTAGTGGCCTGGCCACCTGTAAGAAGTGCGGCGGTGCGGGCCTGGCCAAACTCCGAAAATGCTGTACGGCTGAGCTCGGCACGGCGCGGCCACTTCACGAGAGCGCGCGCCCAGCCGCCGGCCGGCGAAATGTGGCCGTCCACGCCACTACGCTGCAGACGAACTGAGGGAGCAGAAGAATGACATTCATGCTTTTGCATTCACAACTCGTAAGAACTGCTTAGGTGTCCTCCAACTTTTTTGACCAAAAATATATATTTTTACCCCCCTACCCAATGTTGGCCCTCAACATTTTGGGGGTGAGCCACCTGACCCCCACACTCAGATGAGTTTGAGACCCCTGGCCTACACCATGAATTTCTTAACCTATTAGTGATACTATAGTAAGTATATCCTTTTAACATATACATGCATGATATTCATACATCCTGCATAACTTGTCCAGAGAGATTTGCTATTCTGCTTTCTGACTCTTGATTGGAGTGTTGCCTGTCTGCCCAGAGAGAAGTCTCTTATTCTTCTTACATAATCATAATTATTTTTTTTAGAGCTTAGAAGGGGCAGTGATAGTCCCGTGGCACTGTTTAGGTCCTCATTAACGAGTGTGGCTTGTTCTGTTGCGAAACGATCGTCCAGGACTGTTCGTCGTACGCCATCCAAGAGGTGCTCAAGATCTACAACTGCAGCGACAGCCAGTCCAAGTCGGGGCAGAGCCTGTGGAAGCGGTTTTCGTCCGACGTCCAGGAGCTCTTCACACCAATGCTCAGCTCGAGGTACTGAGGAGACTGGACTTTAGATGCGTTCACGTTACTTTTGGAAATTAATTAGGCATACGTAGCAGAACTGGACTAAGCTCACAGGCTGCACGCAACTGCATATAACGGTCACTTAGTAAACTTGCCTGTTATGTGCGTTATAAGCGCACCTCGGCAAACCTCACTCATCAGGGTCCTTACTCACCATCACTCACCCTCATCTTCACAGGTGAGGTGAGGGTGAGTGAGTTTCTGAATTAAGAAAATTCATGACTGTAAGGGTGAATGAGGATCGTGAGGGCTGTGAGGACCATGAGTCTGTGAGGGGTATCATATGAGTGCGTGAGGGCCGTGAGTGTGTGAGGGCCGTGAGGGCGGTGAGGGCCTTGAGTGCGTGAGGGTGGTGAGGGCCATGAGTGCGTGAGGACCTTAAGTGTGTGAGGGCCATGAGTGCGTGAGGGGCATGAGGTTCAGTGAGGGTGAGTGGAGGGCTGGAGGTGAGTGTGACTATGAGGGTGAGTGAGGGGCTGAGGGTGAGGGCGACCTAAAATGCTGATCTTTGGTTATAAGTGAGACGACATTGGCACAAAGCGGGCAGTGTTGAACATTAAAAATGGTTCTGGCTTCTGGTGACATTCCGGAACTTACTCAGCTGCCGTGCTACAGTGGAACCTCAATTATGCGTCCCCGGTTTATGCGACATCCCAGATTTTACGACGAATTTGCCCGGTCCCGACGAACCCCCCACAGAAATATTGTATTAAAAGTTTGGTTTACATGACGCATGATTCTACGCATCCCGCGTCGTACGACGTTCCGGCGGGAAACGCTCAACGAATTCGATGGCTGCATGAGGAGGTTGGCGGCAGCGCGGCAGTGCGGAAGAGTTCTGCGTGTCGTTTCAGAGGGTTCAATAACACGCCGTCGGCGACCCTAGAGGGAGCAGGAGACAGCGCTTTCCCTTCTCCCCGGGTTGTGAAATGCCTCGGCGTTTTCACGTTGTGTCCTCACTCTGTTCATCCCATCATTCTCTCGTCTCTCGTTTACCCTTTCTCTTCTCTGCTCTCCACTGTCTCCATCTCGTTGCTCCTCCCAGGATTGAGCACGCTTCCTCTGGTTCCCGCTGTTCCTGCTTTCGTAAAGCGTGAAAAGCGACAAGGATCCCACCGTCGCGATTGTACACGCCAGTGAGCGATGTCTCGCAAACGGATACCTGCACCGAAGTACAGCAGATTATTAGCTTAGACATCCTTTAAAACCTCCGCTTGTCTTTTTCGCGCGAGGCCGATAAGTGTATCCGTAATTATAGTTTTTTCGGATGATACGACTCGTGGATTATTCAACAATTTCGCGCGGTCCCTCAAAAGTCATAAAATTGAGGTTCCAGTGTAATGGGTGTTCCTTGAAATGAGAAAGTTTTACTCCTGCATGCCTAATAAAATAGTAGAAACATTTTTTGTTAAGTTGTGTACTCCGTTTCACAATAACTTGGTAAACTCTGGAGGCTGTGGCCCCCGCATCCTGAAAAGAGCATTGGGGCAAATCACGTGATAACGCTCCATGGTCGAGGTCACGGAGGCCTCGTTACCGCCACAGCCACGGCGCCGTCCGTAACAAAAAGTAGTTTTAGGTTTCTTTTTCTTTTAACAGAAATGGAACTTGCAGGATTCCATCCCTATCGAGAACATATGAAAGATAAAGACTAAGTATTGACGAATTTATGAGTTTTTCGTATCCGCTCTCCGATTTCTTTTTTGTTGCGCCGTGGCTGTTGGTAATTGCAGCTGTGTAATCGACTGCTTCCACTCAAAACATTGCCCTGGCCTTAGTACTTGCCACAGATTAGCGGGTAAATTGAGTGTATTGTCTCACAAACTGTTTCGAAGAGCTCGCTACCCTAACGAACGGCAATGTTGCGGTGGTGGACATTCATCCGAAGTTGGTTGGTTTCGCAGCAGACTACTCTTAGTCAGCGGACGACTACCATTTCCTTGATGCAGTGACATACGCTCTCCCGTGACGTGATGACACTTGCCTTGCTCCAATGCTCTTGTTGGGTCGCGGGGGCTGTAGCCTCCACAGTTCGCCAAGTTATTGTGAAACTAAGTATATGCAAAGTGTATTATAGGCATATTTACTTCTTGAAATGTTTTGGACGTGTGCAGCTTTTGGCTCCCTGATTGTAGCTTCCTTGGAATTAAAAGCTAAGTTGAGGAGCAGCAGTCACTTCTAGAAGACTGCCTGCACTTGCATGGAACGTTCTGATTATGAGCTTTGCACCAGTACGGTACAGAAATCGAGAAGTTGTAGCCCTTCCTTTGCTCCCCTGCAGATACAAGGCCAACAGTGTTTCCGAGAAGTACCCTCACCCCTTGTTTGGGAGTGCCTACGGACCAAACTTCCGTGACTGGCTTGCAAACTGGACACTCGACCTCTTGGACAAGGTAGCGTATGCTTGTAGTGGCATTGCAATAGCTCAGGGGTGGAACGGCTGCGCCATTTGCGCCAGACGCATTTGTCTGCGCCATCCTGCGCCATTTTGCGGAAACTGCGCCATGGCCAATACCTCGCGCCATTATGCTCCAAATCGCACAACGTGGGCCAAAAAAAATTGTATTTTGTCTTGGTTTCGGTTTTTATCGACTCGATTGGCAACAATGAGCGCGTTTAGCTTGGTCGGCTTTGCAATCCTTTGTTCTGTTTATTTTCCCTGTGTATCCCGAGTCGGAAGCGCGCAAAAAAACTCGGGGGTCGGATTCCAAGCGCTACATCACCTGCGACTGGATTGTTATTCTTCAACCATAAGCGGTTAAGCGGGTGTACAGGGGTGCTCCCCTTGTCCCATATGTAACTCCCCAAAACTAAATTTCGTCGTTCTGTCCACTGACGTCGTGCTGGCGATACCAACTTTTACGAGCAGCTTGATAGTCGAGCGATACAACTTATTAAAATAGCTAATGTACTCATTAAAGGCTACATTAAGACAATCAAGGGTTTCTTGGCCCTGCTGCAAAACCTCAGTATTTTTTTTTTTGTAGTCTTTCATACACACATTAGCTATTTCGTACATTATATCCAACAGCTATCAAGCCGCTTGTAAAAGTTGGTATCACCAGCTCGACGTCAGTGGACAGAACGACAAAATGTAGTTTTGGGGAGTTACATATGGGACAAGGGGAGCACCCCTGTACACCCCCTATTTCTAAGAGTGGCAAGTCGGCCAAGGTGAGGTCGAGTCGTTAAGCGTCAGATTACCTGAGGCTCTGCGGCCCGGGCTCCGGACGTCAGCCAGTTGAAGACACATTAGCAAAAGATTCCTTTTAGTACTTCATCGTTAGAAGTTGGAACCGCAATCCTGCAAGATAAATCGTAATTTGATAGAATTGAAACGCGGTCCGATCCGAAACCTTGCCGGCCAGCAGCTCTCACGCGAGCGGTAGATCTGCTCGGCGTACTTTAACCTTGCTCCTGCTTATCACTTAAAATACGATAACTCCATTAATCGTAGTCTGCTGCTTCGATGTTGAGTTGTACAATAGGATAAACTCGGAAGTTTTTACCCTGTTCCTCCGCGCAACTGCACGTCCGTTGCTTACGCACGTCATGTGGTTCGCACACATAATTACTATGTCGAGAACGTGTGGGTTGTGCTATAAGCAGTGCTGGTTTGCATTTTGAGTAGTTGAAAGCCACTCAGAAAATATAAAGGACACTATCTTCAGAAACATATGGCACTTGCTTTTGGTTGTCATTAAGGCTCACAACGTTTCAAGTTTTCGTATCTGTTACACTGTTATCCCATCTACCCAGGCTCCTAACCACTCATGTTCATCTGTGCTGCTAAGCACAATTGAAATTGCTCCCGTGCTCGTGTAAGACACAAGCTGAAGTGCAATGAAAACTGATTTGAGCTGCTCCTAGCCTGCTCCAGAATGTAGTTTTGGCTGCTCCCAACCTGCTCCAAAACAGCTGTTTCAGCTGCTCCCATGGCTGCTCCCAAGTACATTTCATGAGTTCCACCCCTGTAGCTGAAAAGAATGACGGTACAATTGAAGGTTAGTTCTGTGTATTAGTAGTAATTCAGAATCTTCTACCCCATGTTGCTTGTTGCGCTTACGACTGAAAGATTTTACTATCATTAAACAATACAGTCTTTTTAAGTTCAAGTAGGTGCTTGGTGTTTTCTGTTTATAGTCAAATCACTTATTGACGTTTTTTTTTTTTGTTTTTTTTTTCTTCAGGTGAAAGAAAAGACTGCGGTGGATGTCTTTCGAGCGTGCTCGCTGGTGCTCAAGAATGACTCGAGCCTGGCCCTCTTTCTTCTGCCTCGAGTTCTTGTCTGCGCGCTCGCGGATTCTGACCAGGCCGGCCGTGAGGAGGTGATTCTATTGTCCTTCAGTTTTCCTTCAATTTGTGGTTCGCTCTTATTGTCTTTGAATTCATTAACTGCACTTATTTTTCTTCAATTGATGGACTGTATGTAGTGCGAGTTCAGAATGTGTGCATCTTGTTTCTTTAAAGTTGTTACCGTTAATTGCCTTTCATTCAGATAGAAATGGCTCATGCATGTGGGTACCATCAGGATTGTATAAATTACTGCATCAATGTGCCTAGGATAAAATTACAGTTGGTAGTGTCCAAATGTACCTTGTTCCAGAATTTTGTTCAAGAACGCCGTGTCCCTGACATTTAATTTTTTCACTTTGCTTTTCACTTTGCTTGAGATGAAATGTTCATGTCGGGAAATGCTTGGACTGCAGTTTCTTCTATTTAGAGTGCTGTGAAAATAAGAGTCTTTACCCATTTTGCTGATGATGCAAGAAACATACTTGCGGGAAAGTACCTTGTAGTTACAGTAGTGTCTATAAAAAGGCTGATATTCAGTGTGTGAATATAGATAATAGAGAATCATACTTTATGTATGCTTGAATGCTGACATGGTCATTTAAGGTACTGATATTGTGAAGATACTGATATATATTACAGCGGAGCAGTCAAGGGCTTGTTTTCCCAGTTTCGTGTCTGTCACCAAATAAATGTTGACACAAAGCTCTGGACAGCTACTGCCATCTATGAGTGACTGGCAGCAACCTTTCCAGCTTTTCCACTTTGGTTTTCACGATAATGGAAAGGCTTAATTTTTCTAGGCGTCGTCCTAGAAGTCGTCCTTGAGGTCGTCCTAGACGTCGTCCTAAACGTCGTGCTCTAGGCGTCGTCCTTGAGGTCGTCCAAGAAGCCGTCCTTGAGGGCGTCCCACCATAGTACAGCTTCGCTGGTCTTCCTTCTTGATCAGAGTGGAAAGGCTGAAAGTTTTTTTTAATATATTTTCCTCAAACAACTGAGCTTTCTCAAAGAAGATAGTTTGTGACATGTTAAGAGTGCTGAACATTTGATGTTAGAGGTGTGCGAATATCAAAATCTTTCCGATGCGAATCGAATAGAATAATAAAGGTTACGAATTGAATCGAATCGAATATTTTCGAATACGATTAGTAGTTTCGAATAAGAACACTTTTGAAAACAAATATTTTCTATTTGATATACTGAGAAAACAGTTTTTTTTTTTAATTGTGGTTTTTGAAGATTGGCAGGCACTTATCGTCTTGTCCTGAACGATTTTCATTTAATAAGCCTCTTATCTTGAAATATTGTCTTGGAAACGAAGTAAAATGGGTCAGTGGATATTTTTTTTTTAATATTATTTCTGAGTAAACTATTTACACCCTTTACTATTTTATGGAAGCCATATCTCCACTTGCACGTGTCTAATCTTCATATTTTATTTCTTTCTCTGGTAGGTGTATGTGTGACATACGCGATGAGGGGTACAAATATAATAAATAGGGCATCAGGCTTTTTTAAGTGCCTTTTGGGCACCCTGCAATAAATCAGTTTGAAACTGGAGAGTTCAAAAGTGTCCTAAAGCGTTTATAAAGCATCTTAGGGCTTTATTCTATACCTTATTGTATTCCACATACCTTTTAGTTCACTGATATATGTTCCTCTTCTTATTTCAGTATTTCGATTCGTCTTAATCCTTCCCATAAACTTTGCAAATTAGATTTTCAATACTAACAAAAATAATTTGGTTACATCAGACCCAAGTACATATTTGTAGTCAAATTGTAATGGCAGATAAGCTATGTAAATTTAATTTGCATTGATCGCAAGTTATATAAAAAAACAATGCTCAATTAAAACACAACTAGAATTTTTTTTTTTTTTTTGAGATTGTGCGGTTGCGACGCGCAGTTGCCGACTTTTGCGCCATCTCTTTCCATGTGCAACAGTTCTGCCGATAAAGGGCGACACAAAGAAGCAATAAATTAAAAATACATAGTTTCTTTTTTTCTTTTTTTTTTTTTCGAGGGGAGCAAGTTTCACTTTTATTAGTGAAAACGGGTAGAAATAAATAAAAGGAATACCGGCAAACTGATGAACCGGAAAATCAAGCGGAAAAGAACACGAGCCAGATATCGCCGATAGCCGAGGTCAGCCGTAAATCCATATCTGAATCCGTAGTAGTGAGAGTGGTCCGTCGCGTTTGTGCTTACGACGATGCACGTGCCGTTGCAAACTTCGTCAAATCTATCGCAGCGTTTGCGTCACGACCACCTCGCCAACTCCGGAATCCAGACATCATGGCAATTAGAGGACAGATCGTGCTACCGCAAATAACATTCCAGTGCATCATATAAAAAAAAAATGGAACTTAGGTTGGCTTTTTGGGTTTCTCCAAAAAGAAGACAGGGAACTCGATCGCGAGTTGACACTAATCGGTGAGTTCCGCGTTCTCGTAGTTTCCAAAGTATTCGAAGAACTCGAATACTTTGAACAGCGAAAGTGCGAAGTGAATCGAATCGAATAGCAAGTATTATTCGCGAAGTATTCAAAGTTTCGAATATTTTCACACCCCTATTATATGTATTATACAATTAGTTTTCTTTCGTTAACTACAATATATATGTGTGTATAAAATTTTTTTATCAAACACAACTAAAGCAAACAACAGTTTGCAATACATTTGTATCTTAGGCACGGGAAAATTACCTAATTAGTGATTGGCAGCTACTTGTGCCTACATTTGTATGCTAGGCACATTAAGGGTACCTAATTACTGATTGGCAGCTCCTTGTGCCTACATTTCTATCTTAGCAGAGGAAGAGTACCTAATTACTGATTGGCAGCTGCTTGTGCCTACATTTGTATTTTAGGCACAGATAGAGTACCTATAGTTACTGATTGGAAGCTGCTTGTGCCGACATTTGTATCTTAGGCACGGGAAGAGTACCTAATTACTGATTGGCAGCTGCTTGTGTCTACATTTGTATCTTAGGCGCAGGAAGAGTACCTAATTACTGATTGGCAGCTGCTTGTGCCTACTGTTGTGTCTTAGGCACAGGAAGAGTACCTAATTACTGATTGGCAGTTGCTTGTGTCTACATTTGTATCTTAGGCACAGGAAGTGTACCTAATTACTGATTGGCAGCTGCTTGTGCCTACATTTGTGTCTTAGGCACAGGAAGAGTACCTAATTACTGATTGGCAGTTGCTTGTGTCTACGTTTGTATCTTAGGCACAGGAAGAGTACCTAATTACTGATTGGTAGCTGCTTGTGCCTACATTTGTGTCTTAGGCACAGGAAGAGTACCTAATTACTGATTGGCAGCTGCTTGTGCCTACATTTGTTTCTTAGGCACAGGAAGAGTACCTAATTACTGATTGGCAGCTGCTTGTGCCTACATTTGTATTTTAGGCACAGATAGAGTACCTATAGTTACTGATTGGAAGCTGCTTGTGCCGAGATTTGTATCTTAGGCATGGGAAGAGTACCTAATTACTGATTGGCAGCTGCTTGTGCCTACATTTGTATATTAGGCACAGGAAGAGTACCTAATTACTGATTGGCAGTTGCTTGTGTCTACATTTGTATCTTAGGCACAGGAAGAGTACCTAATTACTGATTGGCGGCTCCTTGTGCCTACCTTTGTATCTTAGGCATGGGAAGAGTACCTATGGCGGCTGCTTGTGCCTGAGTACCCCCTTTGATAAACGCTCGTATCTTCTGTTCCGTCTTGCCAGGTGATGCTGGAGGTGCTGACGGTGCTCCGGCACTGCGAGCAGACGGACGCCTCTGGACTTCACCACCTCAGTGCCCAGACCGTGTTCTCCATGCTGGACTACCTTGCAGTGCGGGCCAAAAAGTTCCGGAGCACGACGAGTGCCGGTCCGTCGTCTGCCGGCTCAGGTTCGTTGCAGGAAATCGAGCATCTTTGTGCATCTACCGCGTCTGTGAGAGAAAATGAAACCGGTTTGTTTATTGTCCCACATAAATAAACTATACATCACAGAAAACTGGAACTCCGTGCATGTCATCAAGGGGCGAAAGAGAAAGATGAAATTTCTCTTTGAGTTGACACCTACTTAAGTCTAATATTCGTTAAACCAAGAAATGGCATTGCGGGTGCCTCTTGTACATATATCAGCAAAAAAATGCAGCAAAAGAGAAAACAATACTGTAAACGACTTATCTTTCGTGGGCTTAATATTTCGCGATTTAGATCAAAGCTGAAGTTTTTAGATCATTTGCGGGTTCTAGTTTTTGCCACATGGTGGGATCTCAATATAGATTCAATTGTATGCGGGACCTTTTTTTCACGAATTGTAGGTGATTTGTGAAAATTAGGTCCTCTCGAAAATTAGGTCGTTTACAGTATTGTATTTCTTACTAACAAGTGTTTTTTCAAGAGGAGACTTTTAAGATAATTGTTATAAAAGAACTGTTGTGTCCTGCTTCCAACTTCAACTCTAATTTAGGAGACAAAAATATCTTCATATCTTGTAGTGCATATATTGATGCAGGGTTATACACTGCAAAGGGCTGCTGCTCATTAAATTCGTTTACGCTAGCCCCCCATTGTCTCATTTTTCTGCACTGTAGCAGATAAGCAATGTCTGTTTCATACTGAAAGCACTGTTTTTTTTTCACAAGCAGCTTTCTGATGACTGGTTGGAATAACCTCCTTTTGTGTGGGCTGTGGCGTTTGGTGATGAGATGGTTGTGTGTGTTCAGAGACACTTGTACTGGGGGAGGAGGAGGCGGTCTTCACGCGGAGCATCCCTCAAGATCTCCTGGCTAGGGTCTCCTTCAACTGTCAGGCCTACACACGCTCCTTGCTTCACCTTGAGACTTACCTGCACCAGCATCCAGCCAGCTTGCAGGAGCACCTCAGATTCCTCCAGGTGATTTAGGATGAGCCAAACCTTGAAACTTCAAGCACCAGAGGACAGCTGTTCCTGTTGTTGAAAGTTAACCTACCAGAGAACAAGAAAACCACTTTGGAGATATTAATGAGTATTTAGCCAAGTTTCACTTACGCAGAAGTTGTACTTGTTCTTGATGAGATTCTAATGCATTTGTGTAACATTTTTTTCATACCCAGTTATTTGTAAAATTTCTGGCATCTAGCATGTTGATGTTCAAAGCTTGTCCGAGGCTAAAATATCACGCGAGTCAGCTAATCTTGAGAGGATTGTGATAAACTTTGATGTCTGTGTCTTATTGCACCTCACCCTAATACAGCATTCCGGTAAATAACCTTCGACATTGTTGGGTTCCTATCGCCATCTGGTGTTGTACATTGTCGTCAATGCCGACACAATCTAATGTCTCTGCTTGTTCAGGTTTATTTTGTACGCCGTGTGGCACAGCCAGTGTGAACATTACAATAACGCTTTTGCATTTTTCACAGGCAGGGCATTGACGCTTGTTTGTGCTAACGACGTCGTGTTGCATTCAGTTGTGCTGCATTTAGCGTTAATTATTAAAAAGTTTTACAATTATATTGTGCTTGTCTCTGTTTGCAGAAAATCTATGTGGCCTTGGACGAGCCAGACGGCATCGCTGGCGTGGCAGCAGTTCGCAACGGCCGTGCTTCCCTCGAAGATCAGATCGTGGAGCATCAGGCCATGGGTGAGCCTCTTGTCACACGATCACCTGAGACAGCCACATAACCTTTTTTTGAGTTGTGATGCTGGTTGCACATTGTTATCTTTTGGTTGAACTTCCTTTCAGCAAATGCGATTGTGGTGTTTGAATTTAACCGCACCTAAATATGATGACTTTCTCTTTAATGGATGCAGACCTCGCATCTTGGGGATGTTATTGTCAGTACAAGCCGGCAGACGATTCTTCTGCAGTCTTTTGTAGCCCACGTGTTTCGGGATTGTTGGGTGATAAAATGATTGTTCTGACACAGAATGTGTTTTATGGCTCGTTTCTAAGCCTAGAGCATCACGAAATGTGAAAGCAAAAGTAGGATAACCTGGCTAGTTGTCTGCTATATATATATACTTGTGTTCTCACAAATCTTAGTTACTTTATTGGTGGAAGGAGCTCTAAACATGGTGAACATTTCGTTTCCGTAGGGTTACGATACATTGAAATCTCCCTCTGGCATCTTCTGGATTACCACATATAAACAAGGTTAAATGCCGTTCTTGTTATTTCCTTTGTCCTCCGCCTTGTAGTTCTAATACTCACCCTCCGGAGAACCCTACTTTTTAAAACGATGGTTTAGGAGTTAGTTGTTTGGCCTTGGGTTTGAGCCTGTGACCTTGGGCTTGCAGGCAAGCTGCAGGATGCCCTTGCCTGCTACGAGCGTGCACTGCGACTGGAGGTGCCACAGGCGTCCCGCCATCAGGGACTGCTCAGCTGCCTGCTCGGTCTGGATCAGCCCAGCACGGCACTGACCCATGCGTCTGGACTGCTGGCTCAGAGGTGTCGTTGGTGGACACGCCTCCCTTCTCGATTTGTCTTGACCAACTTTTGGATGTGCCTTCAGATTGTGTTTAGCTTTAGCTTTTGCCTTGGTTAGCTGCATGCCGTACGCTTACTTAGACACATTTTTATTGGGAACAGATTTGGTGAAACGGCTCATGTCCAAACACCCTTGATTCTCCTACTATAAACTGTTTCAACTTTAGAAGGTATCTGATGTCTTGAGATGTTATTCGTGTTAACTTTAAGTGTGTCTTGTTGGTTTTTTTTTTTTTTTTTTCAGCTACCTATTTTTATAAACTTTTCTGCACATAATGCGACTGTTAGCACAAACAAATGAGCACCCTTTTTTTTTAGAATGAAAAGGTTGTTGTTGAAGCTATTATTGTGTTATGAGGTGCTCATTCGAGGCAGTAACCTAAACTGTCGAATTCGTTGCGGACCCCCGCTCCCTCAACATGGAATGCAAAAAAGTGCCAATGTCCTTTTCGTCCCAACAATGTCGTGCAGTCTACATTGCCTGTGTCCCACGCTGCGTGTGGTTTGGAAAAAGTACAATATTAGTAGAGGAACGGGGTGTGGCTTTCCATTTCATTATCAGTGATTTTTTTCTTTGGCAAATCTCCGCTTCTGTTTTTTTTTTTTTTTTGTGAACTGTTTTGCTTTAAATTTGCAGACGTTTCTTAACGTTTCTGGCAATCCCTACAGGAGTGACTGGCTTCGTGACATCAACGAGTACCGTGTAGAAGCGGCTTGGCGACTGAGCAGTTGGGATTTGCTCGACGAATTCCTCCAGGCGCAGGCGAGTTTGCTTCTTGAAAACATACCTCACATTTTGGTTGCAGTCACTTTATTTTTAGCCTTAATGTAGCATTCACTTTATAATGCTTGCCATTCTCTACTGACGACTGTCTGGTTTGATTTTGGGGGTTTAAATAATGATTGTAAGCTGGGACCCCCGCTTCCTTAGTTAACGCCGTAACATCCCTAGTGGCCGCCTGATGTTCATAAAAAAAGCGGGGTGGCCCGCGTCTCACCATGTAAGCGCAAGAAGTTTAGAAAAAGCTATAAGAACGCCCATTGTATGTATCTAACATGGCTGCGCAGGAGATACATTAAAGGCCGACAGGCAAACAGAAAGAAGGAAACTCTCCCTCAATTCCTTTTCTCCATTTGAGAAAGATGGAGAGCCGCGTGCTTTCTGCATGAAATAGCTCAAAAGCCCGTTCCTGTGGGAAGAGGAAGAGAAAAGAGAGCTCAAAACTCAAATCAGTTTTATTGTTTCGCACAAGAAATGCTCGCGAAAGAATGTTTTACTATTGTGAAGTCGGTTGCTTGCATACGCACGATGAAAACTGCCAGCCGGCATACAGCGCTAGCGCTCGTTCCTTGAAAGCGCGTTTCTAACACCACTACGTTCTCACTTCGGTCAAAAATTTGTGGAAGTTGCCCTCTACACTTTTGAAGTAAAGAACTCACACCTGGTCGCACTCCTAGTGACGTAATTTGGGGTGCCGTGTAGGTTTCCGTGTGCTCATTCGGAGGACGCTTCCTCTCCCTCTCTCTGCTGACATTAGCAGGCGTTATGTTGCAGCTTAGAGCTGACCGAGGTCACGTTATCTTTTCGCCGTAGTTCCTTCGGCTGCCAGTCGCGGCTGCAGGCGGGGGAAAAAGCTCGACTTTTGCTTTGCGATTATGCTGCGGAATCGCGGCATAATCGGGAAAAAATAAATAGGTATACATAAAAGCAATATTCATCCGTGCCCTTGGTGACATGATCGCCTATCAATGGCCAAAAAGAGGAAAAAAAGAAAGTAAAAATTCGGTCGTCATCAACACATAACACTTCAAAAACCTTATTTGCTTTATTGTCAGCTCGGGGAGATAAATGCGATGCTTATCTTTTATTCTTAGTCTGCTTTATCAAGTTGTGATAGGAAGGTCGCCAGAGAATCACTGCCTACAACTTCTGGGCCAAGGCAGTTCCATTCACGAATTGTCCTAGGAAAGTGTGATTGCGCAAAGACGTCGTTATGGCTGGAATATTCTTTCAATGAAAGCGAGTGAGAACGTCTTGTAACGCGCGGTTGGAAAAATGAAAGGTAGTCACTTTTATTTTATTTTTAGCTGCTTATTTACTATCCTCCGGGACACGATAAACGATGTAAAAATGACGAGATGCAAATTCTTTTAATCTTAAAATCGTTGCACCCCCCTTTTAATTAAAAAAAAAAAAAAGTCAACAAGAAAATATAAAAAACTAACCCGGGGCAACGAGCGAGTGGGCGAAAGAAGCGATGCTAGGGAGGTAGGTGAGCTGGCAATTGCATTGGCGAATACTTTAGTGTTGGGCCAAGTTGGACACCTTGTCAGTCACAAGGAGAAGGCTCTTGTGCAACTCTCTTGTTTGGTGCACGCATGCGTGCGTCTGGCGCGGTGTGCTGTTGACGCGGGTTGAAACGGCGTTGCTGCATGGTGTGGACTGCACCACGAACGCAAAGCTTGAAATGGGACGCTTTCCAAACGTCTGTGTGTGGCGTTCCCTCAAATCTTCGTTTGCCCGTCGGCTTTGTCTCAAACATTGCACAACCTTAGCGACTGCGGTCGCAACGTTCTGGGAGAATATATCTGCGGTGACCCTATTTTGATGGAGACAAACTTTGACCTTACACTCCACGGTTACGTTCCAGGATATGGGGCGTTTGCTGGAAACTCTCGATCTCTGCTTGTGTTTCTTTTTTTTTTAGCAAAACAAAGTGTTTTTTTTGTTATCTCCATTGTTTTCCTTTCGCACGTATGTAGTCGGACTTTGGAGTCGCGGAAATCGGGTAGGAAATGCGTAAACAAAGTGAAGTGAGGACGTCCCTCCTTCGTTTTACTTTGTCACGGATGTCCTCAAACCGTAAGGTCCGCGGCCGCGTCATTCGGGTAGGATGTATGTTCGCGGATCGCAGAGTCCTCGTCGGGGTAGTTGAAGGGGCGGGCGATCACTCTGTGTTTTTTTGGAAATCGGTATTCGCCCAAAAAGTGGGGTGGGGGATGTCTCCGGTATGGGCAATGTCTCAGGATATTGCCACACGCGTCTCCGAGCAAGCACGCCCGTGGCCGAATGGTTATCGGGCTTGACTCCTATGCAAAGGGGCCAAGGTTCGATGCCTGGGAGCGGATGCACCTTTTGTTATTTTTGTAAATGTCGCGTCCTGGTAAACTTGAGAACCTTGTGGCTTGTTCGAGTACCGAATGTCACGAATGGACAATTGATGAGGCGACGAACAAATGAAGAAATCTAAATGTCTGATGCGGCGAACTTCTGCCCAAAACAAAATAGAAGAAGGCTAGCGTCGCAAGCTTCGATGTCGGCGAAACGGCAGGATCGGGCGCTGGGGCGACACTGACTCCGGCTTGCCACGCAGAGCCCCCTGTGTTCACAGCTGGGCTTCTGGAACAATCGGCAAAGAGCATTCGGTCCTCGAACAGGGTTTTCGAATTTGCCAGAACGCGACATTTACAGAAATAACAAAAAGGTATATCCGTTCTCAGGCTTCGAACCTCTGCCTCTTTGCTTGGGAGTCGAGCATGATAACCATTCAGCCACGTGCGCGCTTGCTTGGAGATGCGCGTGGCAATATTACGGCAAGTCTTTTTGTTCAAATTCACAAATCACACAACTCTTCACTGATTCAATCGATTTCCTGTAATTTTTTTAAATTTCAGCCATGGTGAGAAAAAGTTTTCTTGTGGGAAACAATGAAAGTATGAAAACTTAGTTTTGAGCAAATAATTTGAGCATTCACTAAAAAATAAGACTTTATGAACTCCAAGAATTTTTCCAAGACCAATTTGATTGCAACCTTATTTTTTTTCAGTCCAACTTTAAAGTAATCACTTCTTTCGTTTAAATGCTATGTGACTGGGAAACATTCTCACACAGGATGCATTGGATTGCACAGAGCTAACGTATATTCTTTTAATATGATAAGGCCTACCTGGGTTGAAAAAACTAAGATAGTTCAAAAGAATGTTTTGTTCCTAATAGGTCCTTCCTCACCCTATTTGAACTAGATAACTTCGGTTTCTTTCAATAAAGTGTAAAAGCGTCCGCAGAAAAAGTTTTTCAAGAAGTACAATATGCACTAAATGAATATCTCGCTTAAGGCTGGGGTACAAGTAAGGAAATACAGTGCAGCATGTTCAAATTGACCCCCAAATACCACTCTTATTCAATGGCTCTGCACAGCTCAGAATGATTTGGTTGTACAGTAGGCTCGCAATAATTCAAACTCGGATATTTCGTACTTCCGGTTAATTCAAACAGATCTGAAAATTTTGGTTGTCCCGCTACGTTTTTAATGTATTTATAAGCCGCTTAATTCGAACGGCGTTTTCGCTTAATTCATACTTGTTTGTTCTCGCCGCCCCGTTGAGTGCGCTTCTTTCCGAGTACCGGTGCACCGCAGAGAAGCAATACCCGCGGAGCTTGCTTTCGCGAGTGTTGCTTCTCCGCAGTGCACCGGTGCTCGGAAAGAAGCGCACTCAACGGGGCTCAAGCGGGCACGATTAGCGGAAAACGGCGTTCACATTATGTGCTTCAAGACTAGCAATGATGACCAAGACGACATCGAGGATGAGGAGCAGCTCACTGGGATCATGCTTTCTGGCCTTGAAGCACATAATGTGAAAGCCTAGCTGGAGGAATATGCTAGTCTTGACGACGATGTGTGTGTTTGTCGTGATGACTCATTAGAGGACATAGTACAGGAAGTAAAGCCAGCACAGTGCAGCAATGAGAGTGAAGATGACGATGAAGAAAGGGATAACCCACTACCAACTGTCACAGCCGCAGAAGCCTTTGAGCACATCGCTCAGCTCCAGAAGTTTCTGTCTGCAAAGGAAGTGTCCCGTAAAGAGCTACTTGCGTTGGCTGGTATTGAAAATTTTGTTTTGAGATCTCATGTGCTGACTAAACAGTCCACAATCGACAACGTTTTTGCCGGATAAATAAACTTAACATCATAGTTCTTTCACCAATGTGTTATGCCTGTACTTGCTTATAAATAGGCCTATGTAGAGGAAACTGGCAAAAATCTGCTTTGTATGTGTAGCTATCCATGTAACAAATCATAATGTTGTCTAGTATCATATTTAGATGAATTTCTGATAATTCAAACTTCTGATAATTCGAAATAAAATTTGTGACTTCCTGGAGTTTGAATTAATGAGAGTCTACTGTAAAAGTTTCCGCATTAGTTTGGGGGTTTAAGTAGAACATTTCGTCAGGTATGGTGAAACTCGCTCAACGGTTGGTGTACCCTGATTTGTGCCCAGGAGAATGTCCCTCAAGACTCTGGGAACAACTGGAGCAGTTGGGGTGTTGCCACTGGAAGGATCCTTCTCGCCGCCCACAACCTGGTGAGCATTTGAAGCTATACTCGGCGTCAACCGGCTACGTTGTCGAGACCAGCGTAGTTTCTGCAGTGCTCCAACACTGTCAAAGCTATGCTTGTTTCTGGGTTTGTGAACACTGATGCACACTGGGGTGTGTATGGTTCACACCTATGCCTCAGTGCGAGGTTTGGGTGTGCTAACATGGTGCGTAGACTGAGAAAACACTTTGAACCCCGGGAATTGCAATCTGCCAGTGCGTTCCGTCTCCCGACAGCGGTTGTCGTACTGACGGTGTCCCTTGCGCATTGCAGCACGAGCAGTCGTTTGTGGAGAGCTTGGCGCAGGCTCGCAGTCACCAGACGAGCCCTCTGGCAGCGGCGGCCATGGAGCAAGAGGCGTACCAAAGGGGATACCATTATGTTCTCAGGTAGCTCTTTGAATTCAAGGAAAAGAATGGATGCATTGCTGTAGGAATCTGTGTTTCCTGACACTCTGTTTTCTAATTCTAGTTCTAGTCGCGAAAGAGGGTGTTTTCTTTTTGTTTGTTCCTCACAGCATTTTCCTGGAAACAACAAGTAGAGCACAAAAAGAGACATGGCCAGTCTTGACATTGACACCTCAGTAGTATATGCAACATTATAATACATAGAATGCCAAAGGAGGGATACAGACAGAAACCAAGTAAAAATAAAATGGCAGACACGAGTAAAGTGAAAGAAAAATGGCACATACAGTACAAGTTACCATTTTTTGTGTAAAGAGCATTATGATGGTACACTTGTTATTTCATTACTGTTTAGTGAGCCTAAATGGCTTTTAAGATGAGGCAACATAATAGGTAACGAGACAGGGTAAGGTAAGGTAAAATAAGAATAGAATGGCACATACGATTCACCATTTTTTGTTTAAAGAACATTATGATGATGCAGTTCTTGTTTCATTACTGTTTAAATTTTAAAAATGACGAAATTGGAATTTCAGGCTCCACATCCTGACAGAGGTGGAGAAAGGTTTTGGTGTCCTTCTGAACCTGGATGCGAGCAGTGACAAGGAGGAAAAGCAGACGGCAGTGACATCTCTTCTAGACGTCTGGAAGTCTCGCAAAAGCCTGGTTCAGGTGTGGTACTGTAAAAACTGCATCTGTTAGGAATTAAAAAATGTTATCGTCTTAATCTTAGGGTGGAGCTTCCTTTTGCAGCAATAATTGTCACACATCTGTGGTGCAAAAAATTATGCCTCTCAAATATGACACAAAAACTGCTGTGTCCTCACCATACATTGTTCTTTTGACATGTTTGCATATTTTGTTCTCATAACGGATGCTCCTCAGGCACATACTTGTGATATGTCCTTAAGACACACTGCTCTCGTAACACACTGTTCTTGTGGCAGACTGTGCTCATAACAGACTGTCCTTTTGATGCTGTTTTTGCGACATATTGTTCTTGTGACACAGTGTTTTAATGATGGGATGCTCTTGTGACATGCTTTCCTCGTGACACGCCATCCTCAATACAAACTACCCTATTTACGCAATGGTAAGTCAACCCCCCATATTACACATCAACAAAAAAACAAAACAAAAAAAACGTTAAGTTTTTTTATTTTAGTGAAGAAGGAAGACCAGCGAAGCTGTACTCTGGTAGAAATGAAGTAATGGCCGTCCGCAAGTCTTCAAGTTAGAGTGGAAAGGCTAGAAAGGTTGCCGCCATCGCTAACAGATGGCGGTAGCCGTCCAGAGTTTTGTGTTGAGATTTGTTTGTTTACGGACACGATACTGGGGAAACTATCCTTTAACAGCTCCGCTGTAAAAGAATCTTCAGAGGCGCATTTTACGGCGAACGCGTGAGAACAACAGGATATCTCTTTCAAAAGCCCAGCTTCCAGCATGCAATCGATGCCTTCTGGCGTGCTTTGGCTGTGCATGGACGCGCAAGGTGCATGAGGTGCCCAGGCGTTATTGAAACTAGGAAGCTCATGCTGGAGGTGGGACAACTGAGGCTGCTCCCTGTTGTTCTTACTCTGTCCGCGACTAGAGACTACGATTCGTCCGCACTGGTGCTGTCGTTCCCATCGTCATCACTGCTACGTTCTCAAAGCACGTCGTCGGCGTCGTCCAACGAAATCTCGCTTTGGCGAATGACAGCATCAACCGCATTCTTCCGCACTTGCTCGGCGATCGCGTTGCACGTAAGGGTAGAGACCGATTGTGCACTTCTGCGGCGTACGTTGCAAGCCTGACCTCTAACTTTGGAAAGCATCCCCTACCTATCCAGACTTTGGCCCGCGGAAGGAAGCCTCTTCGTTTGCCGTCACAGTTAAGATCCTGCAGACTCCACTGGAGCACCACCCGCTCTGACGAGTCAAACTTGCGTCCAACAGCACAGTTTTTGTTGCTTCTGGGTGAAGAATGGCCATAAACAAGCACCGAAAACCTAAACTGCCCGGATCACGCGTGTCAATACAAAAAAACGTAGTTGGTGCTCCAGCATGATCTCGACACTCGATCAAACGACATGCGACCGTGAATCGTACGAAAAACTGCGAAAAGAAGCCGTGGGGAGTGAGGCGCGAGGCTGGTCTAGTGGCACTTCCTGAATGGCTCTTACATGAAGTGCCGCCACCCCCCGGGAGTCGGGTGCACCATGCGCTGTTCTCCGCCGTACATTCAAGCTAATTTGCAAATAGCTATCAATAATACTCGTTCGTGCAAAAAAAACAACAACAAAAAAAAAAAACCTTCGTAAAATGAGCGCACAGAATAGCGCAATACTACCAGTACAGCCAGCTGAACTCGTAACAAGTCGAGGTGTTCTTGATATCACAATTGTTTTGTTTTTGTCGGCGGTGGGATGCTTTGGTTCAATTAAAAATCGAACCTCCGACTTCAGATTTTCAAAAATTTAAAAATGGGTCGATCTACACTCTTGTAAATATGGTATGCTCACGACACTGCCTTTGTGACTCCAGTCCTTGTGACACGCTGTCCTCTTGGCACATCAGTCCCATGACATATTTCTGTTATGACTTGGGATCACTGCGAGACACTATCCTTGTGACTCGTTTTGGTGGTTTATTGTTCTCATGGTACGTTTTTATGCAGTACACTCCCTTGTGGTATGGTATAGTAGTAGTCTGGAATGACATTACATTTCTAGCACTGCACTGAATGACAGTGTTGTGTCATTTCAGTGCTCTCCACTCTTCATGGAGCCCCTTCTGAATGTCCGGAGGGCATTATTGACCATCGCAAGGGACAAGCATCATGACCTGGAGGACCTTTTGCAGACAGAGCTGGCCAAATGTTGGCTGCAAAGTGCCAAGCTTGCCAGGAAGTGAGTCGGACTGTTTTCTTTCTACAACTACACTCTTGGCGAGTATGATGGGAATTCATTTATTTTGAATGAGATTATGGGTGAATGAGTAATGGCTTGCTCATTGCAAACATCTTGTCTAACGATCAAGTTTTGTACAACTGGAGGGCCTGCTTTTAGGGTGCTCTTATTATGGTGCAGTAGTGCTTGTGTACCAGTAAAGACAATTTACGACAGAAAAAATCTGGAGCTACTAAATGTGAAAATTTTATATTTTGTGTAAATTGACTTTACTAAATAGTAGTGGGGTTCCACTGGGTGCCGAACAGGGTTCTCCTCACAGTGGGCGGCAGTGGCTTTGCCGCCCACCGCTCCGACTGACCGCCCATTGCTCTGACTGACCGCCCACCGCTCGATTATGCCGCTGGATGATGATGCGGTTTTGTCTGTGCACATGGTTGCAGACCGTCGTACTCAGCAGGCCTGCACACCGCCACGTTATCGTGTGTTATCACATCGCCCACTGCTGCCAATTTTCAAACTAAGAGAACGGAGCCGCAGAGCACCAGCGGCAGTGCGGGGGGGTGAAGGGGGGTGCTCGGCCGAGGAGAAACACAAAATAAACAGACGCGACGAACGCGCATCGCGCAGATGTTCACTCTGCAGGCGGTGAGTGGCAGAGAGCAAAAAGCCGGGAGGACTTTTCTTTTACTGCTCAAAGCTTGGTTGCGCCTTGGTTTGCTTTATCTTCGCCTCTTCGCTCGCTCCCCGCCTTTCCTTCCCACTTTCTTTTTTTTTTTCCAGTGCAATTTTGTTTTTGTTTTTTCACCGCAATGCGGCGCCACTCACAGGGCCGCAAAGTTAGAGAGCCTACGCAAAGCGCGTTCCGTTTGTAAGCCAGATTGTGCCGCATTGCAAACTATCCCCCCCGCCGCTCGCATGGTGGTTATGTCCACCCCTAAAACATTCTTGGGAAGAATCCTGGTGCCGAACAGATTGACCGACTAGCGACAGCTTTATTTGGTTCGGCTGAATTTCGGTCGGACATTCGGTTGTTCACTGCGGCATCGTCCTCGCATTGATGCTTTCTTTGTTTCATTTTCATAACATAACAAAGGACAGGACACCTGCAGCAGGCTTACAGCTGCCTGCTCGAGACAGAAATCTGCGACTTGCCGGACGTCTTTCTTGAAAAAGCCAAGTGGCTCTGGGCCAAGGTGAGGGAAACAAAGCAACGTTTAGGATTCATTGCACCCAAACGTCTTAGGTCGGCATACAAACCCTTTGATTGCCGGAGTTTTTTTTCCTGCTCTGCCGAACGCAAATTTTGGCCTCAGTAACACTGTGGTGTGCTCTGCAAAGAATATTAATTTATATAAGACAGAATGTTCCATGGGCAAAAAGTTAATTGATGTCTGCGTGCTTCCAACCTACAACATTTTTCTCGCGTTCCACTTTCCGAGACACGGTACCACGCAGTGGCACCGTGACTTCGCACTCCGAGGTCACTCTTTTGAGCGGACTCGCTCTGCCGTTCTTTTCTTCGGAACTGTAACTTTCTTGTTTTCACATACAAATACAGATTTTGTCAGTATTTTTTAGATCTCGGTGTTCACCATGAATCGCAAGGTCGAACAACATAGACTCATCGTTCCGTAACAGTGGGGGAGCATACCGAAGCAAAGGTCGCCTAATAGACTCTTTTACGTGCCATCGAAAAGTGACACAAGATAAAACATTGCTTTCTATGCCTGCTCATACGTGGTGCTACACATAAAAATTTACAGCCCAGCTGGAAGTATTGGGGAGAAAACAAACTGAAGCCACACGGGTGCGCGTCCCAGCATACTCGGGAATTGGACTCAAAGGGTTAAAGTGAAGCTGAAACACTTTTTTTAAAAAAAAAATAGAGGTTGAGATAAATTCTGGCGTGTTTTTATCCCGTGAATCTTAATATCACGATCGTTTTCCCCGAAGATGTGACTAAACGTGAGAAAACACGAAAAACTTCCGGCCAGTTGTGACATCATACTAGAGTCTTTGGGCCACCAGGCGCGTGTCGCTTGTGTGGGCAGCGCGTGCAATCGCAAGCTTGCCAGGTAAATTTTTCCGCACTGACGCCAGTTGTGACGTCTATTTCTGACCTTTTCGAAAATAGCAAGAGTGCGCGTGCATAGCTTTGACAGTCGCTGAAGATGCGCGAGAGCGGAGATTCCGAAAACTACTCGTATGACGTCACGCCCAGGAAAAGAGGGGCTTCGGCGGTACTTCAAAAATTAATTTCTGCAGCCTCTGTGCACCAAATTGAAAAATAATCTCGATCTTCGTAATCCTGGAGGCCAAGTGAAGACGATTTAGGTGTTTTTCCTAAAATGCAGAACCGCTTCAGTTTCCCTTTAAGTTGACTGTTCTCTTTCGCGGTGGTGCAGGGTGAGCGGGAGCATGCCCTCAACGAGCTTCAGAGGGGCATAGGACGCCACTTCTCCAACCTGACGCCGACGTGCAGCGGCGACCTGACCACAAGTCCCGAAGACCGCTACGTTTGTGCAAAGGCAAGTCGAGCGTGCGAGCCAATACCGGCGTCGAAAGTTGTCGCCTAATGTTGTATCATTCAAGCGCAAGCCGTGCTCATTCACTGGAGGTTTCTTTCTTCTCATTTGAAATGGGGAAGAGCACAAAGATGAACCTTCAAGATCAGGGGGGACGAGGGTCTCTAAAGGGACTCTGACAGGGTATCTATGCTCGCCGTGGTTTTTAGTTGTACGTGACATGAGAGCCCAACTACTCAGAACAGATTTTGCGGCTCGAAATTCGGTTTCTTTCCGCCCGAAAACCGCCGATCGAAAACTGGCCGGTTTGAGTCGCGCTCACTCTCTTCTCCGCAGTCACAGGCCGTTTTCTAAGGTTTAGACACTACCACCAAATATAATCAAAGTCGTAGGTCATTGAAGGCGCGCACACAATATTAAAAATAGAAAAGAAATATGATACCCATTTTTTTCTGGCTTCTAGAAAGCTGCCAATGCGTTGTTTAGGGGGAAAGAAGTATCACAGCCACTTGACTTCTGCCACCTCTCTCCTCCTTCGTATTTCTTCTTCCTCCCCAGTCCAGTTTTGGTTTCGGTTTCGAGCAGTTGCGTTTTTTTACTTTATTAAAAATATATGAGACGCTGTAGCAAAATATTGATTGGGTAGTCTTCTGACACTATAATAAACTGCCTGGCAAAAAATAAAAAATAAATTTTGGGGGGTGTCAGTGTCCCTTTAAATGACAAAAAATTACTAAATTGTTGATTTTTCAGAAATCACAATTTTGAAATCTTATTTAGAATGGAGGGTGTGCTGGTATGAATAATATGAATAATGAGAAGAACACAAAACATAAGGACGGACAATTTCCCAACTGGCAGCAGGCGTTTATGGCCCGAGTACCGTACAAACCCGCATATAATACGAGGTTTTTTTCCAAATTTTGCCATGTAAAATTTGTGGCTCGTATTATACGCGGGTCCCAACAATTTTCAGCTTCGATGAGGCGCGATCTAACGCAGTTCGACGTAGTTTCGGTCTCGAAGCAATATGGCGCTCAAAACAGCTATCATCATCATTAAAATCACAATGTCCGATGCGCCACCATCAGTCCACAGTCAGGCTGGGCAATGGCGTCGGCGCGAAAACAATGCTCGGCCGCCTCAAAAGATAAGTCGTTTTGGTTGTGGAAGACATCGGCAACAGTGCTGCCGGACGACAATTCGCCGTAAATGAAGGGAGCATCCGCGGATGGAGACGACAAAAGCAAGCTCTGTTCGCGTGCAACGGAACAAGGAGAAGCTTTAGAAACCCAAAGAATGGCGTGTTCGCCAACTTTAGTCGAGGCAAGTTTCAGCGACTTTGTGAAAGGGCAACGTGAAACGGCACCTCGCGACCTCGCCGTAAACATCGAGCTGCTGCAAGAGAAGGCGAGAGAACTTTGGCGGAGCCGACATTGGGCTGCTAGCTTTATGCACTGCGCCAGGTTTTCACTGCATCAGCACACGCTCGTCGCTCGCTGCTCGCTGCTCGCTCTTTCAAAAAGTGCGGGAGTTCAAATGCGCTCGAAGGCACTGAAGACACTGCCTTTGGGAGGAGGCGTCGGAGAAGGAGTTTGATGGACGTGATGACAGTGATTAAGGCTCAATTACGACGCAAATAAACATTTTTTTTAAGACTTCCTGGGTCGTATTTTTCGTGGAAAATTTTCGCGGTCTTTAGATTGTTTCGTATTATACACGGATAAAACTTTTTTTCTTTTTCGCTGTCCTCAAATCATGCCTCGTAGTATACGCGGGTTCGTATTATATGCGGGTTTTTACGGTATCTCTTTAGAAAATATGATTGCTCATTTCACGGAGAAACTTGAGAGCGATTTTCTCTACTTTTTTTCTTTTTCGTCCAGTACCATTACCTTACAGGAATTTCGACACTGTTCTCTTGAATGGATATTGGGCAACTTGTATCGTTTTCTGCAATAATTGAACTGCACCCTAAAGCTTTACTCTTCGCCTGCTCTCAATAGGTAAAAAGTAATTAGCAGCCACTTAAGGTAATTATTGTCCCATTTATTTTATTTTTGGAATTTTGATTTATTTATATTAAATAACACTACTTTATAAAGATTCCATTAGCTTTAGGCTGTGGAAATCACAGTGATGTGATTGCTGCGCCAAACTGCGCCAAGGGGCGAACCCTGCTACATCCTGCTACATTTTGCCAAAATATGGGTAATCTGCGCCAAACCTGCGCCAAAGGTCAAATTTCGATCGCCTTTCAATACCGAAACTAAACTGAGTACCGTAATTGAGCATGCGTGAGCTAGGAGGCACAAGCGGCCGCCCGACACAAAGTACCCTGCATAAATCGTCCATCTGGTACTGCATGTTCTCCCCGCCGTCTCGCGTTTCGCGCTCCCGTCGTCTCGAGGGTTTCGTCTCGCGTAGTTTTTTAAAAGTTTTTTCACCGATAGACGTGGGCGCGTGCGGACGCTCCGACGCTAGTGTGCCGGGTGCCAGCCATGTCGTCATGCTGTGAAATAAAACCACGTTTTTGTGCGGCGAGAGTTGTGAGCTGAAGTACTCGCGCGACCAGTCACCGTGGTCGCGCGATGTCGGGTGCTGCCGTCCCCACGTCGCCGCAAATATGACGCTTTCTAAACTGAAACATAAGTACTGCCGCATGTTCATCAACATTCCTGTTCTTGTTCAATTTATAGGCTACTACAAAAATCCCTCTTGAACTCAAAGACTGCGTGTCGAAATATTGATTACCTAGGATTCTCTAGGTGGGCTTTCTTTCAAGAGGGACCCCCTGGTACGTGAAAAATCTGCCGCGAAAGAAAGTTGGTGAAGAGAAATAACCATCCCCTTGATGCCGTCACTTCTTACAAATACCTTGGTATTCACATTACAGCCGATCTCACCTGGACCGCTCACATCTCGTATGTTACTAACAACGCTAACAGAATGCTTGGGTACATCCGACGTAACTTCTCAAAAGCCCCTTCGTCCTTAAAACTTTTGTTATATAAAACACTAATCCGTTCAAAACTTGAATATGCTTCATCTGTGTGGGATCCTTACCAAGAAAACTTAATAGGTTCACTTGAAATGGTTCAAAATAATTCAGTTCGTTTTATCCTATCTAACTATAGCAGAACTGCCAGCATAAGCTCAATGAAATCTAGCCTCAACCTACCAACTCTAGCATCTCGCCGTAAATTATTTTGACTATGTCTATTTCACAAGCTCTTTAATCACCCATATCTGCGCCACGATTTTATTTTACCTCCCCCGTATATCTCATCCAGGTTGGATCATGCTTTTAAGGTTGGAATTCCACTCTGCAAAACGAACGCTTTTTTTTTCAGTCCTTTTTCCCACGCACATCAGATGAGGCAGCCATCGAAGACCACAATCTTTTCAAGAATGCCTTTGCTATCATTGTGTGATTAGGAGTCTCTCATTTGTCTATACTAATAACTGCACAATGTTTGTTCTATCTTATGAAATGTAACCCACTCCCCTCTATAATGCCTCAGGCCTTGATGGTAAATAAATAAATAAATAAATAAATAAATAAAGCAAAGAAGACAATGTGTGCACGCTGAACCCGCACAGCGCGCTTGTTTGTTTCGAGTTCAGTCGTTGCGCAAAGCGCTCCAATAACTTTTTGACCCTGGCTCGCAGTGTCTTGCATTGATGCGCTCAGTTTTTTTTTTTTTTTTTGTGCTTAACTTGTATCTTGTTTGCCAGCCTGGCAATCATGCGCAGCTGGACTGTTTTTGTCGTATCCTGGACAGTTACATTTTGCATACAGTTTTGGGAACCAGTTGGCGACGGAGTAGAGTGGTATGGTTTCGGTTTCGATTGAACAGCTGTTGTCTCCGCTCGCGCGACGAAGCACGTGCAACTGCAAGCCTGCCAAAGTTGCCTTCATGTGCATGTGAACAAGATTGCACGACAGAGGCACCAGCTGGGACACTTGCAATCCTCTGTTTTGCATTTGCTTACTTTTGACGGAAATCTGGCACGTCGGGAACCAATAAAACGGTGGCAAGCATTTTTTTCGCAATTGCTCGACAAGACCTACAACACTGTACACTTTTGAGATATCTCAGTAGTTAAAACACAAGCAGCGAGTTCCGTCACCACATGTTACATCAGAACACAACACAAAGTGCCCTTCGTTTGTCCTGTACTTAAACCAACATATTTTTATTTTTCTAAAAATACCTGCTCCAAAAGCCACTTTTTCTGCTCTGAAACACTGTTCTGGCTGCTCCAAAAGCCAATTTTGCTACTCCAAAACACTGTTTTGGCTGCTCCAAAGGCCAGTTTTGCTGCTCCAAAACACGGTTTTGGCTGCTCCAAAAGGTGCTCCAAAATGGCTTAGGCCAATCACATCACTGAAATCACAATGTGCGATTAAAAGGAAAGATTTTCAGCAACAAATTACCCTAACGACCCGTAAGAAATTACCTACCATAAAGTACCGAGCAAACTCCCATCCAAAATTTGAAGATAATCCGGAAACATTGTGGGATGGGTGCTTGTTAGGTTATCAGTTTTTTTGTATATTTGCACTGTGCATATTTTTTCAGATGTTACAAAATTTGGGGGTGGGCGCTTATGTGCAATTGGCGGATGCTCGGTATTTTCCGGTAATTAGGATTATATATTCTGCCATATCTTTTGTTTGAGGGAAAGATATATTAAATTGGTCTGCAGCTTCAAAATCAGCATTAAGAAATATTTATGTGTACTCTATTTGAGTGAGATATGTTAATAAATAAGAAAATATATTTGAGAACCCTCATCACCCCCGTTAAAGAACAACTCCGCTTCATTTTTGTTCATGAAAAAACGATGCAGTCCTTCAGTACCACCTAGAAGAAACACACGTCAAATATTATGACCTAGTTCTGTCTAGATGTTTAAACGGTCTGGCAAACTTTTCGATGCGCCAAGTTGCCGAAATCGGCTGACTTTCGCCGGCGAATTGAGGCGCAACCAACAACGCAGTCGAGGCTACGGTGTCGGCATAGCCAACATTGAGCTAAATGTCATCATTGCCCCTTTTTGCTTGTTTTTACTTCTCTGGGCAAGAGTAACGGGTGACGTTAGCAACGTTTCCTCTCGGCGCTCGGCGGTGTCCACGTGATTGGCATAACGCACCTGCGCAGTGCACTTCTTGGTAGCCGTTCGGCCGTCCCGCTGTTATCGCCGTCTCTCGCGTCACAACCGCTGTCGTCATTTCGCTGTTTGTGATTATTTTCTCTCAGAGTTTCGTTCACATTGCATACGCAAACTGATGCCGCAGTTGTGCATGCAAACGTCTTCAAATGTCGTAGACACCAAAGCATGTTGAAGAGTGTGGTGCAGATGACACTCGCAACTGGCAGACGCCCGCCCCAACAATGGCCCGCCGGCCCGCCCCAATCCCATTCGTTGTTGCATAGTGAATCACGGACATCTCGTACCACGTGATAGCCATGGTTTTGGCGGCTCGAAGTCAACGTTAGACAGAGCCCAAGTTTTGGTTTCCATTTCTGCGCATGTTTAAAGTAAGATTTAACAATATATATTCCATTTCTCACAAAGCAAATAACTTAATGCCTTTTATTAGTGCTTTTTAATGTGAAATCACTCATTATCCCAGAATGTTTGGAGTTGAGCGAACTTTAAGCATGGTTTGCACACTTGCTACCGGTTACAGCCGTGTGCCTTAAAGCCTTTTAAAAAATTTTTTCACGGGAAACTGTCGCCATCTATCCGGTAGCCGTGAAACGCTCGCAGTTTCCACATATTTCCTATTTTTTCCGCGTATCCATCTTTCTTTTTTGGCTCGGTTCAGGGGTCACTTTGTAGATGGCACCTGTGTGCCAGCGTATTTTGTCATCGTAAGAGATATCAAGAACTCGGTCCTGAGCAAACGCAAATGCGTGAATGGGCCTTAGATCTTTCGCAACGTAAGATCGGCAGTAGATGCTCCACCTTCAGTGCGAACCTTCTGCCTTCGATCACACTTCAGCTCGTACAAGGCCAACCGTGCCGGAAGGCAAGGAGCGCGTGCCGTTTCGATCTGAACGAGCGTCGTACCGACGTGCGCTCGTACGCTACGTGATCCCTACTGCGTCGAAGAACCCGGTTTAACGGTCGTACTGCACTGGCCAAGTTTCCCGTCTATAGTGGAGACGCCAGATGCCATTTCACGGCGGCTAACTTCCTATATCTTCCTGCAACAAATGTGGCTTTTGGCTGGCGAGTGGGTGTAGATTTAATTCCAACCGGAGACTGCGGTAAAATGACAAAGACCTCGTCTTTGGGTTGTCCTTCTTGTCCTGATCCTGTCCATGCTTGTCTTTTGACTTGAATCTCCAGTTTTCTAACAGTATCTAACTGGAGCGTTTTCAAATCATGAAACTCGTTTGGGTGCGAGATGAATGAGTAGCTAAATGAGCTAATCAAACGGTTAATTATGTATTCGGCAGTAGTTAATTGAACCGAGATTGCCCGGATTCGACGTAGTAACCGAACGGGGTACGACGACGCAGGCAAAGCTCTTGCTGGCACGGTACAGCGAGGAGTCGGCGGCGGTGGAGAGCACCAAGCTCGCCATACTGTACAAGAGCGCCGCCCAAACGTGCTCCTCCTGGGAGGACGGACTCTTCCACCTGGCCAAGTATTGCGACACCGTGCTCAACCTCCACGAGAAGCAGGAAAAGAGAGCGTGAGTCCATCGCCCCTTGAGTCCGAGACAAAACGCACTCTCAGACTCGCTTTTACGCTTTCCTCGTGTAAGCGGCACACAAAAGGCTACGACAGATGCCGTTTCAATAGTGGGATGCCACTATTTGGAGGGGGGTTTGTGAGTAAGTGAGTAATTTGAGAAGGTAATGTGTGTGGGTGCTGAAGGGGGCGCTCTCCGCAGGGAGGTGATGGTGCACGTGGTACGGCACTACGGGGAGTCCCTGCGCTACGGCTGCCAGCACGTGTACCACTCGATGCCCCGCCTGCTGTCCATCTGGTTCGACCTGGGCTCCCAAGTGGCCGAGATGGGGCGCGCCCGCCGCTCCACCGCCGCGCGGGAGAAGCTCGAGCAGTACCTGGCGCACATGACCGACAAGGTGGGGATGCCCCTCTGGCTCGGATTGGATTCTGGCTGTTAGAGACTTCGTTCGGTCGCAAAAACCTATTTTTTAAATCGGTTCTGGGAGGATGCATTCTTAGGCTCGTCGGTGATTCATTGTACGTAACGAAAGCGCCAGAAGGACGACGTACGAGTTAAAGGATGACGAACGCCGCAAAGCACTACTTGCAACTGAAGTATAATGATGGAAAAAATTATGCACCGTGATATCAAAAAGATGTGTTTACCTAGCCAAAGTGCTTTGTCGATCTAGATCCTATCGTGCTAATGTTTACCGCTCAAACAATTTCAAATATGCCATCTTAGAGGCACGCATTATAGCGCAGTGCAATAAGGGCATATGTGTCAGTGTCCCGTCGATACCCTTGCTTGGCTCTGAAATGGCATATTGGAAATTGTTTGAGTCGTAAACATTAGTGTGATTAGTTATAGATTGACCAATCGCTTTGTCACGCGTCTTTTTGATATCAAGGTGTATATGTTTTTTTTATTAAACTTCAGTTGCAAGTAGCGCTCTGTGGTGTTGGTCGTCCTTTCACTTGTTCGTCGTCTTTTTAGCATATTTATCCTACCTAATTAATTTAGTTATTTTTTGACGTCCCGTTTCCTTAGCATTCTCAGCCACATGTAGCATGTCGGGGTTGGTGACCAGCACAACGAATGCATTTGTCAGTTCAGTAGAGGTGTGCAAATATTCAAATACTTCGCGAATAATGCTTGCTATTTGATTCAGTTCGCTTCGCACTTTCGCTGTTCGAAGTATTCGAGTTCTTCGAATACTTCGAAAACTATGAATAACACAGGAACTCGCTGATTAGTGCCAACTCGCAGTCGAGTTCCCCATTTTGTTTTTGGACTGCGCAGCATGGTTTCGAGCTTGGCAAACCCAAAAAGCCAACCGTGCCTTTTTTTTGTATGAAGCACTGGAAAGTTATTTGCACGCAGTAGCGCGATCTGTCCTTTGCTTGCCATGAGGTCTGGATTGCGGAGTTGGCGAAGTGGTCGTGGCGCAAACGCTGCGATAGATTTGATGAAGGACTACAATTTGCAACGGCACGTGCATTGTTGTAAGCACAAACGCGACGGACCACACTCACTACAGTTTCTCCTACAGTCACTACAGTAGCCAAGGTGCTATTGATTTAGATATGGATTTACGGCTGACCTTGGCTATTGGCGATATTTGGCTCATGTTATTTTCCGCTCGATTTTCCGGTTCATCAGTTTTCCAGTATTCCTTTTCTTATTTATTTCTATGTTTTCACTGGTAAAAGTAAGACTTGTTCCTTTCGCAAAAGAAAAAAAAGACGCATTAATTTATTGCTTCTTTGTGGTGCCCTCTATCGCAGAACTTTTGCACACGGAAACAAATTGTGCAATGTCAGTGCGGCTGTGCGTCGCGATCGCATGATCTCCGACTCTGCTGTGGCCTGCCGACCCGCCTTCGCTTGTGTACTTCCGTTTACATTCACGTGGTTGCGTTCACCTGCGTAAAAAGAGATTGCACAAAGTCGGTGCAGCTGCGCGACACAATCTTCAACTTTGTGTTGTGGCTTGCCGGCCCGCCACCGCTTGTGTACTTTCATTTACGTTCATGTGGTTGCGTCCGTCCGCAACGCGATCTCCGACTGCGTTGTGGCTTGTCGACCCACCTCCACTTGTTTACTTTCATTTATGTCATGTAACTTCAACCCTTTGAATGGTGTTTTACTTACTGAGCTTTTTATTTCATCTGTTTTTTTATCAGCCACATGTATGACATTTTTACAGCCAGGCTGTTATACGCTAGGGTCTGGGAAACAATGCATCCTCACATGTTGACAGAAAACTCCCCATTGGTCGTGGCAAGTATGAATAAATGAAAAGAAAAAGAGGGGGCAACCAGCACGAGTCGGCCTTGCTTGGCATTATTAGATGGTGAGGTCCTGATACCTTGTTATCATCTCTAGGCATCGTCCTAGAAGTCGTCCTTGAGGTCGTCCGAGAAATCGTCCTCTAGGCGTTGTATTTGAGGTCGTCCTAGAAGTCGTCCTTGAGGTTGTCTGAGAAGTCTTCCTCTAGGCGTTGTCCTCGAGGTTGTCCTAGAAGTCGTCCCTGGGGTCATCTAGACGTCGTGCTCGAGGTCGTACTAGAAGTCATTCTCGAAGTTGTTTTAGAAGTCGTCCTTGAGGTTGTCCGAGGTCGTCTTTGGCGTCGTCCTTGAGCTCGTCCTAGAAGTTGTCCTTGAGGTTGTCCTAGACGTCGTCGAGATCGCCCTAGAAGTTGTCCTTGAGGTCGTCCTCTAGGTGCGTTCTAGAAGTTGTCCTTGAGGTCGTCCTCTAGGCGTCGTTCTAGAAGTCGTCCTTGAGGTTGTCCTAGATGTCGTCCTCTAGGCGTCGTCCTCGAGGTCGTCCTAACATTGTGAAGATAGCAGCTTCGCTGTTCCTCCATCTTCCCAGGAAGTGGAAGGGCTCTACAATTTTTCTTTTTGCAATAACAATTTTCATAAATGTTTGTTTAAAAAAAAGTTCAAGTTGTGATTATAATGCAATTAAATGCAAAGGTGCAAGCGAGCTGGACAAGAATGACGACACTAATCTCTGGAGAAGGGGAACAAGAGGGACGAAGGACAAACGCAAATTGTATTTTCATTGAGCATCCTTGTTCAATTCACATCAAATAGAAAATATTTGTTTTCAGAGATGTTCTTATTTGAAACTATTTGTATTAAAAAATATTCTATACGATTCAAATCATAACTTTCATTATTCGATTCGATTCGCTTCGAAAGATTTTGATATTTGCACACCTCTACAATTCAGCGCTTCCACGTAGCATCTGCGATTAGAATGACCTTCCCTGTTCTGTCGTAAACATTGCTGACACCGTCTTGTTTCGTGAATCATTAACCTCATTGTTTCTATTTATATTAGGTTCTGTTTATATTATGATCTCTCGTTATCTTTGTTATGTTCAGTATGGTTGTAATTATGTTTTTTATTTCTGTTCTTTATTGCTTTATTTACATTAGGCATTCTTTCATTTTTGTATATGAATATTGGTACAGTTGAACCTCTTTATAATGAACACTGATGTAGCGTATTATCGTATATAGCAAACTAATCACGAAGTTTGGTTGGTCATGCTTTATTGGGATGGGAGTTCTAGTTATATAACAAAACCGAAACTGTGAGATCTGACACGCTATCAGTTATAGCGAAGCAATTCCTGCTTTTCTTGCGTCAGAAAATACTATGAAAGTTATTAAAACGTGGAAAAAAATACAAAAAGTAATTTCAAAACGAAAAATTTTGAAAGTTTAGATTGCCCGATGTGCAAAGATGCACGTTTCGGGAGGTAGCGCCACCTATGAACCGAGCGGATAACGGCGGGTGCGCCTCTGCTGGCCTTTATGCAAGGCATCAAGGACCAGTGCCGATTAAAGCCAACCGCCAACCACCCCACTCGTAGCGGAGCTGCAAATGGCAACGAAGTGGAAAGTCGTCTCTCTGGAGAGAAAAGTGAAGGTTTTGAGGGTGGTAGACAGCGGACACTGTGGACTCTGAGCTTGCACCAAGCACGATATCTACCATCCTGAGTGCACGGAAGAAGATCAAAGACTGCTATGTAAACAGCACCGTCAGGATTGACCGAAAGAGTCTTAGGCCTTGCCTTGACCCGGACATGGAAGAGGCTCTGTTCTCATGGTTTGAAGACGCAAGGGTGCGAAATCTAGGGATGTCGCGAACCACCCTAGGTTCGATTTCGAAAGGTTTCGATATTTGCGAAGCGAACTGAGGTTCGATTTCGAAAAATTTCGATAGTTTCGTACCGACCGAAGTTCGAATTCGAAAAATTCGCAACTTTCGATCACAGTAGAGTTTCGAATTCGAAAAGTTCGAAGCTTTCATGGTTTCTAAAATTTCGGGTTCGAATATTGTTTTACTTTAGGTTCGATAAATTCGAAGATTTCGAACTTTCCTAACTTGAAGTTCGAGATATTCGAAAAATCTGAATTTCTTAAGATCTGAAGTTCGAAAAGTTCGAAGATTTCGAAATTCTTTGGAAATAAAATTCGAAAACTTCTAACGCTTCGAATTTTTATAGATATAAAGTTCGAACAATTCGAACATTTCGAATTTCCTTCTGCATAAAGTTCAAAAAGTTCGAAAGTTTCGATTCTCTTTTAATGCTGAATTCGAAAAAAAAAAAAAAAAAAAAAAAAAAAAAAAAAAAAAAAAAAAACTTCGAAGGTTTTGGATTTTGTTCAAGTTTTCAAAGTTCGAAGTCCAGTTTTCAAGTTCCTCCACAGTTTCAGTTTCAAATGACGTTTTCACGACTCACTGGTTTTCACGAAATCAAGTTTAGAAAAGTTAGGGTGTGATATCTAGACTCTGCGAAGTTGGTCAGGCAATTAAGGGGGGAGGCTGGTCTTTAACTTTTGGTTTTTTATTTTTCATTTATCGTGCTGAAATTTAGTATACTGATGTATTTCTCAGTGGTGATTTCAAATATGCAATTAGTTTTCAGATAGCTTTACTAGATCCTGAGTTACCAATAAATTTGTCATTTTAATTAGGTCCTCTTTACGGGTCGTTAAGGTAAGAGTTTTCAGAATATAGCAAAATTTTTTATAGAATTGCATTCACCAAGACATGTTTCGTGCGGTGATGCTATTTTTGTTGCTTTATATATCATACAATAATTTTAATTAATTAGTCTCAAAAAGATATAGCCTCTCGTTTTATGTAACTTGATTTTAAATGTTTTTTACCAATGTAATATCATTAAATTAGTCTTAAAATAGCATCACCGCACAAAACATGCCTTGGTGAATGCAATTCTATAAAAATTTCTGATATATTTTGAACAATTTTATGGTAACGGCCCGTAAGGAGGACCTAATTAAAATGACAAATTTATTGGTAACTCAAGATCTAGTAAAGCTATCTGAAAACAAATTGCATATTTGAAATCACCACTGAGAAATACATCAGTATACTAAATTTCAGCACGATAAATGAAAAATAAAAAACCAAAAGTTAAAGACCAGCCTCCCCCCTTAAATGAGACGACAAGTGTCCCGGATGTGCTGGAATATTTGCCAGTGCAGAGTGACGTGTCATTATAGATCAGTAATTGTGAGTGACCGCCAGCCCGGGGGGGGGGTTCTTTAACGTGCATTACGCAGTAGTGATCACACGAACACACTGTTTTGCGATACTCATCCAGTTCGAAATGGCCAGGGGCGGGCAGGAGGTTGAGGCTCAGAAAAACATTGAAGCGACCTGGCAAACTACCTCCCCACCCCTTGCACGCTGGTAGTAATCCGATCGAACGTCGCCCGAGTGACGCTGGCATATAGTAAGTTAAGTTTGTAATTGTCCTGGAGGTTTATTTTCTGGGACGGAGGAATTGCCTCGCAAAAAGCACAGAAGCCGACATAACTCGAGTTCGAGGAGCGTTCTACCCTACAAGTGGCGTCGGAAGAGGAAAAACGGGGGAGAGAAGAGGGGAGGGGGGGGGGGGGCCTCAGCCCCCCTTCCCCCTTCCAGATATTTCGGACTGTTAAAGAAAACAACACGGGGAAAGAGGGCGTGGTCGAACTTATTTTAATCTGAAATTATTTATGCCTATGTATAGCTACTGTCACTCTTCACTGCATAAAATATCGCGTAGATGGTCATTGTTAGAAACTCGTTGTCAGAAGGCACTACTTGTCACATGCTCGGTGGTTCGGAAGTTCAAAGCTATGTCGTTACGACCTAAATAACTGTACCAATGGTAAAAAAAAAAAAAAATCAAAAATAATAAATGCAGGGATAAAAAGCTGGAGAAAGAAAAAACTATCAAGAACTCGCCGGATGTGTTGTATTCTTGCATATTCAGAGGTTCAGAACTTCGAAACAACTTTCTCCTACCAAAATGTGTACAGGCTAAAAGAAACACGTCCCAGGAACGTGAAGCGAAAAAAATGTTTTCTTTTAATGACGTGCTGAACTTGAACAATATTAGAAACCTTCTCCCATGAGTTAATTTATTCCTTAACGTGAAAAAACAATAAATACATTATTTTGTATTCTGCAGATGGCAATGATATGTACTGTCTGTGGTGTTAATTTAAATGCGATACCTCACACAACTTAGACGAAAATAAATACCAAGTTTAGGGCATAATTGCATGTAGATACATGTTTGGACATTTCTTCGAAACTCACCTTGAATAACAATAGTCATATCTTAAGACGACACTTATCTAGGCTATACATAGATCATTCTTAAAAAGTTTAACATCTCTACCATACATAGCTTCGGCTACATCGCGCTTCAAATCTGGCACAAACGATAATCGTCAAAAACCCGTCGTCCTTCCTCGCTCCTTCGGGAATTTATTTCTTTAAAACTAAGCATGCCAGAACATTGAAATAAACAGCATTGTCTTTCGTAAAGAACGGAACACCGCATGTCAAAGTTCGAGAAAAAAAAAAATTACGAATGTACCTCACTACTTGAATTCAAATGAAACCATCCGCCGGTCTTTCGAAGTTCGACGAACGTCGAACTTTTACCCTAAAAGTTCTAAGTTCGTCGAACTTCTGACTTTTCAGGATTCGAAAGTTCGAAACTTTTCGAATTCTATTGATAAATAAGTTCGAAAGTTCGAAAATTATTGATTTCCTTAGCATAGGAAATTCGAAATTTCAAACAGCTTCTAACTTTTTAGTGCAAGAAATTCGAAAGTTCGAAAATCATCGAATTTTTTGGTCAGTCAAGTTCGGAAGTTCGACAAGTATTGAATTTTGCAGTGTGATAAGTTCGAAAAGGATCGAATTTTTTAGCATAATAAGTTCGACGGTTCGAAAAGCGTCGAACTTCTTAGCTTAAGAAGTTCGAAAATTCGACTTCCGTCGAATTTTACGATATAGAAAATTCGAAAATGCGAAATCTTTCGAACCTTCCGAATCGCTTGATTCGATCATCGAAACTTCGATTCGAAAAAAGTTTGTGGCATCCCTAGCGAAACCTGCCAGTGTCTGGTCAGCTTCTTCAAACGAAAGCAATCAGTCTGGCATGTCTCTTAGGGTATGATGATTTCGGCGTGAGCAGCGGTTGGCTCCAGCTGCGGTGGCTCCATGTGAAGAGGCACCAGCCCAAAATTACGTCTTTCTTAAATTAAATAATGGATCAAGCTAACGTGGTTTCTTGCATTGCAATTGATATCCTCATGTTCCACTCTATTTTTTTAATGCTGCTTAGTGACAGCTAAGGATCTCGTGGTCCACGATATCACGTTTTTATATGTTAGTGCTGTGCACGTTCTTGCACGGGCTCGATTGCGGGAACGTTTGCGTAAATTTTTGTGTGTACTTTTATGACGAATATCGCATATGGCAAACAAATTTCTGCTCGTGATGCTCGTTTGTTCTAACAAGGTTCAACTGTAGTAGCGAATAGCGAGTGCCTTGTCCCTACTCCCTTTTAGGCCCTGCTGGGCATTTATTGGTGCAAAAAATCAAACTAAATAAAAATTGCCAATGAGGGAGCTTTCTGCCTACAAAAAAGCACTATAAATTAGTTTTTTTAGTTTATTTTTATTATTTGATGTATTTCTCATTTATTGATAACATCTTTTTATTCAATTTCGCGAGTCTGACTTAAGTTATAATTTTAGAACCCACCCCACTATCGGGCAATTGCAGTGTACCCTGGTCTGCACGGCATAAACAACTTTTAAATATGTTTCTAGTCTGTGGTGTTCCAATGTTGCCAAATCTGCTTTGCAGGTGGTGGCTGTTTTTGCTGATCAGCTTCCCTGTTACCTCTTCTTCACCGCTTTTCCGCAACTGATCTCGAGGATCTGCCATTCACACGAGCAAGTAGCTCGCCAGCTCAAGGTGGGTCTCGGACCAGTGTTGATCGATCTACGGCTTGGGCAAATGGACCAAACCCACTTTAAGTGAATCACAAATGTCCGGTCTGCACGCTACGGCTCCATACTTTGCCACAAGCGCATTTGCTTTGTCAAAATATTGAAGTCAAAACTGTCATCATCCAGAAGTTTGAGATAAGAGCCAAAATTTTGCTATGAATCGACGTGAATTTGAGCCTTGTTGGTGCCGGAAGTGAAAACGATGTTGTGCAAGGACATGTTTCATTATATCGAAGACATTTGATTTCACAGATACGAAAAGAATGAAAGAAAATGATGGAGCTTTTCCGAGTAATGAGTGCCGTCCGACGGCTTGTCTATAAGCTACCAATGCGAGGCAACCAAGCTGACCCGTGCCTGTCAGAATGCATTGGCGTGGCATCATCATATACCGTAGAATACCGCGCATCTGCCCGTTTTACATTAAGCGCCCATTCCCAAATTTCTAAGATCTGAGAAAATATGCACAGTAGATTGATATATAATATTGATGACCGGACAAGCGCCCATCCCCCATTTTTTCGCGATTATCTCTAAATTTTGAGTGGGCTCTTGTCCGGTATTTTACGGTAGGACTTCATCGCTTTTTTGGCCCTTTATTCTTTTTCTAAAATTCACCTACATATATCTTAATTCTCCACATAAAGAGGGAAAGTAGTAATGTTCCGCGAGGAGCTGAACTTGTTTTACTACGGTTCCTTGGGTACCGGCATAGTCACTTCTCTTAATTTTTTTGGAAATGCTGCTCTGCCTCCCCAGTTGGACCACTAAGCTTCTCGGCATCCATGGTCATGCCAGTTTGACTCGGAGCAGTTGGTGGCAAGCCTTAGTTTCCCATCAATTGATTTTGACAGCGTCTCAGTGTGATTGGTTACCAACACGCCAGGACAGCATTTTAGAAAAGAGATTCAGGATTAAATGTTGCATTTTCTACAAAGCATCTGAGTCCACTCAATCGATGTAATCTACAAAGGTTGATTAACTTAAATTTATATTGAGAAGTGTGACAAATATAGGCTGCTAGAAACAGCTTCCTTTTGTTTTCTTGCCTGTATTCTTGAATTTATTCAGGTGTAGTACAAGAGGAAGTGAAGGGTTGATCAGGACATTGGATTTGTGTATCCTCACTGTTCATGTCTTTAGCGCAGCACATGCATATATTGAATGTTGTATAGGAAGTTTGGCATGTGAGATAGTAAGACTGGAACAAGTTTTATTCAGGCAAGAGATTCTTAGAGCAGATAGGAAGAACACTGTGGTGTTCGCACGTGAGTGATTTTTCTTTCTGCTTTGTGTTCCAGGCAATTGTTGCTCGCCTCTTGAGAACCTACCCGCAGCAGGCCGTGTGGATGATGATTGCGGTGTCCAAGGTAGAGTATACTGTAATTTTAGGGGCGAAGCTCCTTAGGGTTTAGCCTTGTCCGTTCGTCCGTCCGTCCGTCTGTCCGTCCCATCTGTCTTCTTAAAAAAAGAAAATATGTCTGTGCAGTCGACAGGATTCGAACCTGTGCGGGGGGACTGTGCGGGGGGACTCCAATGGATTTCTAGTTCATCGCCTTAACCACTCGGCCACGACTGCGGGACGAGTAGGGGGCTCGGAGATGTAGTAGTAACTCGAGAGCTGGGGATGTCATGGATGAAACGTTGCATGTAGCCGCTCAACGTCTATACAGGAGAGGGCACTGCGGTCAAATGCGTATATAATTGCGTTAAACTTTGCATGCATTGGCTCAACGTTTATAGACGAGAGGGCACTGCGGTCAAATGGATGGATCCGCTAGAAGAACCACTGGCTCTGCATTTCACCGACCATAAAGCAGTAATAATGAAGTCGAAGCGCAACCCGGAACTCAGCACTACCTATGAGCAATAAAAAAAAATCAGCACCATCAGCACTACCTATGAACAAAATCAGTATCATCAGCACCACCAGAGCTTCGCCCCAATCAACATCATTCACCACGTGGAGATGCGGTCATTTTTTTCTTGGCTCCTCTTCAACAGCCTTCTCAAAAGCGAGCCGGTAATTTTTGACTATTCTAAGTACCGTATTTACACGAATGTAGGTCGACCCATTTTTCAATTTTTGAAAATCTGAAGGGGGGGGTCGACTAAGAATTGAAACCAAAGCATGCCGCCGCCGATAAGTGTGAAACGAACGATATCAGGACCGCCTTGACGTGCTTATAATCTTCTGTTCACTCTAGTCGTAGCATATGGCTATTCTGTGCGCTTGTTTGTATGAATTTTTCAATTTTTTTTTTAACATTTACTGCGCACACGTACACACATGAGCATCACCATGCCGTGCAATCTCCGCACGACCGCACGCACAGCAACGAGCGGCGCTCACGGGAGTGTCGATAGTTGATGGAAGGGTCGATAACTGCGGACCACCCCCCAACACTTGGAAGAACAGCTCAGCGGCCCAGCTTTGGCTCTTTGTTCGATTGCGAGCTGTTCTCTTCCACCCCATTTCAAGCAACTGCCAGCTGCTGTTTGTTGTGTTTTCTCTTTGCTGCTGTTTGTCCTCTACATCGTCATGAGTGCTCCGGGTCCGAGTGGCTTTCAGTGATCGTTCCCAGCAACATGCAAAAGAACTGTTATTCTTTACGCCGAAGAAACGAACAACTGCGCAGCAGGCCGCAAGTTCAACGTTTCAGAACGGGTGGTGCGCCAGTGGTGGCTGCAACGATCCCAGATCTTCAATTGTGATGGCAAACGAAGAGGTTTCTGCGGGACGGAGTCAGGACGCTTTCCGGAGTTGGAGGCCAAGCTCGCAGTAAGTATGTGATCGCCCCTGCCGGTGACATAGACATGATTACAGAACAAGCGCGGATTGTCGCTTCGGAAGCGGGAATACCCAGAACGCAGTTCAAGGCCAGCAGGGCTTGGGCATCCAAGTTCATGAAGAGGGCTGGCTTCTCTCTCCGTGGCGTGGGCGGATCAGCATGTAGCCAAAAGCTTCCTGCTGCATACGAGGAGAAAGTGCTCTCCTTCCATAGTTACTTCCTCAACACCGCGACTCCCGGCAGTACTTGATCGGCCAAATCGGCGATGCTGATCAAACCCCAGTCTATTTTGATATGACTAGCAACACGACGGTGAACGTGAACGGAGCTCAGGAAGTGAAGCTCCTGTCAACCGGTAATGAAAAACTCTGGTTCACAGTGATGCTGTCATGCTTGGCGGACGGTACGAAGCTCCCTCCGTACCTGGTTTTCAAGAGGAAGACAATGCCATCGGAGACTTTCCCTAAAGGTGTGGTTGTGCGCGTCACAAAAAGGGATACATGACGGATGACATGGTGGTAGAATGTTACTGCTTTGTGTGGCTTCTGCGACGGGGAGCATCCCTCAAAGACCACATCCCCAACCTTCTGGTGTTGGACTCCTTTCGAAGACACCTGACAGCCAAGGTGAAAGCGGAGTTGCGAAAAGAGCACACGGACATGCTTGTGATCCCCGGTGGTCTGACAGGGCAGCTGCAACCTCGACGTCGGTGTCAACAAGCCTTTTAAGGACCTGCTCCGATGTGAATACAATGAGTGGTTGGTGGCAGAAGGCCAGGAGCTTACGCCGACTGGGCGGGTGAAAAGGGCCTCCCGAACGTGTGTGCAATTGGGTGCTTTCGACATGGGCGGCTGTGCCACGGGACGTCGTGATGCGGTCGTTCACGAAGTGCGGGATTTCGCTGAACGACGACGTGCACTGGGACCGGAGCAGCAACAATGAGTACGACAACACCACTAGTGAGGACGATGACAGCACTAGTGAGGACCAGTAGACCAGCGGACTGATAGGTAGTCTCTAGACTAATAAATTTTCGCTGCGTAATGTGCCCATGGGTATGATTTTCTTTTTTTTCATTTTCCTGACTTGCAATATCAACTTACGTTCGAGTCAACTTACATTCGAGTCGACTTACAATCGTGTAAATACCGGACTAAGGATTCTAGAGCACAGAATTCAGCGGAGGCACAGGCGGCGTAACGACGGGCGCGCGTCAATTAATCGCAAGCCGCGTTTCCGAGAGGAAGTGTGGCCGTCGTCACGCCGCCGGCACCTTTGCTGAATTCTGTGCTCCAGATTTTTCCGCTCAGAAAGGTGCAAGGCATAAACTTCTATCACATTTTTAGTAGGGAAATAGACGTCGCACAAGCATAACTTTCGGATTTCTAGGATGCCTGGAGCCCATAAGATAAGTTATCACCAAGAACAGACGCTCTCAGAAACGTCTTTAGTGCACCTTTAAGGTGGCTTTTGTTCATTCTTCTTTATAAACTGGAAGCTCGCACTAGAGGTGGGCAACGTCAAAGACTGAAGCACCACGTGGTGGCATTTGCCATAAAAAGGGTCTATGGTGCAGTGGGCAATCGTTGCGGGTGATATTACAGCTTCACTGTCCAACCACCTTCACGGCGTGGAATTGGAGCCTTAATTTTTCTTTTTTTTGAGGGTTCTTTCGGTTTTGGCACGTGCAATGAAAATTTAGTACTTTGTCCTCCACTTATCTGGAATTCTTTTCAAGTCTTTATGCTTCGAGTTAACGAGGGTTTACGCTTCACGTGGGCGGGCTCTTGCGGACCAACCGACGACTTTTGTTGTAGCATTACCGCAACACTGATGTTACTTATTTTACCATCGGGATATAAACGTAGTAAGACCCTCGGTAACTGTATTTGCCATTCAGAGGTTATAGTCACGGACAGAGCGAAAATAGCAAGGCGCGCCTTTCTAATGCCCGACCTACAGCATGCGCTCCGTGCTGGATGCCGCGCTTCGGCCAGGCGCTCGCACTCGAAGTGCACGAGACATTGAAGCGTCCTTGAAGGCAGCGAGCTCACGCTGTAGGCTGGACAACCAAAGTTCTCCCCTGCCGTTTTCACCTTGTCAGTGACTATTCCCCCCTCCAACCCCCCACCCCCCTTGTACGCATAATCGAGGTAGGTTTGTAACCGCTTGGTTTGTAACCAAACCAAGCGGCAGACGCGAAAGTAAACAGTGTCCGCTCGTAACCGTCGTCACGTCAAACGAGACTAAAAGGGCCGACCCGTCCAAACGTTGCGCTTGCAGTCCTCGTATCCGATGCGAGTTCAGCGCTGTCAGGAGGTGTTCCAGCTGGCCCGTCAAGAGATGCCCAGCCTGGGCAAGTTCCTCGGCGACACCCTGGCCCTGTGCGACAAACTGCTGGAACTGTGCAACCGGCCCGCCGGCGAAGCCCACGTCCTTAGCATCACCCAGCAACTGAAGAGCCTGCACCGACTGCTCGAGGACAGGTGAGCCCGCCTCCGGGACCCGAGCCGCGGAGCATCGAGCACATGTTTGTGTCTGGCGTCCCGTCCCCGTTCACGCGTCCAAAAGGGTCCCGAAGTGGCAACGAATGACAGCGGGCAAAAAGGCAGAAGTTCGGGCAAAAAGTGTAAGCGAATACGACTGTCGCCGTTGTCTCTACAATGTCCCTTTATGGGGACATTGACACGTTTCAACTTTCCCTGTTTCTTCTATTTCGGTTGATTTGGGTTTCTCCACCCAATTCAGGATGTTTTAAGAAAACTGTACACTTTCATTGTTCGAAGACATTGCCATGGGCACCGATTTATCGAGCCCGTTCGATTAGTTTCCGCAAGGCCTGTCTCCAACGAGCTTTGCGGCCCTCGGGCAATGGTGTCGACGAAGGTCCGTCGTTAACTGTAAACTAAAATTCACTTCGGCATCCCTTTAATGGGAGAGGGTACTTCGGAAAAGAATTTAAAAATATCTTTTAGGAAGTGCCATTTTTTTTCTGGATGCCTCTTTTTCAGAAATTTCAGCCAGATACTGCTGCCCCTGCAGTCTGCTATTTCGGTGACCCTTCCGAGTGGAGGAGCTTCCAGGGGCCATGACCCGTTCCCACAGACTGCAGAGTCAAGGCTAGGGTGTGGAGCTACCTCGAGGCAGACAGCTGCGAGCTCTGTGCAAAGTGTCAATGTTCCAAGGCTAGGGTGTAGAGCTGCCTCGAGGCAGACAGCTGCAGTCCAACTCGTGTGTATTCTGGCGAACTTGAATTTAGGCAAGATTTCGAAGCCACAGCATCAAAAGCGCAGTCTCAGGCTTGCAAGAACCGTCATTAAAGGTGATTAAAGTCTCAGTGGCAATGTTTTTGCTGAAATACTATATAGCACACAAAAGATTGAAGTTAATGAAGAACTCCTTTACATATATTACATCTTTTAAGGATTTGTGCATTATTAAATAGTTTACGAGACCGCTCCTGCCTTGAAATTCGAAACCCTATAATTTTGCTGAGGGAAAATTTGTACATAGTTTACATTTGTAGAATAGAAATTGTGTTAGCTCCAGTTCTGTATGTCTGGTGTTTAGCTTCTTCTGGGAACTAGAGAGCCTCTTTGTTCTGCCGCAAAAAACGGCGAAAGGGTATTATACGTTCTGATGGTTCAGCTCCCTCTCTAGTTTCAAACTGGCCTTTCCTTGCATTGCAGGTGGAGATCTTGTCTTCCCTTCAGAAGCCCAAGAAGATCACCATTAAAGGAAGTGATGGAAACTCCTATGCCATGATGCTGAAGCCTAAGGTATTCAAAATTGCATTCATGCTTCTATCACGGTATGTAGTTCTCATTCACTTTTAGCGAGTACTGCCGAATAACAGAACCTGAAACTTAGCTATTTCTCCGCAGTCTGAAAGTTGGGGTGTGGGTTGTGGATGTCCGGGTGACGGTAATTGTTGTGCACACAGGATGACCTTCGGAAGGACTGTCGACTCATGGAGTTCAACAACCTGATGAACCGCTACCTCCGACGCAACGCGGAAGGACGGCGCAGGCGGCTGCACATCCGGACCTACGTGAGTAGTGGGGGCTAACACAATCCAGCTTGTTGCAGTGCTAAAATTTAATTAATTGCAGCTTTTTTTTTTTTTGCATTTTGCATTGATAGGTTGAAGTTTTATATGTACTGCAGTTTTTTTGTTTTTTTTTATCAATATATACTTTTTGTCTTGATAGGTTGAAGTTTCATATGTACTGATGGTCTGTAGAGCGGTCATCTGTCATAGTAGGACTTTGGGTTTTCAGAGAATGCTAAGAGATTCCCCGGGGCAGCAAGGATTGAACAAGAGTCCCGATGCAGTGGCAAAAGAAAAAGCAAATCTGACGTTGGATGTTCCGGTGGCGTGAGGTCGGTTTGCCTTTTGGATATGGCAACACTGGTTCACGCCGTAGATGAGATATTTAGCCAGTGTATCGCCAGCCTGAGGTCTTTAACGTGCGCCTTGCGCTAGTGAATGTATGACCACACGCTGGTACAACGCTCCCCTAGATTGAAAAAAATAGACTGCATCTCCACATGGTGAATGATGTTGATTGGGGCGAAGCTCTGGTGGTTCTTGTCTGCGTAGACGCTGAGCCGCAGCATGCCGAGCCTTTCGTTCGTTTTCATTCATGTCAGAAAGAGAATGTGTGGTATGGAACGTGGTTATATACGTGTTTGAGCATTTGACCGCTGTGCCCTCTCGTCTATAAACGTTGAGCCAATGCATGCAAAGTTTAACGCGATCATATACGCATTTGACCGCAGCGCCGTCTCCTGTATAGACGTATAGCGGCTAAATGCAACGTTTCATCCATGACATCCCCAGCTCTTGAGTTACTACCACATCTCAGAGCCCCCTACTCGTCCCGCAGTCGTGGCCGAGTGGTTAAGGCGATGGACTAGAAATCCATTGGGGTCTCCGCGCACAGGTTCGAATCCTGTCGACTACGCAAACATTCTTTTCATATTTTTTTTTTTCCCCTACTTGAGCACGTGAGCACATGACCTCAGAAGCAGGAGCACGAGCACCGGACGCCGGACGCCAGACGGACATGGCTAGCCCCTAAGGAGCTTCGCCCCTAAAAGCAGGGATGAAAATCATACCCAGAAACGATCCTCGGATCCTACGGCCCATCTCTGGCGCAGGCGCGCATAGGGACCGACAGAATGAGAAAGGCGGGGCGTTTCCTTCGGATGCCTGGCTCCAGCATGCACTCCACGCCTTCCGCCATGCTTTAGCTGCCCGTGCATGCTCAAGGCCTGGGAAACGCCAGTATTGTCGAACCTGGGAAGCTCGCACTAGAGGTGGGCAACTGAAGCTCTTCCCTACTGTTCTCATCTTTTCGCTGACCATAGTATCGCTGTTGGGGGCCATGATATTTTTGTCATCTTCGTCATTATTATAATCGTAATCATCATTGTCATTATCATAATTCTGCATGAAAGGCTGCCCCGCGGAGTCACAATTTGAAACTATGGTACACAGACACCGAACCCAGTTGTTTTGACCGTTTGACGATTCCTTTCAAAGTCTGAGAGGTCGTCAAGCACCTAAAAAGAGATCTTCTTCCGATTCCCCGACTCACCAGTCGTCCTCAGTGCTGCATGTGCCAAGCGCCCCCAGTGCCGCCATGTTTTCTGAAGGAGGATAAAAAGCCAGGAGGTAACATCGCTCCGAACTCCAATTTTCGGTATTTCAAAAAGAAGGGCCGTAGTGCGTTCGCAATTGCGTTAAAAAACATGTTTTACGAATGCCGTCATTAAATATTATAGAAATGTCGCTTACAAACCTTATAAATTTTATAAGTCTTGACGTCACGAATAAAAAGAAGCGAGGAGGTGAAAAGAGGGAGAGAAGGGCACCAAAAATAAAAAAGCGCGTGTGCGCATGCAATATTTTTTTCTATTGTGGTATTTTTTGTGTCTACGAGTACAACTTGCATCGTTTACGACAACAACAAAAAATATGGCCTTTGGGGTGTTGTGCCCCTTTAAAAGCTTGATAAAAGCACTTTTTTTTGTGTGTTTGAGGGAATCAAACCTGTCGTGCAGTAGATGCTAACAAAAAGTTGCACAGAAATGGGAAGCTAGAGTGGGTATGTCTTTTAGTTAAATAGGCCAACACAAGAATCTTAACACATAATATTTGCCGTGGTATGAATAAAAATGAAGTGTTTGCATGTGCTCCAAAAGTACTTATTGATGCTCCAACATGGAGCTTTGGCTGCTCCAGAAGGTGCTCCAGAATGACTCGGGCCAATCACATCACTGTAACTATCAGTACCATAATTGTTGTTTTCATAGTCATCATTGTCATTATCATTGTTGTTATTACGGTTATCAGCAGGGTGTCTAGCGACCAGGACCACCGGTAATTGTCAAGAAAATTTTAATTACTGGCAAAATCGGGGAATTGTCAGGGATATTGTCAAGAAGCGATCCCAGTCAGGAAAGATAGCCAGAAACGGCATCGAGTGCCCTGAGCAAAAACTTGAGGACTTGGGGCAGAAAAATAGGATATAAGTTCTGCTTAGAGCGGAGCGCGGGTTCTGCTCACCTGATGTCGAGTGTGCTACCCGATGCAAAGGGAGCAGCCGAAAAATCCAGTCCAAGCCATGCATTTTATGGAATTGGATTGAGGGCACGACACTAGGCTAGATTTAGTTAGAGCGACTAGATTTAGTAACAAATGGGAAAGCCGCAGACCCCAATCCAATTTAAGCCATAAGCCGAAATTATCCGAAAGTTTGCATCTGGCTGCCATGCTGCCATTCGGTTTTTGACGTGTGTGGTTGAGCGTCTTGTTTTCATCATGTTTCCGGAAGTGGCCTCTTCACTGACGATGTCGGCGGCAAGAAAGGGCTCGTTTAATCCAGACTGAACGAACCCGAATATTTCGGAATATGCAAGTTGGGTTAAGTCCGTGCAAAATGATCCTCACAGTGCTCAATGCCTTGTGCTATAATGGTCTTATATATTTAACCGCCTCTGCAGTGGTCAGGGAATTTCACCCGAAAGTTGTGAGGGGAAACCTGGAAAAGTCGGGGAATTTCCAAATAATAATTTGCTAGACACCCTGATCAGTATCAGAATTGTCACGATCATTATCCGCATCGTCAGTATTACCATTGGGGTCTTCGTCGTGTTGCTGTTCCAAAATGGCTAGGTGGCGTAAGCTACCAGTTGATTCAAAGGGCTCAGCCGGATTCATCCATCCATCCATTCATCCCTCTCCAGAACGTGGTCCCCCTGAACGAGGAGTGCGGCCTCATCGAGTGGATCCCCGACCTGCAGGGTTTCCGGTACATCCTGAACCGCATCTACCGGGAGAAGGGGCAGCTCACCACGGGTCGCGAGATCAAGGACATGATGCCCAAGCTGAGCGCTTCGCTCGCGTGTGTACTCTTCCATGAAATTATCCTTTTTTGGTAATGAATCAAATGGCTTCTTAATTGACCCTTGCATGCCACAAACTCCTTTTTGCTACAGAGAGAAGCTTGATGTCTTCAAGAACAAGCTCTTGCCCAAGTTTCCGCCAGTCTTTGTGGAGTGGTTCCACAAGAACTTTCCTGATCCCACAGCCTGGTGAGTGCCACTGTTAATCCCGGCAGAAGTAAAGAACTTTCCATTTATGCATTAGCATATGTGGAAAGTAAGTAAACACTCATGACGACGATGATGAGAAGGGCTGTCTTGAAAGGGCACCGACACAGCAGCAGAGGATCAGAGTGGAGGACTGTGGCATCAGAAAATCCAGGAGTCGCCGGAAATCACTGGGGTTTTCCCTTTTCCTGTCACTAGGCATTCAAGATTTTTTTTTTTCTTTTTTAACTCTTCAATTTTTTGGTGTTTCGGCGGTCACAAAAGATGTTTATTGAAATAATTATTTTTATTAATGTGGACTTGTCGTAGGCAGCTTGCTACCTTTTAAATATCATGTGTCCTGTGTTTTCATTATCACGAGCGACCGATAAAAAGAGGTCCAGGAAAGCCATGCGCAGCCGATTCTTGGCCGATGGCTTTCTTCCGGAGAAAAGCCAGATTTCGAGCCGCAAGTATCACTTGATCGTTGCACCCTTTTAAGTCTCATTTCCGTAAAAATCTAGCCTCGCATAAATGCCCCGTCATCTTTACACCCAGGAAGGGAGAAATCTTTCCTTTTTGCTGCATAGATGTGGTTCTGGGCCCCTAGTACTGGGGAAGCAGTGCAAAGTGGAATGTGGAGAGGGAACTTGGGAAGGGATATTCATTCATGTTGAAAATTATTTATTACATTTGCCAAGCGAGGCCCTTCATGTGTCTTGTGGAACTTTCAATTTGTTTCCTGTTTAGTGTCACATTCTCACGGGCACCATGTCATCGTCGTCCCAGGTACACTGCGAGGCTGTCCTATGCGCGCACACTTGCAGTGATGAGCATCGTGGGCTTCATACTGGGGCTGGGCGACCGCCACGGCGAGAACATCCTCTTCGATGCAAACTGCGGAGATGCGGTTCATGTTGATTTCAACTGCCTATTCAACAAGGTGAAGACATAGCTTCACTTTGCTCCATCTTGCTCGCATTTCTTTTTTTATGCATGTGCATGTCTTTGCCTGTTTTTTCCTGCATGTTTATTGTTGTGGCTTGCATGTCTTTTTTCCTTTTATACCAGTCTTTCAACATTTTTCTTTTCGCGTAACATTTCAGGGGGAGACATTTGATTGGCCCGAGCGTGTGCCTTTCCGCCTGACGCACAACATGATTGATGCCATGGTGAGTCTTTGCTTCCGACAACGATGGAATAGCACATGCAAAAATTAATGCGATGGTAGAGGCGGCATAAACTTAAATTCAGGTTCATTTTGGGAATCGCTTACTATCGCAACCCATCATGATAGACCCTTTTAGCAATGCCGCGCCATCTAGCGGCGCTGATTCCACACTATGCCCACTTGCTGGGAGTGGTCACGTGCGCCGCTTCGGCGGGGCCGCAGCCGCCATTGTGGGGTGTACGGTTGCAGAGGCCAGTACTCTGTAGTGCCCGCATAGCACCTTTTGATATGCATTTTTATTGCTGTGCAGCACTGTGCAAGCAGAAAGGCATGAAGGATAACCTCCCAAACAGGATGAGATTTACCATTTTTCTGCAAAAATACAGCTGTCAACAAAAAATGAAAGACGTTTACAATTCCCTGTAATGCCGAATTAGAGGGCAGCTCTTGAGGAGGAAAAGGGGAGGGTGCGGAGAGGAGGGTATGCCCCTCTTCTCTTCTCCCTCCTCCCTCGTGACGTCACTCATGAAGTTTGTGACCTTCACGAGTGACCTTCCTAAAGCCTTGTGAAGGTCTTGACCTTCGTGACCCTAGTGGCCCTCGTGACGTCACGTGTGACGTCATTATGGGAAACGTCCCATAATGCAACGCGCAGTTACGCCGACGGTGACGGCATCACCGCTCAAGCCGGAAACGGGTGCCAATGAGCTGTGCTCTAAAAATGCATCAATATGAACCACAATCCAGTTTAAGTGCACGCTCCCTACGCTCAAAATTATATAAGTCGGGATATGTGCACGTGCTTAAGGATTCATTGTGACAGCTCGCGCAGCAAAAAGAACTATCATAGCTAAGAGCACACGCACATGACTCTCCCCGAGGATACTTTATTCGGGCGTGGCGTACGAGCTATTCTGAAATTCGGGTACTGTCTTCTTCCAGGTGTCCCATTGGTTTCCTTCCTGAGTGATCTGTTGTTCGAAGCAACAGAGAAATCGTTATAAAATGTCATGGGGAAAACATAACACGAAATATACAAGGCTATAGGCTAAAGCAGTTCACTCAGGCTGGCTACCTCACAAACATTGCTGGTAGCCGCCGTTTTTTAATGCAAGAAGTTGCTCCAAGTACAGCTGCAGTGGAAAAAGATCAGCACAAGTGACCGACAACCGGAGCAGCAAAATCGCGACACACGGCGCTATTCGCGTCTTTAGCTCGGCGCTCGCCCTCCCGCGGCGGAAACGGGAAGCGCTCTAGTGAGGGTCCCCCGGTTCTCCTGCTCAGCGGGCACGGCGGAACTGCGCGCGATCATGGCTCGCGAAATGTCGTTTCCGAATGCAAACAACACTCTTCACTGTCCCAACGTAGTGCTGCAGCCGGTATGGAATTGTACCTTACTGGAGAGTTTTAGTATTGCGCATAGAAGCAAACGCAAGCAGTGTGCGTTTGCGTTCGAGTTGCGCGCCCCACGTTGTGCGTGCGCCTTATCGCCATGCGGTATTCAAGACCGCAATTTTCGGCTCCGCGCACGCGCAGTGTGGAACACGCAAAGCTAGCGCAAACACACAGTGCTAGCGTTCGCTCGTATACGCAATACTAAAACTCGCTACTGTTTCAGCGGTTTCCAACGCCCACGAAACGCGCTGCAGTGAGCAGACAGGCAAGCAGGTAGGCGTTCCTTCGAACTGGAAAGACTGAGATTGGCAAAACGACGGAGCATAAAAATGAAAGCAACTGAATGTTATTAAAAATTAGTAACTAAAAAAAAAAATGTTTTTTTTTTACTTTTGGGTATTTGGCTTGGAAGGACATTGGCGGCGATTTTGGACGTTTTGCCGATTGTCAAAAGTCGCGACTTTGATAACAAAATATACTTTACCCACAATTTATGTAAATTTACATGGATTTCTCACATCAGCTAGAATTTTTTCATTGATTTTAGACTATTTTTATTTTATTACTTGGTAAGTAAAAATGCTGCATTTGGCACCAGTGATGATAATTCCCGCACTTTTGATTGTCATATTTGTTCGCGTGTTTGAAATTAGATCATAAGCAACAAATTATATTAGAGCTTGAAAAATTACGTATTAAAATATCTGAATTTTAACATTATTATTATTATGAATACAAATCGCGGCAGTGTATGCCCCAATTAACGCCAAGATCACGAAAATACGCCATTTAAACATAATAGTCTTTCCAAAAAGGTATAATTTTGTTTTCTTTTTAGCATATGAAAAACTCTGACATCGTTATTAAGATAGACAAACAGTCAAACACTGGATGTAATATAAAGTTTTAAGCCTCACGCGTTGCTATAAAAAAACACACACACGCTTCAGCTGTCTGACTTGGATTGAGTCTTTGGGATGTTGCAGTGAGAACAGCGTTTATTAATTTGTATTTTTTGTGGACATATTGTAAACATTGGAACTATTCTATTATCCTGTGCTGGGAATAATGTTAAACCAATTAATCATCTAAATACGCAAACACCCATTAAAAGGCCCGCAGTTCATTATTTCCCATGACAATTATCTGAGCCAGAAAAGGCAGTGAGAACGCAAAAATATCAGCACTGACTTTTTCAACAATTACAACTACAAATATCAGCTTGGATCAAACATGTATGTCACAAAATAAAGTTTCCGCAATCAACTTCTCTAACTAAATAATTACGATGTGAGACACATCTTGAGTAATGAAAAAATCCGAAATTAAGACCTATATTGAGAAAGTAAATCCAAAAAAGAAATTAGTTTCGGTTTCGCTCCAGAATTAAAACGCGCATTCTTGCGTAAATATTACGCTAAACACCGTTCTTGTTTTCATGGTAAAGAGGTGACCTGCGCTCATAACACCCTAGCTTCCTCGTATTACCAGAAATAATTTGTGTCGCTCAGTGAAGCCAGCACACTAGACAGGCTGAACAGCGGCACGCATCTCCGACCCTCACTAAAACCGCCATTTTGGAAAATGAGTGGCGCCACCTATAGTTAGTTGGAGTCGCGAATTGTTCCCGAGCAAGCCGATAGCGAGAGTGCCATGCCAGTCATGTTCTATGTCTCAACACAAGGGTGGCAGGCAGAAAGCAGCCTATTCTAAAGCCCGCATTTCGAAAGCTATCTTATCCCTCAATTTTCTGCCGGCCACTGTCGTGTTGAGACATAAAACGTGACTGGCACCATTCTTGCTATCGGCACGCTTGGGAACAGTAGTGCCCCGTGTCATGATTTTGCCGTTCCGGTCCTCGGTCAGGTGTGCTCATCTTTTTTCATTGCAGCTGTATGCTGTAAACAACTTCATTTTTGCGAGGACCTATTTTTCAAGACTTTCTTGACTTCTGAAATATTGCGAAAAAGAAATCACGCAAATAAATTATCCTATAGTAAAGAATACTAAGCATACCCCTCCAAATTGTGAAATATTGTGCCTGCCCATTATTCCGGAAACCCAAACTTCGTAAAATTTGCGAACTATCAAAGCCGCGAAAATAAGAGTAACAGTATTTGCTTTCAACGTTGCCGAAAAGCCTAAGAGGAGAGAATGTTGCATCCAAGACTGCTACTGCCGGCGAAGCTGAAGACACGATAAGGGACGCGATTGTGCAAAAGTTGGCAGCAATGGCGTGACAAGCAACTCGATCGTCGATGTAAACCGCATTGCCAGCGAAGACGCGACAAGCGACTTCATCACCGATGTGGACAGCGTTGCCCACAAAAATGCGACAACCTACTCAATTGTCGATGTAAGAAGGAAGCCGCGAAAACAAAGTTGCCATTTTGTGCGAACGTGCCTCCACGTAACTTTCAGTCACAAACCTGAACTGTGCCTTCGGTTTTGGTTGCTCGTCTTGTGGGCGATGTTGTTTTCATTTACTTTACCTGTAGTGTTTCAATTTGGAATGTCAAGCAAGCTCCTGGTCCATGATAGCAAATCGGGACCAGCGGCGGTGGTGTCTGCGATACTGAGCTCATACCCGATAATGGCAGCGCCTTGCCTGATGTAGTAACCAGCCATACTTTCAAGCGCTGGATGGATGGATGGATGGATGGATGGTAATGGCTATACCCTTTGTAACGGGCGGCAGCTTGCGCCACCTAGCCTAACATTTCGTCATCCCTTCTCTTTTTTTTCCTTTTTTTTTAATTTGTATGAATTTTGTTATAACAGGCCCCCCTCTCTTTTAAATTAAATTTATTGCCTATTTTTATAATTTTTTTTTTTATCCTTTTCTAGATCTCTTCCACCAATCTTCCAATCTCCTCTTAGTTACCGCAATTCTTTCCCTATCCATTCGTCCATCCATGTCCGGAAAACCCAGTGCCCCCTCCAAATCCGTAGTCATCCCCGCCAAGAGGGTGGGACGAAGCCCCGTGCACCTTAAAATTACATGTTCTATAGTTTCCCTTTCGGGGTTGCATACGTCGCACAGAGTGTCTACTTCCTGAAATTTAGCCCTATACGTTTTCGTTCGCAGCACCCCCGTTCTAGCTTCAAACAACAAAGAGCTCCCCACTGAATTATCATACAGCTGTTCCTTCTTTATTTCTTGTTTTTGTGCCCTGTATATTGCTAAAGCTGATTTCCCCTGCATTCTCTCTTCCCACAATTTCCTCTGTTTCCTTTACTCCCTTTTCTACTGATATGCTCTGATCGGCTCCATCTCGTTGAATGTATTTAAATTTCAGCTTGCGGGTTCGTTCGGTTTGTCCACTTAGTGTTTAGACTTTTCATATATAGATACTTGTACACTTTCGCTGCCCACCGTGTATCCTCAATTTCAGCTAGTCTTTGTTCAAATTTTACTTTACTGATCGCTTCTCTACTCTCGAAAGATGCCCAACCCATATCCCCCTGTATTCCCTCATTTGGTGTATTCCCATGTGCCCCCAATGCCAACCTACCCACACTCCTTTGCTGTATCTCTAAACCTGCCTGAATTTCTGACCTCATACACAATACCGCATTCCCAAATGACAGTCCTGGCACCATGACTCCCTTCCATACACCCCTAACAACTTCATATCTATTATAGTTCCATATTGCCCTGTGTTTCATGATAGCCGAATCTCGTTTCCCCTTCTTTATTACAATATCTTCATGGTCTTTTAGATACCGTCTTCCTTCACTTAACCACTGTAAAGGCAGCGGCTCATTGTTGCCAAGAGCAATTTTGGAAAGGGTCTATTACCGAGATTTTAAAATGACTAGGTCATGCTAACAGATTCTCGAATCCACCAATGGCCGGATCTTCCTGTAATTTTTTCACTCTTTTCTGTAATCTCTGCCTGTCAGAGAATGTCAACGCTTTTGGATATGGTCATCCATATCACTAAATCACAGCCCACGCACTGCTACTAAGGAAACCCAGAGCGAAGAACACCCGGCGACGACAGAGCGGCAACTGTGCATGCGCACACCAGTGGTGTCAGAAGGGAGGGGGATAGGGGGGGGGGGAACTGTTCCGGGTGCAGCTGGGCAATGAAAAGGGGGGAGGGGGGGTCACGGCGGGCCAACGCTGCGCCCAGACTGGGCACGGCGATTACGTCAACGGTCGGTTCAAACTTGACTCGAAGCCGAGTGCTGACACGGTAATTGTTTCCAATTTTTGTCCAGCGTTGGCCTTCTCTGATGTTGCAGTCTCAATCAGTACTAAGGCTTTGTTATTTAGGGGGTGTTACACGGTGCCTCCTCCTCTCTTGCTCTGCGCCAGCTGTGCGTTTGACTCTGACGAAAACTAAAGGGCTCGTTTGGATGAAAACCCGGCGGTGCTTTTCAGTTTGTCAGCTACGGGAAGAGAGGGAGGGAGAGGTTGACGTGGTTCTGACGTCAGCGCTTCAGACCAATGAAAGCGTCGTACGCGTCACCCTCCACCCCTCCTCTCTGTCTCCGTAGCTGACAAACGAAAGACGCCGCCGGGTTTTTGTCAAAACAAACGTTCAATGAAAACGCATTACAAAATAAACTCTTGTTTCAGGGTCCCCTTGGTTATGAAGGCATCTTCAGGAAGGCCTGCGAAGTGACACTGAGGATCATGCGCAATGAAACAGATGCTCTTATGAGGTGAGTTAGTGAATGCCTTCAACATTAAATAGGAGTTGGTCCCTATGTAAGTGTTGCTTAATAACAATCTAGAATAACAAAAGGTTAAAAAAATATTATTGCCTGTTATTTGCCTTTTTCTGTTTTGCCTGTCTAATTTGTAGCTAATGTGGATGCTCATTGAAAGTAATTGTTTATCAAGACTTGTTTTGCACCGAAATGCTCCATAGTAGAAAATTTCTCTTAGGAAGAGCTCGTGCAATCTGGATTCTCAACCCAATGCAACGACACTGACCCACAAGTTCAGTTTTCGTTTCGTTATTTTTCATCTGTCCGCTTCTTAAGCCATTGTGTGATCCAAGTGACCAAGCGGGTGATTGACTGATAATACCTGGTGACATTTTTTGTCACATTTATCGGTGTCTTGCACCCAATTTAGTAGTCCACTGGAGTGTGGTACTCTGCCAGGTAGCAAGCAAGGTTGGAGAACTGAGGAAGTTAAACGAGAGTCCGTGTAATTCAATAGTTCTGTACGCTCAGCCAATCACAATGGTTGAACGGACGAGCTTTCAGGTACGAGTTCAAAAGGAGTTATGGGCCAAGGACGTCTCGCAACGATACCCCAGTGACTGCAGTGTTAAACACCTGATAGACGTTGCTGATTCTTGAACAAAAGGTGTTCTTTGAAGAATGCTTGTTACCACTTTTTTTGCAGCGTGTTGAAGCCATTCGTGCATGACCCCTTGGTCGAGTGGAGCAAAGCGCCTAAGGGATCCAGGGCCAACCCACCGGACTCTGGCGAAATCATCAACGAGAAGGTGTGTTTGCTTTTTACAGCAAAGCTGTTAAGGGCTAGTTTCCCGAGGATCGTATCCCCCGCAAAGAAATGTCGACACAAAACTTGGGACAGCTACTGCCATCTATGAGCGACGGCGGAAACCAGACAACCGGCTTGCCGGCCTTGCTCATAGATGGCGGCAACCTTTCCAGCCTTTCCACTCTGGTTTTCACCAGAGTGGAAAGGCTGAATTTCTCTAGGCGCCGTCCTAGACGTCGTCCTAGAAGTCGTCCTTGAGGTCGTCCTAGACGTTGTCCTTGAGGTCGTCCTAGAGGTCGTCCTAGAAGTAGTTCCTTGAGGTCGTTGTAGAAGTTGTTCTCGAGGTCGTCGTAGAAATCGTCTTTGGGGTTGTCCTTGAGGTCGTCCTAGACTTCGTCCCTGAGGTCGTCCTTGAGGTCGTCCTAGACGTCGTCCCTGAGGTCGTCCTCGAGGTCGTCCTAGAAGCCGTCCTTGAGCTGCTAGACGTCGTCCTTGAGGTCGTCCTAGACGTCATCCTCTAGGCGGCGTCATTGAGGTCGTCCAAGAAGTCGTGCTTGAGGTCGTCCCATTATAGTACAGCTTCTCTGGTCTTCCTTCTTCACCAGAGTGGAAAGGCTGAAAGTTATTTTCTGTTGCACCGTGTGTTGTGTTTTGTAGTATTTGTATTTTTAAACTAGCATCCATAATGTGGTTGTCAACTGGTGTAGAGAGGGGATGCTGGTGTTTGTGTTGAGATGTTGCTCGTCCTCACTAGGCCCTCGCCAACGTGAACGGGATCGAGCAACGGCTGAGGGGAGCCTACCGGGGGCGGAACAAGGCCGCCGGACCGCCCCTCTCCGTGGAGGGGCAAGTGGATTACTTGATTCAGGTGAGTCGGATGGAGGCAGCTATCTTGGAACACCCAGTGGTTAAAGTGACTGTGAGGGCAAGGATCAACCCCGTCTCCCACGTGTGATTACCTCGGAAGGATGTCACTGGGTCTCCCGCGTGGCACGGATTGTAACCGCTGTTGGCTGCAGTGTTGGTTTTCTTTTTTGTTTTGTTTATTTGAGCTTTGCTGCCCTTTTGCAATCATTCTCTGGTAAAGGGCTGTCCACACTGAACACAGTTTTTGTCGTCCACAACAGAAGTCGTGTTCAGTGGGGACAGGCCCGACTAAGCGAATTATCCATTGCAAAACGGTATCCTTTTCTTGTTTGTTTCAATTCATTGCCAAACAATATTCTTGTTTGTTTTAATAAAAGGACTGCCTGGGTGGATAGTTAAGGAAGAAAAGGAATGAGAGCATCGTAAAACATGTGCATGGAAACAATAACAGATTTCTGTTTTGTGGTTTTAGCTTTTGAAGTGTTTATGTTAGTTGAACTACGTAGTTAAAGATGTGTTTGAGTTAAAGTTTTACGAAGTGTGTGTCTTGCAGTGGCACAATCATGAGAGAACACGAGGAAAACTAGCCAGAAACTTAATTTCCGCTGCAAAATTTAAAAAGTAAGGGTAGATTTTTTTTTTTTTTTTTCGTCTTTATTGTGTAGAGTTTGCAGTCCAAAAAGTTTACACTTTCAATCTCGAAACGCAATGACAAAATGTGACTCACGGATTGCACGAGTGCTGCATTGTTGCTCGGTTGGTGCTCAGGGTACACTGGAGATGTGTCGGCAGGCATTCAGTTTCACGTTTCTGAACAACTAAAACGGTTATAAAAAGCGGTGGACATTTGCGGCACTAACAGGCGAAGGTACATGCAATACCTTGTTCTAGCCACAAGTTCAGGATACTTACAATAGTTCCAAGATTGTTCTAGGAGCACCGTTTCTTTCTTGCTCAAAAGCTGAGTATAGCCCAATATTTTGGCGAATTTCACCAATTGATTGGTTCGTCTTGTTTTAATTGATTTCTGGGTTAGGAGATAGGCAGTATGGACGACTAAGGTTTGGTCAGTATTATCAATATTTGTATAATGGCGTTTGTTCTTTGTCAACAGGAAGCCACGAGTGAAGTCAACCTCTGTCAGATGTATGTGGGCTGGGGTGCCTACCTCTGATTGGTCGATGCATCGCTATGGTCACAGCCGCAGCATTTCTAGTACGCCTGTTCTTTCAAAGGTGGTTTTGCCTAGTTCGAGCAAAGTCTCAGGGCACAAGTGTTAGCTCGCTGAGATGAGCCTCATCTTTCATTGTAGGCATAGTGTTTCTTATTTCAGAGAGTCCTTGTCTTGTCAGTATGTTCTGTTTTTTTGTGCATATTCATTGTTTTCTTTTATTTCTTTTTCACAAGAGCCTCAGGAACAAATATTTTTAATATTGGCATTGTGGCATATTTTATGCTCATACTTTAACTCGAGTTTTGTTTCGTTTTGGAGTTGTAAGCTCGTTGCTTGTTTTAAATAAAATTCTTTAAACCATGTGCATGTCATTCAAATTTACTCATATATTTGTTACTTGTTAATGCTATTGCAAACAATTCTGTGATAGCAAGCCGTTTATCATAGGCTCATTTTCACTAGTTGTGCGCAGAACTTTGAAAACATAAGTGCATGAATGCGTTACTTTGGAAAATACTTTCCTTGCAGAAGTGCTTCTCTTAAACAAAACATTTGGTAGATGCCCCTCTCAAGCATCTGACGGTGCCACGCACAACTCATGAAATTGAGTGGAGAAGGTGTTTTTGCGTAGACTTCAAATAAATTTGCCCCTTTCCCAGACTATTGAGGCAAGAACAGCAGTAGCAGGGAATGTTTCTGTGTGTCGTCTTGCGGCGATGTTGCACGGGTGAACTTGGTAGGCATTTTGTGCTTTGGCTGCACGAATATCGTCGTGCATAGCGTCTCTGAAAGTAAGTCCTGCCTAGGCTAGCGCTTGAGCAGGGAGTGGAATGCAAAGTTTGCGTTTGCGTCTCTGACGTGGTCATGCGCCTAGCTTGGACCTTGGTGTTTCACCACTGCCTGCTTCCTCCTAAGCATGTGCTTGTTCTCTTTCCCTTGTCTCCTGCACACTTCATCGTCATGTGCAAGCCTCACTTAACACCTTCTAGCGTTGGGAGGAAGGACGGAATAAGAAGACGGAGATTTTATCCTAGGCTTGTCTCCCATTTGACTGTTCTGCGCTGAGGGAGGAGAGGCTTAAAGAAGAAAGGAAGGGGAAAGAAAAGAGTTAAAAAGCTACGAGGCTAGAGTGCTAAAAACTCTGCACTGTCCTCAATGCTAAAGTTAACCCTCTACGAGCAGAAGTCCAGGCATATTTATTTTGGGAAATGAATCAATGCCTTTACGGCCTTTGCTTTTTTCTGTGGTTTGTCCCAGGCACCAAGCACCTTTGCCACGGAGAAGGGCCAATAATTTGGGCATGCAAGCATGCTTTAAAGTTTACTTCTTTATTTTCTATGTCGCCTACCAAAGGCTATTGTTGCACGCATACTGGACACAAGTGATACATCGGTGTTCGTGTTCGGCTGTGACTCGATCGATGAGGTTGCGAGAGCCAGCCATGAGTAGTCGATTTGCCGATCGCACAGCACTTCACCGGATTCAAAGGCATCTCGCTACCGACTGAGCATACGAAAAGCGAAGCGATTGTTCGTGCATGCGCAGGGTCTCCCATCTGACTCTGGCAATTGACATCGACGCCGTGCCCCGAATTGGCGGAATAATAAAAATTGCCGAATGCTTTCCAGGCAGACCTCGTAAATATTCAGAACGAGATGGTTTTTTTTTTAGCATTGTGAGTAACCGGTAAATGCAGAGCTGGGGTTTAAAATGGATACTATAGTATTCCTAAAGATAAGTTTTAAAAAATGATAGTTTTAGATTCTGTGACCTGCAAAACATGTGATCACAGGGAAGGGGGATGAACCAAAGACTACTGCCCTTTCCAGTTGGCAATATTCGCTTATCTCCTGCCGTAATTACCGCTTTTGCGGAGGTCACCATAGGGCTATATTTTGGTTTCTGAAAAAATAGCTAATCCTGCCAAAAATGGGGGTGGCCGGTTACCTTTCGGGGGTGGGGCATCTCTGGATATTATGGTAGGTTCAGCAGGATATCACGAGGGTTGTGAGAACCCCCTCCAAATCCCCTCTCCCATCCCACTGCGTTGCACGAGGATCAAAGTGAGGTAAGGCCAATAACTTGTTCAAATTTCGTTCTAGCGCAGCTGATGCTTTCTTCCTGAGTGTTTCTTTGAGCATATTTTTTTTCGGTTGCCACAGGCTGGCGGCCATTTTCTGGAGCCGTGCTAGAGTACCTGGGCTTTGAACAGCATTTTACAGAAACGGCGGTTATGTCGATCGTCTTTATGAATAAAGGGCAGGGACTGGGAATGACTGACGACTCGCACACCACCCCCTCACCCTTGCCAGCTTCGGTATGGGTGAGCGTCGTATTGGCGTGCGGTCGTGTACCAACTGCGTGTAGCAGTCTCGTTATACTGGTAAACTCGCGCTATCTAGAACATAGCCTCTAATTAACCTTTATTTATACCTTGCGCAGCAGTGGTGTCGGTCTTTGGCAGTCAAGGGCCACCCGCATTCATATCGGCGAGACGCGCGCGCGCTCGCATTTAAGAATTTAAGCGCTTTCGGCTTGAATGGGATTGAATATTACGCGCTATTTAACCTTTAAAGTTGGCTTGCTCAAATAATTTTAAAAGAGTGAACGTAAAAACAAAAGCTGTTTTAGATTTTAATTTTTGACAGTGCAAGTTTTTGCCAGCAGACAAGCGGGTGGAGCATCGAAAGCCAATCCGTAGTCGTAGCCATGGTGCATTGTTCCCCTTTTTTTGACTGAAGTTGGCAACTCGCTTTGCTGGCGTGTGCTTTTACGTGTTGTCAGTTTTAAATCCCACTGGTGTTAGCAGGCGCCTTCATCGTTAAGCTGCGTGGATCGGTAACCACACTTTCTTTCACGATTAGCACTACCAGTCTCCAGAAATCATTATTCGCGGGTCCACTTTGACTGGCCGTATGTGAGTCGTGTTCGATTGTGTGCAAACAGCAATTTTTTTTTTCTCTCTCTCTCTTTTTCTTTTTGAGACGCGCAGCAGGATAGCGTGGGTTCGATGTTCGATCCCACTCTTGCCGATTTCAAGATGTACGGGTACTCCCTAGAAGCCGTAGTACCTTTATTAAAAATATTGCGGAGCAAAGTGAAAATATATAAAATTTCGAAAGAAGCACTTCGACCAATACACATGTTCGGGAAGCAAGACAGCGAACAAGAGAGGAGACGTAAGAAGGTGTGAGGGATCGATCCTGTTTGCGGACAAAGCTCTACCCCCTGCAGACGTCATTCTCTTCGGTCGGCAGCAATCAACATCCTGGCCACGAGTTTCGCTTGTTGAAGTTCATCCTGCAATTGTTTTGTTGGCAAAAAACAACATATATCCTCTGAACAGTTTTCCCTTCCCGTTTCGCGAAGGCCTTGCTCGTAGGCAACCGGTGGATTTCCTACGCTGCATTCCCATTGGACGGGGAGCGACAATGATCAGGATACGCCCTGTCCTGCGTTTATTGAACGGGCGCTAAACCACTTCCTGAGATAGTCTATCTATGGTTATAACTCAATCTATGGGCTCTTAAGAAACCAAACGGTGCATTCCCATGAGCACAAGACGTCTCGTAGCCGACTTGAAACGGCTCGACTAAGCCAGAGACGTCTTGGGCTTACAAGACTTCTCAAGATATCTTGACGTAGACTGACTCACGTCTTGGGCGTCTTGTAGCCGTCACTAAGATGTCTAGGAGACGCCTTGCAAGACGTCTTGTAGCCCAAAGAAAGAGGGAGCGTTATGAAGTCTACAAGGCGGCTACAAGATGACTCAAGACGTCTTAGGCTATCACGTCTTGCCAAGACATATACAAGACCTCTTGCTCGTCTTGCCAAGACGTCTTTAGACGTCTAATAGACAACTTTGTGTTCAGTGGGATTCTTGCGTGGCTGATTTCTCTAGTACAATTGGTATAAAAAGATTAGTTACCTCGGAACTATCGCAGACACCAGAGGGCGTCGTCGCACGAGGGAGGGCCTTCCTTGTCCAATGGCGTCATCTCGTGTCATTCTTTTGGTTGCGATTAATACTGAAATTGGCCGTGCGTATATACAGGGTGTTTCAGAGAACTCGGGCCAAATCGCTCCTGCGAAAACTACTCATCGCAACAAAAAAAGGCTTGTGTCGTTTTGGTCCTGGGCCAAGGGCCCATTTAGGAAAATTATTAAAGTCTGGGATAATTAAGTTGTTAATTATTTTTGCGTAATTAACTTTCTTAATATTGTGTTTAAGGGCATAGTTTCAATTAGAAAATTGCTAAGCATCGTCGAAAAACACGAAATCAACAAATTGCAGAACGATAGAAGGCACGCGAAGCATTTTACGGCTTTCTGAAAAACCGCACAAATTCGACAGGTTTTTAAGTTTTGGTTTGCTATCGAAGCGCATCTCGGCCCCGGCGGCACCGCGCCCCGTGGAGAGATAGTGCAACCAGCCTCTGCTGCGTCGCGCTATGACAGCGCAGCAGAGGTTGGTTGCACTATTTCTCCACGGGGCGCGGTGCCGTCGGGGCCAAGATGCGCTCCGATAGCAAACCGAAACTTAAAAACCCGTCGAATTTGTGCGGCTTTTCAGAAAGCCGTAAAATGCTTCGCGTGCCTTCTATCGTTCTGCAATTTGTTGATTTCGTGTTTTTCGACGATGCTTAGCAATTTTCTAATTGAAACTATGCCCTTAAACACAATATTAAGAAAGTTAATTACGCAAAAATAATTAACAACTTAATTATCCCAGACTTTAATAATTTTCCTAAATGGGCCCTTGGCCCAGGACCAAAACGACACAAGCCTTTTTTTGTTGCGATGAGTAGTTTTCGCAGGAGCGATTTGGCCTGAGTTCTCTGAAACACCCTGTATAAGGTTTAGCCTTTTAGGATGCTTAGAGCCCTTAGATTGAGTTATGACCATACACAGACTATCGCAGAAAGGGGTTCAGTACCCCTTTAAGCTGTTGGTGGCATTAATGTGTGATGCCAGAGCTCGGCACCACGATGCCACGTCACCCCTACTCAAAGAGCAGACAAACTTCCGCCCTTGTATCCGCCCATTATATCCTCCAATCGGGTTGAGGCTGTGACATCATTTCACTACCATGAATGGAACAAAAGAGTTTTAGAGAGAGCTGCACTGGGGCTTCCTTAAAACACAGACCTGGTGTAAAAAGCCACTGTTGTTATTTGCATCGAAATTGCAGCCCCCACCCCAGCCCTGTCATTTACTACGCAAATCGCATTTGCTCTGGCAAAGTGTCACTGAAGCCGCATTTTCGCTGCTTTTGAATGCGCGAAATATCGGTCTCGAATATATCCTCGGCATATCCAGGCAGCTTAGCGATTTGGAACTCGAGTGCATTTGGCCCATCAGTATAGCGGGTGCCCATTAAACTTGGTCTCATCTGGCACCATTACAGGTTTGCCTCCGAGAAGATGGCAGCGGACGACCATGGCCCTGTAGAAGCTCTTTCCCACCGCATGGTCGGCTTCTCCGACGCTCTAGACTGGAGGCCGCTGCTTTTCGTGGAGCCTGTCATTGCGGAGCGAGCTTGCGCACTGTGCGATGTGGTGTGTGGGACGGCAGTCAGGCTGAGCTGCGCCCATACCCTCTGCCCAGACTGCTACGCAGAGTGTGTCGAGCAAGGACGCATCTGTCCGCTAGACCAGGAGCCCTTCAGCGAGGACGACCTGCTGCGACTGGACTGCTCCGCAAGCTACCTCGGCAAGCGCAGGGTGAGTTGGCAGGAGACTTTATCCTTCCTAGCGTTTGGAAGGTGTGGACTACGGTTTCCAGAGCGCGTCTTCGACCGGTGTGCTTACCGTATCCTCAACGGCGGTCCCTCGATTTCCGCCCGACGATGTCGTGGGAGTGTCATGCTGTTGGCTGCCGCAATCCTGGAGTGGCGGAGGCACGTCGACCATGCGGCCAGACGGTCGACGAAAAACAAAGCAGACGCGAGACGGGATGCCGCGTCGACAGAGGCACCTCGTGGCCGCCCATCTTTTTCACCAGGATCGCGACGTCCAACAGCGATTCACCCCGGCTCCCGCGACACGATTTATTGCCGTTCAAGACTACTTTTTATGTGTGGGTGGGATAGGGTGTAAGTGCAAATGCACCAGTCAACGATACGTTCCAAGCACAGTAATGCAGACCCATATTAACGGTGATGCCGCAGTGACTGTGATACCCCGCTGCAAGGTAGGCCTGTCCGGACAGTTGCGGGTGACGTGAGGTGTTCAAACTGGTAGACAGGGCTCCATCTTCCGGGACAATGGGTTGCACTAGACGCCTCGAATTACCGTCGTAAAGACAAATCTGTGAAAGATGCTTCTGAGCATTTTGGCCTTTGTCTCGACTATGCTCCGTACGATGGATTGCAGCAGACGCCAAGTGCCATCGGAGCCCAGGCAATGCAGTGCGAATGTTGAGTAACCTTCCGGAGGGGCGCAGCAACGTGTGGGGCGTAAAGTCACACGACACATTCACGTCGTATCTGGCTCAGAGCATCCGCTGCAATTCATTGAAAGGTGAGACAAACCGTAGTTGTACCTTGCGCCACTGCGTGTACCCGCTTCAGCTGCCAAAAGCACTAGTTTTAACCTTATTTTTTGGTCTTGAAAAATCCCCTTGAACACCAGATAACCAGAAGGCTCCACGGTCTACATAGGCCCGAGATTTTCCCATGTTTATTTTTAAGGAAAATCGGCAGATGTTGTTTTTGGCATTCTTTGGTTACAACCAGAAAATCTGTGGCCTACCGGAAAATACTGAGCGAACGCCCATGTCAGAATAAGCGCCCATCCCCTACTTTTGAGACATTTAACAAATCATCAAGGCACATATCACCCCCTTATTTGAAGCAAGCTAAAAAATATGTGAAAAACACATCAAGCGCCCAGTCGCCGTGGGCAGCCATTGTCTCCGCAACCGGTGCACAGCTTGAGCATATAGCACTGGTCGCACTGCTGAGGCGGCTTCAGTGATGCTCAAGCCACTTCACCGGTCACTTTTAAAATTTTTATAATGAACTATTTATTGTATTTACTCACGTAATGAACGCATTCTCTACAACATAATCGTCAGTATTGACTTTTCTCTTCTCCTACGGATTTGCCAACTCAATTTAGCTAGCAAGCAGCCAAGCCAAGCCAAATCAAGCATGGCAGCACCTGCGCAGCGAGTTATGAGTATTATAGTGTCACTTTATTGTGGGTGCAAGTGGGAAGCTCCGGAAGCGATCAACAGAGTAACTGCGTGGCACGCACGACCAACAAAGTTGTGTTGAGGAATCGCCCAGCCCTTGGACATATTACATCCATCGGATATATTGACGTCAACGAACATGTCGTGGCCTGTGGACCATTTCGGACGCCGAAATTGTGAGTGGTTAGGCCCAGCCCCAGGGACGGGTGCGTCAAGATTTTGTGCCTAGTGCCGCAGATGCGAAAACTCTGTTGAGTGTCGTAGTGTGCTTTTTTGTGTGCAAAAAAGACATTAAAAGTTCCATTTTCACACTTTGGCGTGCTCAGCTAGCTTCGCAAACGACAGCCTTTCCGACTTCAGCGATCAGACCGAACAAGGGCCCACTTGACCACGTGCTCCTTCTGCATTTTCACTCTCGGACGTAATAAATGCCCATTTCCCAGTTTTCTACGATTATCGCCTAATTTTTGAGTGGGCGCTTGCTCGGTATTTTACGTTAGCTATACAGAACCACTTTCCAGACGAGTAGCGACGCCAAACGGTTGGTTCACCAATCTGTAACTCACATTGTGCATATTGTTTCCTTTCTGAAGGTGGCCTGCTGGAACGCACCCAGTGGCTGCGACTTTGTTGGTCCTGTCACAAGTCTCCTAGATCATTTCAAGCAGTGCACCTTCCACACCGTGTCCTGCCCCCAGTGTCACTTCCCTGTGGTACGAAGCAACATAGTGAGACACTGCAGAGGTGGCTGCTGCTCACGTCCAGCCACAAATACAGTCGCCAAGAACTGCCAGAGCCGTGAGCCCGACAGCATTCAACAGGCACGTGACGAACTCAAAGAAGCTCTGGGAAAGGTATCTGAAGAGCTCATCTCGCTGCAGAGCGGTTTGAACCAGTGCCGCGAAGACATCAGAGCAACTAGAGCAACGGGCACAAGCTGTCAACATCTGTTGGAAAGTCAAGCTCTAAGGCTCAATGCTCTCAATGCACTCTGCACTTCTTCCTTCACCGAAGAACGGAGGACAGTCGAGAAGGTTGCGGCAGATGTGGCGGCGATGAAACTTAGCAGCAGTCTCACAAATATTGAGGTTTCGACGCTGCGTTTGGCACAAAGTACGCAGAGCAACCAGCTGATTGCAGCCACGAAAGAGGTGTCCCATAACTTGGTTCGTTTTTGTGGACCCAAGACATTTCACTGGTACGTTAGTGATTGGGGAGCCATGAAGGCAACAGCACACCAAGGTCGCACTGCCACTTCCGAGAGCCCTATATGGAATGCCTTTGGTTACAATGTTTGCCTCTTTGTCGAACTTGAGAAGAATGAAAACCGGGGGCTTGATTTCAACTGTTACTTCTGTATTTATGCTGGCAGCAATGATTCGGAGCTTGGATGGCCCTTCAGCAAGACTGTTGTGTTCAAAATTATTCATCCCAAGGACAAGTCAAAGGACATTTCCTACAAAATAGACGCAGATAATGATAGAGAAAGCAACTGTTTTCACAGGCCAACAGGAACGTCGAATGCGGGGACTGGATTCGCTCCCCTCTGCACTGCAGGCAGGCTTCATGGAGAAGGGTTTATTCGTGACAACAAACTGCACATGCTTTTGCAGGTCAAGCCATAGATGGCCAAAATGCTTTTCTTTTAGTACATAATGTTCTGGCAAAAGATTGATGTGACAACCTCTTCCCAGAAGTGTATCAAATATGTATTTCTTTAACCTTGGAACTGCAGGTATGTATTTTTTGGCAGTGAGCTCTATCCAAACAATGTTTAGACGCAAATAAAAGATTCCAACTTGATGTGCAAAGAGAGTCGAATCTGTCCCCACTGTCTCCTTTGCTGGCCCATGAGTTCAAAAGGTGTATGCATGTAAAGGAACAAAAAGAACATTCCTTTATTCCTGTGTCTTGGCCACTGCTGACCTTGCCTGCATTTTCTCAGACTTGCACCCTGCATAGTACATACTACTTCATCCGTACGAGCTTTATTTTTTGTTTTCCACGACATGTCAAGCAAACATTTGCGCCATACGTTTGGGGTTCTGCTCCCAGTCTCGCCAGGTTTGATATGCACGGGCCGTGCATGAACATGTGTGCATGCAATCGCTAAGGCGTGATGCATGTGGAAAGACCCGACACTGGCAGTCTACTTCACTGGTCTGCGGTGGAGACACAAATCACTGTTTTGAAACAGACTGACTGACTCGTCAAATTGACAGCAAGAGGTCAGTCTGCATGTTGACATCATGTCACTACGAACTGACATTGCAACAGGCAGGGAGACATCATAATTGAATTTACCACATGGTACAAATCCTGTTGGGTAGCTTCAAGTTGTGTAAGCCGCCTATTTTTTAAAACGTGAGTGCCTCTTAATTACAATGTCAAAAGCAGGGTAAATGTCAGTTCATGTTTATTTTGAAGGCGATTCAGTGCCATGGCGGACATGGGAAACATACATCCCCAACAAATATACTTCTATGTTGCATTCAAAATTTATTAAACATACTTGTAAGGAACTTAAAGCATGTCTTCATATCTTGGGGATTTACATTTCATTAGAAAGAAGTTGTATTTAAAGTTACTCTTATATATACTATTCAAGGTAAAGTCAGCACTTTTTTAAGTTGCAAGTACATTTTGTCATTCATCTAGCAAAGTTTGAGTGACAAAGAAAGGTAAGTAGACGCCGCGGTGTGGTTTTTTTTTCTATCCCAAACACTCACTATTTTTCACTATGATCGCCGCAAGCTAATGCCAAAGGGACTGTGAAACAGTTTGCTTACATTTGCTTGCACTGTTCTCCGGCCATCATTGGAGGTTAAAGTCAAATTTGATGGTTTTACATGCCAAACCAATGATGGGCATCTGGCACGCCCCAGCGGTGGACAGAGGATTAATTTGGACCACCTGAGAATCTTCTGACGTGGAACCGAAAGCTCGGTTACACGGCGCCTTCTCCGCAATAGGCCTCTGTCAGATTGGGGGCACATCGGTTGGGATTCGAGCCCCCCACCTGGGGATCTGTAGGCCTGTGCTTTGCCTTGGAGCTACCAAGGCGGCTCATCAGTGTTTGGCTATTCCCGTCACCGCAGCAATTGGGCATGAGCATCAACCCAAATGTCCAGCTAGGCATTGACTAAACGTCTTAACTGATCCCCAGTCAAGCTTGCATTGCCCATGTTCAATTCTTGGGCCACATATGACTCGCTCTAGGGAGATTCTCGCTAGAGGCCGACAGAAACGTCGGCTGTGGGATTTGGATTCGCTCCCCTCTGCACTGCTGGCGAACTTCACAAACGAGGATTTGTTCGTGACAACAAACTGCACATGCTCTTGCAGGTCGTGCCATAGCCTGTTTATTGCACTCGCATCAATCCTTAGAAGATTGCCCAACTGCTGGGAAAGGTCTCGTGAACATTTTTTCTTACAGAATGTCCCGGCAAAAGATTGCCATAATAATCTTTTCTCAAAGTCGATAACATAATTGTTTCTATTGTCTTGAACCTGCAGGTATATACTTTTAGGCAGTGAGCTCCACCTAAACAATGCATAGACTTGAAAAAAAAATTTCTGATTTGATTTGCAGAGTCGAAGCTGTCCCAACTGTCTCCTTTGCTGGCATGTCATTCTTAATTACCAAGGTCAGTCCGGACATGGGCATGTGTGCCCTCTGCATGACTTGAAAGGGCGTATGCACATGAAAAAACAAAAGGGACATTCCCTTATTCCTGGCTGTCCATTACCTTGCCTTCATTTTCCCAGGCTTACACCCAAAGTAGTGCTTAATTTGTATCGGTGCAATTCGTTTTTCGTTGGCCGCCGCCTTAACGCACTGCAACATGCTAAGTTCTAGTGCCGACCTTGTCATTTTTTAGACATACTGTGAATGAACAAGTGCATGTAATCGCTAACCCCCCCCCGCGCTGCACCCGGGGCAGATCCCCCCCTTGTGATGCCACTCATTATTTATCTAGCAAAATTTGCATCGCGAAAGAAGGTGAGCAGACTGCAGGGTGGTTTCTCAACTCAGTCTCCCATACTTTTCAAGCGGTTATGGCAAGACAGTGCCAAAAGGGCCATAAAACGTCTTTTGGACTTTCGTTACATACTGCTCGTAACCTATGCCAGTGGTTCTCGAATGGGGGTCCATGAAGCTCTGCCTCATCAGTTAAGCCCAGCAATTAAAATTGCATATTTTTTTCATATTGACATGAAACAATCCAGTTTTTGGGTGAGTTTTCTCATGTGTATGCCAATCAGAAAATTCTACTTCACACTAGCCCATAGTTTTATTAATTTATTAACTCATTATCATAATTAACCTAAACCATTCCCTTCCCCTCACCACAAACAGGGTCCTCCGTCACATCCGCCGATCCACAAGGGGTCCAAAACATCAATGGTTGAGACCACTGACCTATGCAATGTGCACTAGTCTTCCTCTGAATGCATTTGTCAATTGTAAAAAAGATGACAAATTAGCAGCGTTTCTCCCTCAACTCTTAGCTAAGACAAGCAGTGACATGGAACAATGCCGATCCCCGAGCATCCTACAACAATTGTACATAAGCATCCACCCAAATTTCCACCAAGATTTTGATGCAACCGAGTTCAAACCACGCGCTCCTGCAGTGCTCGTATCCAATCCGTCGGCTGCATTTGACTATAGTCACACTGGTGCGATCTTTGCGACTGTCGGCAAGCCTTGTAAAGAAGACTGAAAGAAACGGTCTGGAACTATAATTTAAATTGCGCAGCAACAAAGCTTCTTGCATAGTAAGCTTTTGCTTTTGTAAAGAGCCTAACATTCATATACAATATTGTTTCATGGCCCCTTTGATTAAGCTCAGATATCGATCAGAAATTCCACGAAGTGAATGTATACATGGCTTGCACATGAGGTCTTTGCACCATGTTGGTGGTCAATCCTACTCGTTCTTGCCAGAGAACAAATTCAGTGATGCAAAATTAAGGGTGCAGAGGCTAACGGCTCGGCAGCAAGACCACCACAATGGCAGCCGATGTGACTTCAATGCAAGCCACCTGTACGCAATCTACCGAGTTGGCCATGACAGCAAAAGCTTGTTGGAGTTTAAGCTACAATGCTTCTACATTTGTCAAAGTAAAAAAAATCTTGTTGTATCAAGTGCATAACAAAGCTATGTGAAATAAGACTTCGCAAGAAAATGAGATCAAAGCACTCGCCACAGCAACAGGCTCGCGCCGAGATTGCACAGCGCGTCCACTTTCAAGATAATGGAATCAATCGGACAGAAAAATGGCCAAGGAACGGGCACTCTCAGCATTGCTTTGTTAGTCATCACTCTACAAGATCTCGTAAGTATGAGGACATTCTACTCAAAAGGGTGTTCCGGCGCCATCCTCAATGTTCTGCTAATCTAACGTTCGCTAACAAAAAAAAAAAAAAAAAATGTTGCATTTATTAGCGATTTTACGGCAGTACGTCAAAGCATAAAGACCTGGCTCAGTGGTCACACCCTTTTCTCACGACCACCTGTAATGAGCGTAGGCCTTGTTGGCCTCGCACTGCTTGTGCAGTTCGTGCTTCTTCTTCACCACACGGCCCTGGTTGTTAAACGCGTCCATGATTTCCTTGGCGAGCTGATCTTCAAAGGGGACCCTCTGGTCTTTGTCATTGGCCGCGTCAAGCATCCACTTCATTGACAGAAAGCGGGCGCGGTTGGGAGTCATCGGAATCGGGACCTGGTAAGTGATGCCGCCCCGCTTGATCGGCGAAAGCTCGACGACCGGGCGACAGTTCTCGAGTGCCTTGTGCAGGATGGTCACTGGGTTACACTCGATGCTCTCCTTCGCGTCGGGGTCTTGCTCCCGATGGTACTTGGTGAGCTGCATCTTCTTGACGTTGAACAGCGCGCTTTCCACGTTCCTGGTGGCGAGCGCCTTCTGTCCCTTGCGCATCAGCATGTTAATGAATTTGTGGAGGACGGGGTCGTAGAAGACGGACGACGTGACATCGCTGAGTGCCGCCTTGATGGGGACGAACTTGAGCTCCTTCGTTTCTCCGGCGGCCTCCAGTTCTTCAAGTTGCGTCTTGTCTACAATGGGTTCGCGGTATCCCTTGTGGTAGACGGACGTTCGGACTGGGACCGCGAAAACTGGGTGTATTCTGTTCGAAAAGAGAGTTCGCGTTTGGGAGCACGCGAGAACTCGAGTAGACGCCGCCATTTTGAAAGAAAAAAAACAAAAAACTTGTTTGTCAGCGTTACCAGACGACTGAGAATTAAGCGCTAAAAGTATCCAAATGACAGCTTTTAAAGTTTATGTAATTAATTGGAAGCATATTAATTATTATTATTTCAATAAAGTTTCAGCTTAATAATTATTTCAGTTGTGTGGGATTTTGATGAAGGCAACTGACGCCGCTGACCTAAAGGGAATGTTTAATACAAACTTATAAAGTTTAATAACGTTTTCCGTGCGGAACATTAAGTGAAATTGAGAACCACATTTGTTTGTTGTCAAGAATTAGGAATCCGGTTGGACCGGTTCAACGATTTCTGCCTCGTTTTCCTTTGCGTTTACATTACAAAACCATCACCTAAGCAACACTGGTCTAGACGTGGCGACAGCGGCGACAGTTCGTGTTTTATACTCCCGTCGCATCTCGGTAATCTTTTCTCGCTCGTACTTTCTTCCCTCCCTACCACCGCAGTCGAATTTTTGATACAAATTGTGAACATACTGCCAATCTTTCCTACATTTAGACATGCCCAATTAGAATCAAGACCCGATCTGTAGACCGGGCAGCAGGCAAACATATCGTACCCCGATTCACATTTCCTGGGGACTCTTAGCCTTCCGGTCTTGGCGTAACAGGTTTATAAAAGGCGACATCCTCTGTAACTTCAAAGTTCAGTCACGGCATGCGATCTCCATGTCATTATCCTAAATATGACGACCACTGCATGCGATCGGTGCGCGGTAACATACTGCCATCGGGCTGAATGCACGCTGAAACCTGATGTGTGCGTCCATGTTTGTGTTTTCGTGTCTTCAGCCAAGATGATGGAAGAGGCGGCAGACGACACAAACGGCGACTCCACGTTCGAGTTCGTGGGAGTTAAGGATGCGACTGGCCACCAAGACGCCGCCGACAAACAGCCGGGTATGTCCACGGGTAAGAAATACAGGGTGTTCCGAGGGAAAGCGAACACGCCCGCCCAAGAAGAGCGACGGACTCGTGCAACACGTTGCATCTGATCCGGTTAGCCGTTTCTCACACAGTACCGAAATTTGAAACCTGTACACAATCCGTGTAAAAAAATATGAAATGAAAACCTGCGATAAGTCATCAGTTTTGTTGGCAAACGTGTTTCCTTTCTTATTTTGTAGTTGTAAATAATAAAAACAACAACAGAGTTACAGTTTGATTTGCTCTGTTGGATGTCATCCATCGTACTAAAATAATGGGTGATCGGCTAAGCTGTTACATCCTGTTAGGGTCTCTTATGGTGTCACACTTGTGTCAGGTTGTTTCCTACTACATCCTAACAGTGTTAAGCAGTGGAGATGTATTTGGCAGATTCCTGTTCTGGCTGTACCCCACTCTCCAGCTCGACAGTAGTGTCACCAGCCAGGGGATGTTGTGATGACGGCGACACTTGCATTAGTCGTCTTTTTTGCCGTAACTACTACGACTGAATGCGAGGATCGCGATGTTTGACAGGATGGCACATTGCTGCCTGCGACATCATTTATTTCTACTTCGGGATTACTTTTGATGGATGGGCGCAGTATAGGATGCCAGGCGCACCACTCCAAGACACATTCTAGGCTTCGTGGTCCTTCCTGTATCGTGACTTATTGAGGACAATTTTATGGGACAAGCCCTTGCAACAAAGCTCTTTGCTTGTTCTAATTGGTTGTTTCCTCCTCTGTGGCATTCACTTTGCTGAAGTTGAAAGAGTGGAGGGCTTGGTGTGAAGGAGCTTGTCCTGCTTTTCTTAACCTGCAACAAACTGCGGTACTACTTTTCCTCCACTTTTTTTTTTTTTTCTCGTGTGTTGGGAGTGGCAAGTAAAATACATAGATAGCATTCCGAAATGATTAGATAGAGCTGCAGCTTTACTAAGGTATTAGGTGCACCACAGCTACTTTGAGTCAGTTTCCCCGTGCCCCGGTACCTATCACGATCTCAGAAACGCTTTCTTCCTGACCCCACTCAGACGGCGGCAACAGCAGCACGGGGACTGGCGACAAACCACCGTCGTCCGCGCCACCCACCGTTGCCACAACAAAGCAGACGATGTTCCAACCTGCCTCGCCACAGACGACGACCCAGGCGCAGATTCCTCCTCGACCAATCACGTCGCCATTTCAACTGAGTCAAATGCCTACATATGCCGTGCCAGCGCTGCCCACTGTACCAAACGTAGCGCCAGCTGCCGCAGCGCCAGGACCACAGAGTTTTGTGTCGAGCTTCCAGCCGCAGCCGGGTTATCAGCCTCAGCCGAGTTATCAGCCCGCCACACAGCAACCAGCAGTGGCTCAGCCGCCACCACCTCAGCAGTGAGTGGTTTCTGCCATCTGTTTGTACGAGTTTGGATCGATACGAGTTTATATTAACTTCATTGAGTCGATACAAGTTTATATGAGTTTTATAGGATCTGTGCGAGTTTATATGAGTCTTGTGGAATCTATATACGAGTTTACAGTGCAATCCACTTATAACGATAATGAGAAAACCCAAAAACTCAATTGTTATAACCGATTGTCGTTGTATGTAGACTCGAAGCTGATCGTCATAAGCAGTACATCGTTATATATGGTATCGTTAAAAGTGGAGTACACTGTATGTGAATTCCATGGTATCTATACGAGTTTATACAAGTTTTTTTGCTATAGACAAGTTTTACAGCGTAGAGAAATTAGCCGAAAATTGATTTGGGTGTGTTGGGTTTTATGCTGTTGCTCAAACGAGCCAGTGGAAATGTTGTTACAGTTTTCATTCCTTAAAAATACAAATGAACGGCTGAAAAACTGCTTTGTAATGTTTCATTATTACAAACATAACAAACTCACTTTGGTTATTCATCCACACTCATGGGAGTTTTGACTGTGCCTTCCAAGTGCAGATTAGGAAGATGGAATTTCATATAATGTCAAAACTAAGCTTAAAATAGATTCTGCTCTTTATGGATTAGTGGCATGAGCGGGCACTCACATCTAGACATTGGTATTAAGATTTGATATCTGGTCAGGATAAAAGTATCTTTGCTACCCTATTTTAACCAGCTAGACACAAAGCAAAGACAATCAAAATGGTAACCGCATTTCAAGCTAAGGTTACCATTTCAAGCACCGCTTAACCAAAAAATACTAAAATAAAAAACCGGGATGCCTGTGATCCTTTTTCTTTACCCTCTCCTTGCAGATATTACACCCCTCAAACTAACTATGAGGCTTACACGTAAGTCTCTTCTTTCCAATTCTCTTGCAGGACTAACCGCTTGATTGTCCACAGGCTGGGTAATTTGGAAACGCCAAGTCGCATCTGCTTTTAATATCGCTGACATATGTTGGGTCGCATTAAATCTCCTTTTCGCTCTCTTGTGCGGTAATTTGCAATGTAGTTGTAGCTGTACTGTACTAATTGTTAGTAAAAATGTAGGAAAATATAATCTGGATGAAAAGTTAGACAAGGAAGCTTCTTTTCATCTACTCTCCGCAGTGAAAATTTGCAGATGATCTGTGCTCAGTTGACAGTAATTTGATGCTGTCAAAGGCATCACATCAAAGTTAGCAGTGGCTATTGACCATCACTATGATTGGGCTAATATCATCTGCTGATTAGCACTGTCATTATTGGCATTGGGAAAAAGCAATGGTGATGCTTGTGCAGCATAGCACATGCATAGTTACACATAAAAAAAAAAAAAAAAGTTAACCTTCTTAACGGGATTAACTGCTGCTTGTTGACAAGTTCTTGCTTTTTGACTTTATGCCCTGACAACTTAATATTTCCACATCTTGAATGCGAATGGGCATCGTCTCATTGCGCAACTGTGACGAATTGCAGCGCAATAACTTGAAGAGCTCCTTGTCAGTCCCTTTCACCCACACTGTTATCCAGTACAATAACCTGTTTCTCAGAGTGTGCACAAATCCTCCTAACCTGATTGACCAAAACTAGAGTTTCACGTTTTCGGGGGAAAAAAAAGAAAAAAGTAAAGGTTTGAATTTATTTCTTTTTAAATTTTAATATGTGTTACTAGTGCCGGACAAAAAAATCAAGATTTATCGGTGCTAATGTTGAAAAATAACAGGACACGGGCTTAGGATTCTCCATCTTCAGAAGACACGGGCGCTGCTTCGAATACTTGTAAAGTGGCCTCATACCGATAAGAAATCAAACAAGACAAGGAATATGGATTCGAAAAAAGAAGCAGCCTCATAAACAGTTCATTAGTGTTTGTGTTCCAGATAAACGCAAAATCATGATATAGTTTCAGATTTTCTTCCCGGTGAGCTTGGATTTTCTTTGTTCAAAGAGAGCTCCAATTTGGGGTTTTTCGGTTTTCTCAGCTCAGGGGTTCATTTTCGGGGTTCATTGGTAGTTACCGAAATTACGGAACCCTTACCATAACCAACGAAACAATGTAAGTTAGTGGCCTCGTTGGTAAAACATTTAAAAAATTGCTAGCATGAAAGACAAGGACAAGTAGAAGACTGGAAAGGACAAGCGCTAATTTCAAATAAGGTTTTAATAAAAGAATAGAAAAAAAAAATTAAAACTGAAAAAAAGAAAATAATATGCTTTTCTGAAGAGCTTGTTAAGAATAATGATTAATTAAAAATAAAAAAGACTACTAAAAATTTTAAAAATATATAAACCTTTTCGGCCTCCGTCGCATGGGCGCTGCCATCTTGGAATCACGTGACGCGGCCGCCATAAGGTGGCTTCAACTCGTCGCTCCACCCTCCCCTCCGCGCCTTGGCGAAGGCGCGGCATTCGCGTTCTTCGTCGCGTTTCACCGCGTTTCTTGACTTATTGTAAATTGCCACCCGATGTTTACATTTACAACTTAATTGCATGCCATCATTATGTGCACGACTACATATGCAGTTAATTTTATAACCGATTTTGACTATTTTCACCGTTGGCGTACCGGATACGCGTGAGGAGGGAGGAGATACAGAAATCAGCGTCAGACCTGGCGCATATTGAGCCCAATTATTTATGACAACTTAAATTTACACAGTGATAGTGGCGGCATATTCGAAAAAAGTATAGTGCAATGTATATGTATAATCGCGCATTTAAAATCTTAAGGAATGTGACCAAAATACTAGCGCAGCATATGAAGCTATGTGTGTTTCCTGAAAGCCTCCGGCCTTGCCTTCGTAACAAATTTAAAATAGTTGTTTTTGATTATATAGGACATATAAGATATACAGGTGATGAACGTTTAACTCACATTTTATGTGATGCTTGGGGTAATGGTAACGTCCACATCGGGCGATTTGTTTGTGGACGACGTTACACTTAAATCTGTTAGACGGTCTTAAATCGTTTTTGCAATAGAAACGTTTTGCTTGATTTGTTTATTTATGAATTTAGAGAAACTGTACACAATGCTCGGTCACATATCTGCAGTCATTAAAGGGTATTAACATTTTTGTACAAAATTTAAGTAATGAATTTTATTTATTTTAAACACAAAGACCCCTGTGAAATAATCTGTCACAGGCAGCTTGAGAGTGCCTAGGGCTCGCATTATGTGATGCCGAAAAGAAGCCATCTACATGGAAATCACCCAAGTTCAGGGTTGTTGATTTTAAATCGCATCGGTTTGCATGGAGATCTGTCATGAAGGTTCATGAAGTCGTGCCTAGCATTCGACTTCAACCAAACATACGAGAGATCACTTCTTTCGTACCCTCAATTGTATTTGGCAAAGTTTGTACAAAGACAAAATTTCAGATTTCAATTGACGGGCCTCACTTATCTTATGTGCCAAGCACGTCGTAATAAAATGTCAGTAAAACAAATAGTTCATTTTCTAACGCCAACATTGTTAAATGCTGTTAATAAGTACTTTAGCAAGGTCAATAGCTAAATGAATTTCCCACCCGACCTAGGACGCGGACCATCGAATATATCTCGAGTACTTAATTTTTTTAAAGAAAACAGTCCGAGACAATATGACATATTTCTTAGAATATCTGCGTATTATAGGAGACATTTCGAGTTTCTAAAGTCCACAGAAAGTTTGCGAAAATCAGTCAGTGAACTTGCGACTTTGTGTGTTTTTCGCAATTTAGGAGGTTTTTAATCAGGTTGTGGACCTGCATTTTTACTATATATTTACTCATTAGTCTCTTCATTAGTTTATTTTTTCTGGAAACTAGGGTCAGTGGGTCAGGCCATAGACGATGGAATCCTCCTTGTGCATCGCAGTGGTTACGCCGCCGAACCTGACCGAAATTAGCGACGAACATGACCAGATGCATCGTAAAGCGTTCGTAAAAGAGTCCGCCAATATGACTCGAAACCACTTCGTGGTTCTCGAATTGGCTCAGTACCACAGTTTTATTAGTTGTGCGCTATAACGGGCACATTTGTATGACGAAATTAGGCGAGAATGACATAACACACCAACACAGCCGAGAGCGTGCTGAAACCGAAACTAACCAAATTGAAGCCACCCAATGGCGCCGAGTGTGTCAGCGCCCTCTGTCCGCCGGTCGGGTAACTACTGAGATGAAAAGGTCCATAAAAGAGCAAAGAGACAAAAATGAAGTTTAGGAAAAATATCAAAGTAGTGATGGGATGAACTTTTTTTTTAACCAAGATTCGGAAAGGTTGGGATAATTGACAGAATTTTCTAGCAATTCAGACGGTTCGGATAGATTCGGAACGTTGCCAGACCACACCACACCCTTTGGAAAAAGCGATGAATCCTTTGCTTACTTACTCAAAGATATTTATTATACATGCATTATAGACGACACATTAAGTTTCCATATTACAATTGAAATTTGTATCTTACAAAAGGTTGAAATGAATGAAATAAGTACTCACTCAATCCTATTTCCTGACCGAAATGGGTGGGCGTACTCCTATGGGTCCCCAAAGCACGAAGACCCCGAGAATCGCGCTCGACGCCAACGGCGGAGATTGAAGCTTGTAGGTACGCACCATGTGCATGAAGCAAAACGATGGGCTACCCGTTCCTCTTCAGTAACGTCGTAAATAAACAAAAACTGATTTATATTCGCGAACGATGCAAGACCGACGACGACAACCGAATCTCCGAATATTCGTCTGGCAAAGTTCGGAAACTTCCGAATCAGCCCGAATCTCCGGTGATTCGCCCCATCACTAGTTAAAAGTAGCACTTGCTCTGTCCAGTCTCTTACCTGTCATCGTCTTTCGTGCTAACTGTTTTTGAGACATAACCGATCAGTAACCTACTTTTTTTAATAATCGCCGAAGGTTTCTCTATCGCATTACCACGAGGAACCTTTCCCTAAACTTGCCTGCCACTTCTTAAAAAAAAAAAAAAAGGATCTGCCCAGTTTTTATGGCTTTGCTCGCTTATCTCCCTTTTGCTGGACAGCCACCAGCTCTTTGCCTTGCACAATTCTGCGCGATGGCATCACAAGTTCAGGAGCGCGCCCCGGACTGCAGAGACGGAAGTGACTTGATGTAGTGCCTCTTCTTCTGCCCCCTTTTCCTCCAGCGGATCCGGGGACCAGTCGTCCTTCTCGTTGTCCCTTCCGACGGACTACGAGCAGGGCATGCCCCACTCTTCGGCAGGTGGGGCTCCGACAGCTGGGGTCTGGGGCTGGTTCAAGGGAAACGACTTCCTCAACAAGGTGGCCGAGAAGGCCAAGGTGGGCCTCACTCTTTCAACCCCTCTAAACAGTCCGCTCCGGTCTGACGTGCATCTAAGTCACGGACAGAGCGAGTTGTAAGTGGAGCCCACATTTCTTTTCCGCTTGTTGTTACGACCTGGTGATGGTCAGAACTGCAGCTTGTCCAGTCTCTCCAAGGCATCTCTCACATAGCTGCCTCCCCCCCCACCCCTCCTCTCTTGACCCCTGTATCTATCTATGCTTCCCTTCGTACAACAGAGTGCCACTGGCGACCGCACACTTTGCACTGCAAGGTCCATGCTGCACGCTCCGTCGAGGCCACATCCCAGCCTCAGACGCCAAAGAGCTAGAGCTATAAATGCTGCACATTTACAAATATTCTGCCTGTTTTCATTTTTACTCAGCTAAGTTCCTTCTTCGAAATTTCAATACACAAGATTATCTCGGTTGTAAATTGTAGCATAATGCAGCAAGAAACCGATTATTGCAGCATTCTGGAAAGGCTACCACTCCACGAGTCCACTTGGCTTTTTAAATTTTATATTTCGAGTGATCGACATCCTGGAACCCTGAGATATTGGACCTCATTAATGGTATTTGCGTACACTCGTAACATTTTTTACGAGATATATATTCTTTTTCTTACAGAACTCTGTGGATTCCATGATTACTACACTGGATCCTGGCATGAAGGAATTCATTTGTGAGTTATTAGCTAGTTTGTTTTGCCTGTTTTTAGACTCTAAATTGAAAAGTGCACATGATCCCGATTCAGAAATGCTAGGTCTCCAAGGTTTTCAGTTAGTTTTCGATAGGAACGCTCCCTAGTGTGTCGAGGCTTTATCGCGTGCTGTGCACGAATGTTATAAGAAACTATTTTATCTTAAAACCCGGCCATTTCTTTCACACTCCTTTTTTCCAATTCTCCGTTACTGCCAAGAGTCTTGAAGAAACAATCTGTCCTCTGTTGTAAATCAGGAAACAGTCGTTTTGAATAGCCACAATCTATGACTGCAATATTCAAAAAAAAGATTGCAATTTGCACCAAACGCGAATAAGCTCAAAATTCAAAATCTACCGATTGCTGAGCCTATTTAGCGGTGAATTGGTTAGCATCTCTCACGCAGCAAATTTTTGATAAGCAGTTCTAATGTTTTTACATTAAGGTATAATGCACTGCGCGATAGATTGTTTACAAAAATCCCATCGATCAACATTGGTGGTCACCATGTTTTGGTCGTCGCTTCAAACACCGAGCTTGCGATTGGACCTGACTCCATGCCAAATGCTGGTGTGGTGTTTGTCTTCTAAGACGTGCTCAGAGCGGGTCTTGGACTTGCATTACTATTCGTAGTCCCCTGTTTCATGTCTGTGTAACTGTGTTAGAATTTCTTTGCATTCAGTCGTATGTCGTGCCTAGAGTCCTGTGCTATTGCATATTGTCATCATCAGGTCTACCATTCTTATTAGTCTTCTGCCTCGTCTGAATGCACCAAAGTTTCTATGTGCTTTGATTTCTGCTTGGCGAGTTTTCTGGGTCACAATTATTTTGTAATGTCATAATTACCCACATATTGAATTTAAAATAAAGTATATGTACTCATCCACCTTGCAATTTAAAAAAAAAAAAAAAACTACATTTTTTAGATTTTGTATTTAGATGCTATTTATGTGTTTTTCTCTAGTACGTATTTCCTTTTTTTTTTTACTTGTTTATTTTCTGCTTTTGAGACCGTGACAGATACCCAATCTGATCCCATGGCCAAAACATTTAGAGGCTCAATGTGGGCTAGGGATGTTATCTTTTTTCACCAAAGGAGTAAACAATGTTAATGAAATAAACAGCAGACTTGTTCTTGCTGTCATAGGCCAAATGCAAAACGAGGACACTCCGTAAACCGATTTCAGATTCTGGAGGTGACATCGACGTCCTGGTGGCGTCTGACGACGAGCTGCGTGTGATTGGTCCGATCCGCGAGGCCTTCCAGAAGGTGTTTGGGAGGGCCACCGTGACGGGCATCTCCATGCTGCCCTCCAACATGGCTCCCCAGCCGGTCGGATTCGCGGCCGGATTGCAGGCGGCCGAAGACAAGATCACCTCCCTCCAGCAGACAGGACGGGCGTCGCCCGCACAGCCAACGATAGCCATAGAGAATTTCATTGCAGAGATGACCTCGGAAAGGTACGAAATTGTCCCTTGCTGCCGATGGGGTCACTTCGGACTGAAAAGCTCCAATTAAAACGGTTCTCCGGAGCTTCGAAGAACTCGGAGCAGTTCTTCGGGGCTCTGAAGAACTGCAACGCTCCGACAAGACCTGCTATGCATGCGTGCTCGTGAAATGAGAGCGTCGTTGAGGCAGCATGCTCGCGCTTATGGTAAAACACAGTGTAGTTGATGCTACCTTGCATGTGCTTGGGTTGCATTTCAAGCAGCTGGCATAACATACTAAGCGTGCACTCCCACTGGTCAAAGAATCCACCCTGTATTTTCTAATTGGCTGGTGGTTTCACTTGCATGGTATTTCAAATTGAAAAGCTGGGGGTAACTCTATTAGTCAGGTAGGCAAGGGTGATAATGGTGAGTAATTCGCAAGCAAGAAAAAATAGTGATATTTGAAGATTTTTAATGTTAGTCATAATCATGCATAAATGTATACTTATATCATAATACTATTATAGTCCCAAGCAGAACTGATGGTATTTCTAAATAAAAAAGAAATCCAAAAATAACTGTTCAAAATGGTGCTTGAACAGTCCCGTACGAAAGAAAAGCAAACGACGGAGTCAATGCCGGTGACTGTTGCACCGCTCGACGATTGTCAGCACAAGCTCGCATGCAGCCTGCGGTACACTTCAAGAGTAGTGACAGTGCCAAGCGGCCTGCCCTTTTGGTACGTGCCCTTCGCTCTGAAATAGGTTTCGGCGCTCCGCTGAATTGGGCGCTAATCGCCGAGTTGACAGTACGGCACATGCCTTTTGAATGCCCGTTAATGACACGCACAAAAAAAAAACAATATCGACCTTAGATCGAGATCACAATGACGCGACGATCCACCCAGTAGCGTGGGACTGATAAAAGAATTGTTTTTGTGTGCCATGACTGGGCTTCAAAATAGTGATCTTGTGCAATCAAACAGAAGCAGTGCAGACAGTTGTAACAGAGCCAGCTTGCCAGAGGGGGTACGAGTTGGAAGTCTCCATTCACTATCTATATTACGGGCTACTCGGAAGCCTTGGCGGAAACTAGCACGTCTTTCAATCGACCGCAATTCATCTGCTGTTCGTAGCTCCTGCCTTAACATTTCGCATACCTTGTCACATAGGGGTCATTCCATGCCAAAGGAGACAGCAATTTTCCTCATATTTTGGATATGCTTGAAAAAAATAATATCAATAAAGACACATTTGAAAGTAAGGATGGCTAAGTTTGAGGGATGAATTACGTTTATTTTTGCTGACGTCATGCTCCAAAGTGCGGGGATTCTGAGAAAACCTTCTGCACTTCAAAAAATTGCTGGAAACAATCTATTTCTACCACATCATTTTAACTTTGCATGCAATCCAGCACTCATATATTCCATCTTACCTTGAAAGGCAAACACCTTACGCCGCCATTTTGGATCCAGACAGGCACTCTTAACCTAAGCAAATTTTTAAGATTTCTTGATTTTTTTAGTCAACTTGAAATTAAAATTTGACTAAGAAACTTTTTTTACTTATTATTCTGAACCTTATGCTCCACTAGGTTGCATTACAATTATAAAAAAAAATATTCGTAGAATTTTTATTTAAATGGTGAATATGTCACCTTCTTCAAAAACGGCCATATAGGGGGTAAAAAAAAAAGCCATGTGGGCAACGGTGCTCGCATTTTCTGAAATAGCCGAAAGGTTAACCGACACCATCTGTTCAACATATTAAACAATTGGAAAAGTACTTTTTGTTATTTTGGAGAAATTATTTTTTTAAGTATGAGGCAGAACGGCATCGCCTCCAGGCGTCCACCTCATCGGCAACGCACCCCGTCGTCTGCTACGCTCGAGTGAAACACTGCACGGGGAACCTACTTTCGTTAATTATATTTGTATAGCTAACGCTAAGAATCTTGACATTATGACATGTCTATTTATAGTGACTAGAGAATGCATATTTGTTTTGCCCTAAACATCATGTCCGGGTGCGCTTGCAAATTGAATAGCGACAACTCGAAATATTGTTTGGGATACTTTTTATCAAAGGCAAAACAAAGCACATGTGTAGCTCAACGGCGTTTTTGTTTCTTCTTATGTAAATAAATATAAAATGAAGTCCAGAAATACTATATCCCACTTACAATATCAGTGTTTCATTAGCTTTCAGTTCATGTCAATGGCTAGAACACTGCGCACGTCTGGAACGTCATCGGTATGATCCGTCTGCTCACCAGCACCATAAAAAGGCTAACTAGCAAAGCTAGCATTCAAAGGCCATTTGACAATCAGATCATCACAGCACAAGATCTTTATGAATGTGCGAAGGCTTCAGTGAAAACTGTGAACGTCATATGGGTTCCAGATAGCGTCATCACAGCTGAGAGACAAAGACTCAGCAACCGCTATGAGCAAGCAAAAGCCATACCAAACACACGTCAATACCATTATGTGGCACCTATAGGACACGGGCATGTGGTTGCTAAAAGTAACGACCACATTAAACGTGCAGGAAGAGTTCTCCGTGCGACGCTAAAGACATTGCAGCACTATGAGGTGAACTGAAAGCCAATGAAACACTGATATTCTACTTGTGATATAGTATTTCTTAACAATATATTACATTCATGTACATAAGAAAACAAAAAGTCGGTGAGCTACACATGTGCTTTGTTTTGACTTTGATAAAAAGTATCCCAAACAATATTTCGAGTTGTCGCTATTCAATTTGCAAGCGCACCCGGACATGATGTTTAGGGCAAAACAAATATGCATTCTCTAGTCACTATAAATAGACATGTCATAATGCCAAGATTCTTAGCGTTAACTATACAAATATAATTAACGAAATTAGGTTCCCCGTGCAGTGTTTCACTCGAGCGTAGCAGACGACGGCGTGTGATGCCGACGAGGTGGACGCCTGGAAGCGATGCCGTTCTGCCTTATACTTAAAAAAATAATTTCTCCAAAATAACAAAAAGTACTTTTCCAATTGTTTAATATGTTGAACAGATGGTGTCGGTTAACCTTTCGGCTATTTCAGAAAACGCCAGTGATGTGATTGCTGCGCCAATTGCGCCAAACTGCGCCAAGGGGCTAACCCTGCTACATCCTGCTACATTTCGCCAAAATATGGGTAATCTGCGCCAAGCCTGCGCCAAAGGACCAATTTAGGTCGCCTTTCAAAACCGAAAATAAACTGAGTACTGTAATTGAGCATGCGTGTGTTATGTGGCGCAAGCGGCCGCCTTACACAAAGTACCGTGCATCAATTGTCCACCCGGTCTTGCATGGTTTTCCCGGCGTCTCGCGTTTTGCGCTCTCGTCTTGTGGGTCTCGTCTCTCGTCTCTTTTCTTTTTTATATTTTCAGCGATAGACGCGGATGTGTGCAGACGCTCCGACGGTAGCGTGCCGGGTACCAGCCATGCCGTCATGCTGTGAAACGAAACCACGTTTTTGCGCGGCAGGAGTTACTTTGTGAGCTGAAGCAACGGCCGTGGGAAAACTATATTTGGTCACTGCCTTTCAGTCACCGTGGTCGCGCGACGTCGAATGTTGCCGTCCCCACATCACTGCAGATATGGTACTTTCTAAAATGAAACTAAGTACCGCCGCATGTTCATCAACATTCCTGTTCTTGTTTAAATCATATGTTACTACAAAAATTCATCTTTAATTCAAAGACTGCACTTTCAAAGTATTGATCATCTAGATTCCTCTCGGTGGGCCTTCTTTCGAGAGGGACCTCGGTACGTGAAAAATCTGCCGTGAAAGAAAGTTGGTGAAGAGAAGTGAGCTAAAGCAAAGAAGGCAATGTCTGCACGCTGAACCCGGACAGCGTGCTTGTTTGTTTCGAGTTCAGTCGTTGCACAAAGCGCTCCAAGAACGTTTTTAGGCTGGCTCGCAATGTCTTGCATCGATGCACTCAGGTTCTTTATTTTTTGTGTGTTTAGCTTGTACCTTGTTTGCTGGCCTGCCAAGCACGCGCCACTGGACTGTTTTTGTCGCATGCTCGAAAGTTACATTTTGTGTACAATTTTAGGGATAAGTTAGCGACGGAGCTGAGGGGCATGGTTTCGGTTTCGATCGGACAGCCGTCGTCTGCGCTCGCGCGACGAAGCATGTTCAACAGCTAGCCTGCCGAAGTTGGCCTCACGTGCATGCGAACATGATTGCGTGACTGAGGCGCCAGCTGGAACGCTCGCAATTCATTGTTTTACGTTTGCTTACTTTTGACGAAAATCTGGCACGTCGGGAACCCGTAAAACGGTGGCAAGCGGTTTTCCGAAATTGCTTGGCAATGCCTACAGCACCACTTGTGGGATGTCTGAGCAGCAAAAACAGAAGCAGCGAGTTCCGTCACAACACGTCACATCAAAACACAACACAAAGTGCCCTTCGTTCGTACAGCACTTAAAACGAATAATTTTATTTTCCTAAGAATATCTGCTCCAAAATCCGCTTTTGCTGCTCCGAAACACTGTCTTGGCTGCTCCTCAAGCCGCTTTTGCTGCTCCAAAACACTGTTTTGGGTGCTCCAAAGGCCACATTCGCTGCTCCAAAACACTGTTTTGGTTGCTCCGAAACGTGCGCCAAATTGGCTTAGGCCAATCACATCACTGAAATGCTAGCACCGTTGCCCACATGGCTTTTTTTTACCCCCTATATGGCCGTTTTTGAAGAAAGTGACATATTCACCATTTAAATAAAAACTCTACGAATAATTTTGTATAATTATAATGCAACCTAGTGGAGCATAAGGTTTAGAATAATAAGTAAAAAAGTTTTTTAGTCAAATTTTAATTTCAAGTTGACTAAAAAAATCAAGAAATCTTAAAAATTTGCTTAGGTTTAGAGTGCCTGTCTGGACCCAAAATGGCGGCATAATGTGTTTTCCTTTCAAGGTAAAATAGAATATATTAGTGATCGATTGCATGCAAACTTTAAATGATCTGGTAAAATTAACTTTTTTTCAGCAATGTTTTGAAGTACAGGAGGTTTTCTCCGATTCCCCGCACTTTGGAGCATGACGTCAGCAAAAATAAACGTAATTCAGCCCTCAAACTTAGCCATCCTTACTTTCAAACATGTCTTTTTTTCAAGCATATCCAAAATATGACGAAAATTGCCGTCTCCTTTGGCATGGAATGACCCATAGGATATGGTCTGTCCCCTCCCCTGCCAAAGGCGTAACAATAAAATGCACATTCACCTGGTATGTTTAGTCGAACGCAAGCCCACGTGGCAAGTGACACCCAAGGCTCCCTAACCGATTGAAGACCACTAGGACGCCACACGGGCATCCACTAACTATGTGCTACGGGATTTGACGGTAATGACAGAGCTGCAGTTTCCGACTCGGCTAAAACCACCGAGATTGGTTAGCGCTTGTCTCGGCCTCGAGATGGCCGAAACCGGCCAGTCAGAAAGCTCGGTTCTCCGGTTCAAGCGGGGGCCGTGAACTGTACAGTCTCAATCAATATGAAAGACCCACTCGGATCGCGTTGCCAACACAATTGCTAGAAGGGGAGCAGCACGCGTCGTGGGCACTTCCACATCGCTCCGAGAGGAGCGAAACTCGATAACGTAACCCTACTGAATCGGCGCGCACCGAAGAAGCATCTTCCTTCCCCTTGGTGCGACATGGAATGGACCTTTTTTGAGTAATGGGCACTAGTGCAGCCTGTCTCAATACACAACCAGAAGTACATTGCCCTGCACTTTCCTGCACACGCTAAACTTTTCCGCACCGGTGCAGGTAAATCGAATGATTTCCCAGCAGCGGTCGAATCGAATCGAATTGAAAATGACGACAGCAAGAAGGAAGGGTCAGGGTGTACGCACGTGCACGGGGTTACTGGAAGGTAGCGACTATTTCGACTTCTACCGTGAAAATATTTCTAACATTATTTTCACGTCAGTGACGTCACTTCCTTAAAACGTCACAATAGTGGCTTTATTATTTAGACGTCCCCCGTCCCCCATCAAATGCAGCCGTCGCAGTGATAGGGTGATGCCCTTTGTGTTTAATTTCTGATGGATGGAGTCATGTGTCGCTGTGTCCCATTGCTGAGATGTTTTGGTCCTACTTGGCGCTAGAAATGTCTTACTCAGCGTGTGTGCTCGACTGTTGATGCTTTTGGACAAACACGCGCGGGGCAATGTTTTGACCTCTCGCGCATCATTTCGGCACGCGTTTCGCGTAAAATGTTGAATTCACAACAAAGCCGAGCTCGATATCCCTCTACTGCACGTAACAAATGTAAGTGCATACACTATGTAACACCGAGATGGTACGTGTTTTGTGCCTCCACGTCTCCACTACCGTGTGAGCGCAGATTCTTCTGAATGTTGAAGTCTCGCTTTGCATCTGGCTCCCACTCTGTTTTTAACTGGGTTTCGTGGGTTCTTTGTTTAGTTTAGATTTTATTTTCGGTTCGTGTATAATGAGTGGGTTAACGACGAAATGATTGGGATGTAAATAAGGTGTTGCGAATGCAAACATTGCATCCTTGATGTTTCTGGACCGGTGCGAAAGAACAACAAAGATTTTGACACACTGAGCAAAACATTCTCATATTGCAGTCTGTGCCGAGGTTGTTTGAGATACGCACATTTTTTTACAGCAACTGTCATCCAATCCAGAGCCGTATATGGGGAGAGTTTGGTCAGTCTATGATCTCGCCGCCGTAACGCTCTCCTCCCGAGCGAGCCAATCAGCACGCGGCGCAGAGCGAGAGACATGAGCGCATGCGCGTGAACTCCCGGCTGCTCCCAGCTGAGTGGGGAGGGCCGCCATTTTCGTTCATGCTCCCGGCGGAATGCATGGGATCGGCATCTAAATCTCGATTATTTCTCTTTATATCGCTGGCTATGGCAAGAAAAGGATATACTGTTATTCCTTGGTGGGTTAAAAAGCTAATAAGTGAAGTTTTCTCGACGTATGGCCACAAACTTTTATTCAGGCGAAAAAGAAGTCGGCCCGTAGCAGACGACGCATAGCCTCAGCAGTGCTCTTTTCTGACCAGTCTCCGACAGCGTTGCAAAAAAATGGCGGTCGTCTCCGCTCTGCTCACTTCTTTCTCGCTCCCCCCTTCGGCGCTCTCCTCCCTTTCATTTACTTTTCTCCTCTCCGGCGCCTTCGTTGCCACACCCACTGGCCAAACTCTCCCAATATATGGCTCTGATCCATTCAACTGCAAATTTTAAGACACGAGATTCAGTTCCTTTATCTATATAAAACACGTGAAATATATGAAAAGCGATGGTGCTACATTCTGTAATGTTTAGCACAACCAACCAAGCTTACATGCAGCCCGATAGCTGATTTACACCGATAAGTATTTTCGCATTCCCCTCACTTCGAAGGTAATAAAAACTGCAGTTGACTGCATGACATTTGTTTAAAAAATGTGTGTTGACCTGCGACACCACCTGCAAGCAAGATTATATTTTTTTAACTGCCATTTTCGATCTCCTTTCAGTCCGGACTCTGAAGCTCCAAAGTTCTAAGTTTAAAAGATAAAAAAAAGGAAAGAAATATATATATATATATATATATATATATATATATATATATATATATATATTTTTTTTTTTTTTTTTGACGAGGGGCATTAAAGTAATTTTGAAAATATTTTCACAGTTTTAGGAAGTGGTGTCACGGATGTCAAAATAATACTTCAAATTAGTTAGAGACTGTATCCCAATAGCGTTCGGTGGCTCTGAGCAGTCACGCCAGGACCGCAAAAAAAAACATGTTCTCCCGTCCACATTTTCACAGCTGGTTCGACCTGTGCTGCCTGGTGCTCAAGGACGGCACCCACAACGTCTGCCTGCACACCTTTGGGCAGCCGACACCCGTGCCCGCCGAAGTCGTGGCGGAAATCCAGGACCGGACTCCGGCGGACTACCCGCTGCGCTGGTGTGGCCTCGCCGTCACGGTCGGCGAAGTCGCCGGACCGCGGCTCTGCGTGCCGCAGTCCGAGTGGCGCGCCCTGCTCGGCGGCGTCGGAGACGCCCAGCTGATCGCTTCCGCCGCCTACACACTCGCCACACTGTACCGGAGGTCGTTGCACCGGTGACCTTGGAATCATTGACCTCATTCCCCCCCCCTGACCAGCAAATCTGAGACTCTTATGCTGTAGTCCCACTAGATTGACAAACAAAGGCAACAGACACCGGTAAGCCTCAGGCATGTGTAGGATGCATGCGAAGGTGTCTTCGGAAGGCTTGCAATCACTCGTGTTTACAATACGAGCTGAAACACTCAATCCTATGCCTACAGTTTCCACAAGCTCTATTAGTATCTCAAATTGTGAAAGAGTTCAAAGATTGAGGTCCAAGCTTTCTGTACCAACACATTTTAGCACGAAAGCTTCTTTAAGATGGACAGGTAAACCAAAAAAGCACGGTGGGTTGTTTCAGCTCGTATTGGTCGCAGTAGTACCTTCGCGTGCCCGCTGCACAGGTTTGAGGTTGGTCGGTGTCGGTTGCTTCCGTTTGTCGCTCTAGTGGGACTCGGGCGTTGGCGAGCGACGTCACTCGAAGGAGTGGCCGTGATATTTCAGGATTTTGGGAATGCACGTTTCGTGTCGCCGGTTTTGAGGACTTCGATCGGCTGCGGCTGAAGTCGATCCGGTTTCTTTGGTCCCTGGACGGCGTCTTTCTTTTTTTTTGTTGCGTGTAATTTTTTTTATTACCCATTTGGCTCCGAGCGTTAAGAATACGGCTGATGCGATTCTGTTGGTTATCCTTAGCGAAAACAAGGTTGCACCGAATCGGTTTCATAGGGTACAAAACACAGTGCAGTGGTAATGCGTTCTAGGTTGAGCAAGGTTGATTTCTTCATTTTTCCTTTTCCACATCTATCTTGGTTCTTATAACCTTACCTAGCTGTTTCAGCCGCTGCTATTGAATGCTACAAAGATGGGTCTGGAAGCTAACAGATTGCAATGGTGCCAATGTGAGCTTCGGGTCTCTTTTGTCGTGAACTCGGGACTGTCCTTTTAGCCTTTTTGGGTGCCGTTTACAGAGTCATTGCTGAGCCAAGAAGTTTGCAGACTTGCGACTGAAGTAATTCTTGCTCTACTGTTGTTTATGCTGCGCGACATCATCGGGCACCGGTAACTGTATCAATTTAATGTTTGTTACAGAGATTATCGTATTTCTTGGCAAGAGTTATTGCTAGGGCCATTGTGCCAAGACCCGCACGCTTGTGTAATGATTTATGGGAATGCTCATTGGTGCTATAGTTGGTGGAAATGCCGGATTTTTCTTGTAAATGAAATTATAAAGCATGTTTCGTTTTTTCTCGGCCATGTACGCCGTTTGATTGGACTCGTTCGATTTCCCCTTCTGCTCCAGGTCTTCTTGAGTGTGTTGAAACATTATCTTTGAGGTACATCTTGCGATTTTTGTCTCGATTAAACGTGTTGTTCCTTTGCCCCTCTAGTTTTGCATAGATTCCGTTAGACATGTTGTAAAAAACAATAAAGGGTTAGTTGTGCCAACCTTTTCTATGCGGCACTGGCAAGTGAGTGATTATTGTGTTTTTATCTTTTGTAAAGGGCTGTGTTGTAACAGTATTGAATAACGATGGGGTTAGGGATAAATATTCACATTAAAAAATCGATGCCAGTCAGACGTCTGTTTATTTCTACAATCCAGGGCCCTGTATATCTTGTTTTCCTGGCGTGTGCAAGTTTGGTGTGTGGTAACTTGACGTAGAGTGTAGCGCAACATGAAAAAAAAAATAATAATTTTTTTACTTTTTTTTTTGTTTTACTAATAAAACTGTGTCAGCAAAACTACTGGTGAGATGGACTGCAGACGTTTGCAGTACCGACTTGGGGAGGCAAAACTTGGTGTGGCCGAACACCTTGTTTAAACAAAGTATAAAAGAGCACCAATCTTGTGTTCACACTAACTGAAATGCACAGTGTATATAATGCGCATGAAATTTTCGGACGACGAGTCTATACTCTGCCTACCATTTTGTGCTATGTTGCCAAGACTAGTGTAGCGTCTGTAGTGTTCAAACTCTTCAAAGCTAGTTACGAGAGCGCATGTGGATGAGCCACAAGACAAAGCCACGTGCTCTAGCTAGCAGTAGTGTTGGGCTGCGGCACCGCGGAAGCTACGATAGCCTTAACAATGGAGCACAAAGTAGTTAATGCAAAGTACAGTAATGCACCGCTTCCAAGAAAGCTAACCTTTGCATTCTTAGTTCACCTTGAGTATAAGAAAGTGACACCAACATGTGACACCAGCAGAAACTATCGCAAAATATATAGCCAGTGCATGCCAGTCATGTTGCATTTGTTGGGTGATGAATGACCTCGCTCATTTTTAACTCGTTTCTTTTTTTAGAAAGGTGTGGTTGGTGGCTAGTGCATGGCCTGGTAGCTGCACTAACATTCCATGGTACCTTGTGTTTTCTTTGGTTATGCCGAATAAAGTACAGTTGTGGTGGAATATACTGGTGGTTGATTTCTTTTCATGAACACAGACAAGGAAAGAAACTCAACATAATCATTTACTACCACTATCTAAACGAAGAATTGACACTGCTTAGACAGTCTTCTGAGCAATCTGCCCGACAGCATCCAGAACTTGGTCGGCGGTCATGCCTGCCAAAGGTACGTGACTTTCTTTTCCAAATGCTAGAAGAAAATAAAAATGGTAAAGGTGAAGAAACCAAGAAGTGTTAATTAACCTCTGCAAGGTCATAGCAATATTTGCAATGATGCACTTGTAAATTGTACGAAACTCGAGCTTTTGGAGTGTGGGCTCGAGGAACAAATGGAGCTTACCATATCTCGCGTACAGCTTTGGCTGAACACCGCTGCATTCCCGAATAAGCACGGGTAGGGTTGGGTTGCTTGCCTTCAGCGAGGGATAGTGTTTTGTTATAAACTCCCTGCGAAGGTATGAACCATGTTACAAGGAAAACAAATCGAGATTATCACTATAAAAAAAAAAAAAAAAAAACTCGATCTATCGAACGCGGCTAAAGAGAAACTGCAAAGACAATTTTTCATCATTTTACTTCGGACACGCTTAGGACGTCCTGGCTAGAAGAGAACCAAGTTGCAAAAGGCAACGGTTTGTTAAAATTTGAATTGCGCGTTCTCAATATCATAGAAAGCACTTACCTGACGCCTGCACTTTCGGAAGATTTCTGGCAAAGGTGAAGACGCAATTCTTTCAGATGAGCACCAAATTTTGCAGTAGCTCTGGAAGCGGCCATCTTGCTTTATCTGTCTGGCTTAGCTTGGCTTGTCTTTTGCTAGTCTTGAAGACTTCAAGTAGATAGATGTTGTTAGCTGCACGCTTTGTAACGGAGGGTAGCTTGCGCCACCTAGCCTAAGTCTAAAGAAACAAGTATATGATTCTTCCCGCCATTCTAATCCAATTTACCCCCTTTCTCTTCACCCCAAAATAAACAAACAACAAGCCAATTTTCTCACCCTAACTATCACCAGGTAGTGTGGGATATAACCTGGATGACATTTGCGGTTTCCAAGTCTCTCGGGGTTAGCCAGCGTTTCCACGTCTCTCAGGTTAGCCAGCGGGCACGGAGAAAGTAACTAAATATCAGTGCGTCATATTTTAACCGGACGACGCGGACACCTCCTCCACCTATGGGGGTGACCCGCGGCGCCGAAAGCGCGCGATATGTACCGACATCGTGACGTTTTCGGTCCTGGCCTTACCACTGGTCAGAGCCGCTAAAAGCTTTTTTTTTTTTTTTTAGTTGAAATACAAAATATAAGTGGCGCGAACCGTTTCAAATAATTATGAAAGTAGTTTCTGTTCAGTATTTTAGATCAGAAAAGAAACAAATGCAGTTTATAAAGTATGAAAACAAGAAATGACCCGTCGACATACCCGCCACCAAGTGGTGGAAAAGGCGGCGTACAAAGCTGCGGTCGTATGGGCGGTATGGGCTCGAGTACCCGACCGGTTCCGAGCACTCCGAAGGCCATCGGCGAGCAGGTTTGGCTTGCGGTTTGGCCGTTTGACGGTTTGGCAGCGCGAAGTGTCTCCCGTTCTGAACTGATCTTTACCCCGTGTTTGCTGTCGTTTGTGGGCAATGAAGTGTCATGCCGAATTAGTGTTTAGTCGCGCAGCAAATGCAGTGCGAGCCGCCCTGGCCACCCGCTTGATCCAGCCTATCCAGCACATGCTTTAGTGGCGCACTCTCGAGCCGTCGACACGGAATGCGGCAGCCGTGTGCGCTCGCTGAGCTCACTACCCCTTCTCTAGTTCACGGCCACCCAAGCCACGACCAAGGACGTCATGAAAGCAGTGGCGTCACAAAGGGGGGGGGGGGGGGGGGGGGTAGGAGTCGCGGTGGGCCACGCGAGAGCGGGAGGGGGGGGGGGGGGGGGGGGGTACGCGGTGGGCTACCGCCCCGGGTGCCGCTGAACCTCGTGACGCCACTGGGTGAAAGGTTATTTTTTGCTTGTTTTTGTAATTATAATTTGCCTATAACTTCTAAAATAAAACGAAACTCGAGAAAAGTTTCATTAAGTTACCACGTTCAGTGTGCTCAGGTTCGGAGCAAATTAAAAACCAGTCAAAAAGTTGTTGCAGGGCCCCTTTAAGCTCAGCCTCCATGTGCACATTCCTTGGTTAAGCTCCTGCCACCTCACTTCAGGCCCCCCCCCCCCCCCCCCCCCTCTTCGTCAACTCCCCGACCCGCGTCTCGAGTAGAACCCGCTTCCACCGCTTGCACTCTCCGCACTCTACCATGCTCAAGTCCCTCTTGACCTTTCTGCCTTTTCGACTCATTGCTTAGCTACTCAAAAACTCGCGCGTCTATCACAAAGAAAAAGCCCGCCAGAAAAACTACACAAAGACCGACCCCTTCCAATGGCCCGCCCGGCCGCTAAAATGGCGCTTAGCTTCGCAAGTTGACCCCAGCTCGAAAACACGTCTACTCCCGTCATCCGATTAGGTGGTGTTCCCAGACGGTTTTGCTTTCTGCTTTCAGCAACCATTGCCATTGTAAATAGTAGTCATATGAAATAATCATTTTTTTTTTTTTTTTTTAGTTTGAAGTGAATTCAAGGCGAATAGTGGTTTTGACCGAATATTTTCAAATCGAATATCGAATAGTTTCTCCCAGCCTTTCACTTCTGCACCGCTCAACTCGTGAAGGTTATTCTCAAGCTTCCCCTTGTCCATTTCTAAGCTAAATTAATTTTAATCTAACTATATTTATTTTGATCATTTTGAATCGAATATCGAATATAAAATTATTCGAAACAGATGTGGTTTGAAAATTCTTGTATTTGCAGAATCCTAGCAAATAGACACTTCAAAGTTTTACTATTGACGCGCTCGGCGATTCGACCGTCGATGGGAGTTCAATAAGAGATGATTGCCCGCATCTAGTGATCAAGATAAGCTTCAATAGATTTAGAGATATAAATAGGAGGCAAGACAAACATCGTTGAAAGTTTGAAATATTGATGCCGACTCATCGCGAGTGAAGCCGTTACATAAAATTCACGCTTCGTGTTTCTCGCGACTACCGACAGGTTAGTCTTCATCAGTTGGGCTTAGTATAAATTCGTACCCGTGGACCCCATGGTTTATAGCAAACTGTAAAAATGTCAAGAACGTCTCTGCGCTTTCGACTGAATGATTTGAGGCCAAAAGGAGAGACGCTTAATAATGATTCCATTTATTTTCGAGATTGGCAACCAAAATTACTGACGGTAAATCCTACTTATATCATTTCACTACCATGGGCACTTATTGATTCATCAATAAACCGAAAAGAAAATCGCTTCCATGTTTCCATTTTCTGCGTTGTTTTTTTCTTTTTTCAAAACCCCACTTAGATTCTAGAAATCTCTTGTGACGCAGCCGCCTTGCGGCGTCTTCAAGAGACTCAACAGTTGAACTGTGGTACTGCTGTAATCTCGACGATTCCACACGTTCCTGCAGAGCTACTACAGTCCTACTTAGGCCACGATCCAAAGTTAATATCTTCCGGCTTCAATAGTTTGTACCGAAGATGTGGGGTTAATATCGCTCGCGTCAAAAGAACGGTGGATTTAAAAAAAACTCGAATATGCGTCCCGCGGGGGCGTAGCCAGAAAGGCTTGGCTCAAACCCCCCTTCCCACCCCCCTCCCCCAAATCCAGCCTACCCTATAATATACACATGCATTTTGACCCTCCTCCCCCTCTCCGCACCCCAGTCATAAACATTTAAATTTTCAACCACTGCAGCCCCCCCCCCCCCCCCCCCCCCCTCCCTCCCCGGCCGGAAAAAGATTCCTGGCTACGCCACTGGCGTGTTAGTGACACTTCCACTTGATACCCCCAGGGAGACGACGAAGACGGGATTGCTAGCACCATGGACATCATTCTCTTGCTGGAGGGCACCTGCGATGCGAAGGTGTGACATGCCAGAATGAAGCCAAACGATCATCGGCATCTTGAAAACCCTGAGATGGGGAACGATAAAAAAACGTCCGTTTTTTTATCGTTCCCCATCTCAGGGTTTTCAAGATGTCAATTAATTACCAGCTCGCCTGCACTCTATCACTGCTTACAGATCATCGGCCACGTTTTTGGACGGATTTTATCAAAAGAGAACAGCTACACATCTGAGTATCTTAGACATCGATAGTCAGACAAAGGGAGTGGTTTATCATGATCACGCTTCTTGCTTGGTGATTCGTTAGTCTTATCGACTGATGCGGGTTCATATCACATGAGCGAATGACGTTTTAGCGAACAGCAACATTTGAGCGAATCAACGTTTTAGCGAATAACGGGGGCGCGCGTTAAGCCATCCGCCGCGCTGCGCTTACGCCGCTTCGCGGCGACAGTCTGCGGCGGCTCGATCATTACAAAAATGTGAACCCATTTGGCCCACCCGAAAACGCCGCTTCGCGGCGTCCGACTATTCGCTAAAGTGTCATTCGGTGAAACGTGGGCGTTCGCTAAAATGTCATTCGATCAAGTGAGTGCCTCCCGTCCTAATCAAGTCCAGAAATCGTGTGTCGTGGGACATCCCAAGTGAAACATCCTTCGGTGTTTCACTTGGGAGGTTTCCAGAACCTTAATCGGACTCGAACGTCCATGGGACATCCCTAACGTCCCAGTATGGACATCCTTAGGATGTCCGCCAGATGTGTGTGCTTTGTCTGGTAATTGATCGGACATCAGCGCAGCATAGCTAGGTGCTCGGCCTTAGCTCTGAAGCATTAAACGCTTCATCGTACGTTTGGGTTGTTGCTCCTCTCCAGTCACTCCGGTCATGTTCTTTGTGCTTGCCATGGATATATGGTGCCTGGACCGCGTCTCCGACTGGTGTGTTTAGTGTCCTATATATGCCGCCCATACATCAAAAGTGGTCCCAAAGTGGCGACAAATGACGTCACAGAAGCCAAAGTGTCATGCTGTTGCATGTCGCGATCCTGGCGGTTAATCGTAGAAATGCTGACGGAAAGCACGAGCGAACACGAGTGTCGCTGTCGTCAAGGCGTCTCAGGCGTCCCAACTTCTGGCTGCCGAAGCTTCCGTGGACTGTCACAGTGGAGAGCGACGTGCAGCAGAACAGGCGTCTGCCAGATCCACCACATCTGCTGGGACACCGCCAGGATCGCGACCGGCGACAGCGTGACACTTCTATGACGTCATGAGGCGGAAATCGAGGCTTTTTTGGACGCGGTAAACAGTCGGAGACGCGTTCTAGGCACCATACCACGGGTATACAAGGACACGTGTCTATCAATTATAGTCACGAGTTCGCGGGGCAAATTGGGAGTGCATGTGACGTACAGAGCGCGACACTGTTAGCGCGAACAAGCGATCGCCGGTTTTCCCAGTTTTTCTTTTTGAAACCAGGAGATGTCATCCAAGTTATTATTGTTACGGAAAGAGCTCATTTAGTTCTATAATGTAAGCCATAACATTTCGTGCTCGCCAATACTATTTAGAAGTAAAATGCGAAAATGCGCCGATGTCGTGTTCGCGCTAACAGTGTCGCGATGTGTACGTGACAATAACAATTCATGCGAGCCACGCATATTATTAGCTACAAATATTCACCCTGTGCACAATTTTATTGAAAGTTAAAAAAAAAAGCTTTCGAAGGAAACAATTTTTATAGATGGGCTATACCTAGTGATCAGGATATTTTCCTTCGCGTGCACAAGGAACGGAATCTGCTATTGTTTGTACGCGCTTCCATTCAAATCTTCCATGTCTAATATTTTCACTCGTGAAGCTATTGCCATGTGTTACGCGTGGCACTCGAGAGCAGACTTGTACACGTTACTGAAAAAAAGTAACCGATTACTTCACTCTAAAAAGTAACCGATTACAATTACAATTACAGCCTCAAAAAATTAATTGAAAAATTACTCTAAAGTAATCGATTACTTCCCACGTTACTTTTCATACATCTTTTTTTTTTTTTTAAGGTAGCACATATACACATTTAGATAGGTGTTCGGCATTTATACATTTCTTCTTTTTTTCTTTTTTTTTTGTCCTCTACACCTTGTTCAGGTTCAACCGCAGTTGTATCTCGAAGTTTGCGTCGGTTATCCGCCAACGAATCATGGTGTCATGAACAGAGCTCCTAGTTTCAATTGGCACAGTTGACGGAGGGAAATTATTCGGGAACTAAAATTAGGGACGAAGACATAATTTTGACAAACCCAATGAAATGTACTAGACGAAAACTAAGAATATAAATGTTCAAAAGTGATACCCGATAAACCAGTCAAAAACTCGTAGGAGCATGCTCATGAATTTGAATACAAACTGTTTTCTGGTTAAAAACCAAAAACAGTCCGAAGACACGGACAAGAAGGAGAAGGTAGACGAACCATAGCCCTGCTGGAGGTATGCCTGGAAAATAGAGTAGCCAGTAGAAAACTAGAGCTTGTCACCTAAAGCTGCCGAGCGAAACTTGCTAAGCATCCCAGAAATTAAGGGTGTCATAATTAAACATTTTAAAATTGCGCAGTAAAATGATCAACATAACAAAAAAGCGCGTTACCTTCATGTGCGTACACAAGTTGGAGTTGGTGGCCCTTGAACATGAAAGAATCGTGAGTAGTGGCCGACAAAGCAAACACTCGAACGTCACGTTGATTTTATTTTTCATTTTTGTAATAACGAGAAGAGCACGTTACCTTCGCCGTGTGCAAAAAATGTATTATTAATTGGATACATCAATTTCCTCCGAAGAGAAGTTGAAACCAACAGGATAAGAGAAAGAGAAAAAAAAAAAAAAAGAAAACAAAATTAAAAGACAAAAAAGAAAAGAAGACAGTGGGCCGACAGCGGATGCTATGAGCACTCAGAGCCAATCCAAGGCCGCGTGGGTGTCACGTTATCTTGGACAGGGGCCACAGAGACGCGCGGAAAGCGTATCACGGACTCCCTCCACAGAGCGGGATTGGCTAGGATAGCTTGTAGCGTCCGCTGCGTCCGGACGTAAGCTGAAGCGGAGTATAGAAATCTTCTAGGTGGCGAATCTTCTATAAAAAAGTAAAAAAAAATCAATGACAGGTTAAGAAACGTTTACGAGGAAGAGAGGAGAAAGCAAACGCAAGCTTGGAGGGGAGAGGAGGTATCTCCTCTCTGTTTCGTTTTAGGTCATTTTGGCGAACAGAACACACGGACGACCTTTCGTGCCGGAGTCAGGCTGAAGACTGAGCTCTCGGTTATTAAAGATAAAACGAAATAAAAGAAGAGCCACCTCGTGTACGGGGCGCTCAGGTTACGCGAAGCGGGGAACGGCTCCGCGCGAACGGCGGTTCTCGTTCGCTCTCAGGGACTTTGGAGCTCGCGAGCGTCGACGACTCCATATGCTCCAGCTCCCAAGCTTTCATCTGCTTCCTCCTCTCCAGCTCGCAGATATTTCTTAACCTGTTAATCGGTTTTGCCCAGAACTGAGTGACTCCAGCACTTCTAAACCCTATCGCAAAAAAAAAGAAAAAAATTAATTGAGAAAAATTGTAATGGGTAATTTTGTAATCGATTACAGCAAGAAAGTAATTAAATTACAAGGATCATTGCTCGTTCAAGGAAGTAATTGAAGCGTTGCAAAATTACAGTAAAATGTAATCGATTACAAGTAATCCATTACTTGTAACACGTTACGTACAAGTCTGCTCGAGAGGCTACCAACAAATTCAAGCTGCTGGTGTTAGATATTTTTTGGAGATCGAATTTTCCAGAGATGAAAAAGGCGTTCGATAGAGTTATATCATACGATTTGCTTAACTGAACCATAGAATTTAGTGTCCATAATAAGTGGCACACGTTCTTTCCACGAGCCAGCAGCCGGCGGTGTGCGCGAGCACACGCAACAGAAATGACGTCAAAGATCTCCATTCGCGGTTAAGATGGCAGTGAAATGCATGGGCTTCGGGCGAAAGGAGAATAAAGACAAGTTTTTCATCTATACAGTGGTGTCTGGTGTAAAAGGTAAGCGATTAATTGGTCTAAGAAGCATGTAGCTTTCACTTGTAGAGATGAAAAGCCTGTCTTTATTCTCCTTTGGCCCGAAGCCCATGCATTTCACTGTCCTCAAGCGCGAATGGAGGTCTTTGACGTCATTTTCGTTGCGAGTGCTCGCGCACACCGGCGGCTGCTGGCTCGTGGAAAGAACGTGCGCCACTTATTATGGACACTAAATTCTATGGTTCAGTATCCCTTTAAACCACCTTAGACTATGACTATAATGCAATTAAGTGCAAAGGTGCAAGCGAGCTGGACAAGAATGACGAAAATACCTAGCTGTACTTGGAGATTTGTGTTTGTCATTTGTGCCTCTTCTTCCCCTTGTCCAGGAATTATTTTCGTCATTCTTGTCCAGCTTGCTTGCACCTTTCCATTTAATTGCATTATAATCGTAACCTTAAAATGCAAGTCTTTCACCCTTGTTGGTGTTAGACTGGTGGAAGCTGATAAAACCTGTTTGCCCTATTGACGTCTAACTCCTGGTTAGCTCAGTTGGTGGAGCGCTCCACTGGAAATGGAGAGGTCTCGGGTTCGATACCCGGACCAGGCGGATTTTTTCGGTCGCGCACCAGTCACCTAGCTGTGTTTGGAGACTTGTGTTTGTCCTTTGTTATCCTTGTTCCCCTTCTCCAGGGATTATTTTCGTCACCATAGACTGGATTGGTAACAAAATAGTTTAGGTGCGGTAGTTAGAGTGAAAAACAAGAACAAATGTGTCTTTCTTTGATGATGACTATAGTTTTTGGAGGTATGCCTATATTTTTTGTTTGTGCTTGCATTATGAACTTGTAGGTGCATCCTATGTGTGTGGTAGTTCTGTGGCCGAAACACCACTGAGTAAACGAGACAGCCGCGTTTCAGACATTGCCTTCCGTCATCCTGTTCCTTACATTCTGTAAGTTTTGTCTCAAATAAACTCATAGAAACAAACAAACGAACAAACTTTGGATTTTTTTTTATTGTCCATCCAGTCTCAGGTGGTTTGATAACATGGTGGATCTACAACAGTTCGCCTGCGCAGTAGCTGTTTTAAGGATTTTTTTAAACTGCGGAAAATAGCATAGAAAATAGAAAAGTATAAAAAAAAAAATTTTTCGGCGCAGGTTTGTTACCGCAAGCGTCCGCTATGAATATTGATCTCTACTAATCTTTACATGTTCTTCGTAATACAAGAGCAAATAAACACACATGCTTTCAATTTATGTCGTTTCTTTTTTCGTATTTCGAAAGGTGACTTTACCTCCTCCTGCGTCATCGAATCGCTACGAATGACTCATAACGATGCCGGATATACGGCCAGCTGCAGCCAAGATGTGAGATGGTGATCAACGTCAGACAACGCACCTGAAAGGAAAAGTGTTCAATAAAGCTTATGTTCACATTGATGGCATGTTGAGAGTTTTGGGCAGTGGACGAGTTGGGTCGTCTCACGCGCGTGCTTGTGGCAACCCCCGTGGTTTTCCTTATGTGAAGAAAACGTTCAACATATTCTTACGATTGTTCCGAGAAACGCAGAATCGCTTTTCATCGCTTTTTTACAAGTATTCTCAGAGCGCATCATTCATAATAAAAGAAGAATTTTTCACAACATAGGTACGTAGATCGTACACTCTAAAAAAAGCCCGAGCGTCTACTTTCCCGCACAACACACGGAGAGCCAATCACCGCAACTTACGGAGGCAGCTCAGCGAATGACGGTGCTGAAACATATGTTTTGACAAAAAAAAACGCAGTCTGAGTTGTGATAATAAGCAATGCAAAACGTCGCACTTGCATTGCTTAATGTCACAACTCAGACTGCGTTTTTTGGTCTAAACATATGTTTCGGCATCATCATTCGCTGAGCTTCCTCCGTAAGTGCTGTGCGGGAAAGTAGACGCATGGGCTTTTTTTAGAGTGTAGTCATTTTTCTTTTATGTTATCAAATAGAAATAAAGTTGTATTGTTCAGTGGAAATGCGAATACCAACCGCAACCCCCCTCCCCCTCCCCCTCCCCCCCCCCCCCCCCCCACACACACACACAGAAAGAAATAAGAAAAAAAGTGCGTTTTATGTTTGAGTGCGATTGCATAAATAAACACGGCGCACACACGCTAATGGTTCTACGTACGTTTACTGCAGGGCACGACGCGAGATGATACACACATCCAACGAAAGCAATCTACCCAGGGAAGTTTAAACATCGCTCGCTTAAAATATTTTCGAGGCTTTCACAATAAAAAGCCCCAGAGCGTGCGTAATATTAAAAAAAAAAAAAAGACTGTTTCTGCGAGCGTTTTTTTACCCCTGTTCGTGATCTCAAACGAGACGATCTCACAGATTACGACTTCGACAAACCATAGTTTGCTAGTCGTCCGCTAAAGAGCGATTTTCCCAAAGGGAACATTACTGCCACTGTCAGCATAAGACACCCAGAGTTCAGCACATTGTGTTCCCGCTTCTTGCTCTGTGATTGGTTCGTCGGCGTTCTTATCGGCTGATGCCGCATGCTGATTGGCTGCGGAGGTGTGACAGTCGCCATATTGTAATTGACGCAGCTGGGTTTGGCGACAAAAAATATAAAATAAATAGTTTAAACACATCTAAAAAAACATATATCCACACGAAAAAAATGTAGTATTGATTGCACGAACCACTGATCTCAATGACAATTGCTGGATCGCGTTTGCCCGCTCCGCGAATGCGGTCACTGGCGGCCATCTTTAGGTAGAGTTATATCACCTCTAGCCAAGATAGAGCTGCTGAAGCCACTTGGCAGCCACCATCATCCATCCATGGCAGACGGCGTTTTGGCAGTTGTGGTGGCAGGCTGCCACCAAAATAGCGTGGGTGATATTCCGTGATTTATTGAAATTGCTTGACGAAACATGTTTTTAAAACCCGGCGTGTGGTAGCCCGGTTTTTGAGGACCCGATGAAAGTTTCACGAAATCGCGCAGCACCGGGGAAAAGCAGCACAGCACGCGTCAAAAGTCGCATCAAAAGAAGCATCGAAAGCAGACGCCGGTACGTAGTCTGCTTTCGATGCGAGCTGCGCTGCTTTCCCCCGGTGCTGCGCTTTCGTAGAACTTTCGCCGGGTCCTCAAAGACGAGGCTACCGTTCACGCCGGGTTTCAAGAATCTGCTTCGTCGAACAACTTCAATCAAGCACGAAATGTCACCCGCGGTACAGTGTACTAGATCTACGGCTATTTTATGGCAGCCTGCCGCCATTGCGCTGTCCGCCATATTACTATGATGGCTAGAGATGATATAACTCTACCTAAAGATGGCCGACCGTGGCCGCATTCCGGTCCATAGGCAGAGCTGGCCAAACGCGATCCAGCAATTGTCATTGAGATCAGTGGCACGAACCCCTTCAATTCTAGCGTCTTCCGGACGGCAAATCATGTGATTTTCTATTTCCCCCCCAACTCAGCTACGTCATAATTCAACATGGTGGCGGTCACGAGCAAGCGGTCTATGGGTCCATTCGCATCCGGGACAAACATAAGGAATAACGACGTCAGGGGAGTAAAAAAAAAACACACACACACAAAAGAAGGAACAAGGGAGGTACAGGGCGGACAAAGTGCGTGTCCATAGTTAATTCTACTGAATTCGACTATGATGTAGACCGTCAAATACAGCATAAAGAAAACGCGATAGGCGATTGAGATATGCAATTATTTTTCCCTACTATCATCGATAGAGAATGCTGTGCGGCATGTGATTGGACGGGTATGTGTCTCACACCCATCGTTGAGAGAAAGGCTTTTTCTGGTTTTAGTATCGGACGTTTAAATAAAGGGCTGAGTTATCTTCCAGTGAGTTTCTTTTGACAACACATAGAAAAATCTTGGCGGTTGCGACAGATTAACATCTGTTGGTAAATAGGTTCCAAAAGAATACCTACAAGACTTGGAATATAATTGAACTATATGTTTCTGAGTATTTCTTTTATAGGGCATTGAATTCCCTCATAAAACACAGCGCACGGAGTGGTAATGACGGGGTACGTATTAGTAGCATCTATATACGGGGTGATTTTTTTTAAGCTTTACAGATTTGTTTAAAAGAAGCCGTGAAAGTGTTATACTGTTTGCGTCGGTGATTTATACGGCAGGGGTACATACTATATGGGGCTAATCGTAACGGTCAGTCGTTTAATTAAGTAAATTTTGTTCCTTAGCTTTTTAATTAGTGAAAATAGACATATGGTTCCAATTAGAAACTTGCTGAGTATCATCCAAAACCACTAAATCAATAATATTTAGAAATATTTTGAGCGCGTGGAAAGCGTACTAGTGCGCTAAAGGGGTTCCTCGTTCAACAGGTACAAGGCTGGAGTGAGACGGGAAAATCACGCGGGCCCCCTATCGCACCGGCAGCCTTGCTCCTGCTTCACGAGTGGTCACTTTAGCGCACTACTGCGCTTCTCACACGCTCGAAGTCTTTCTGAAAATTACTTATTTACTCGTTTTTGATGATGCTCAGCAAGTTTCTAATTGGAACTATATCTCTATATTCACTAATTAAAAACTTAATTGAAAAATTTATCTAATTAGCCGACGGATCGTCATGATTCGCTCCCTATATTATGCCTCCCTGGCCATATAACACACCCGCACAAACCGCATGAGTGTAGCTTTCGCGACCTTTTTTTAAAGACATCTGTAAAGCTTGAAAAAAAAAAAAAAAGGTGTATAATTTTAATTCTAGCATATTTATTTTAAAAAAAAAAAATTGTGAAAGGTACAGTAATGCGGTTTTCGCAGGAGGGTTATACGGCCAGGGGGACATAGTAGACAGTTTTACTATAGAGTAGCTGGCTCTTACGTATGCAATACGCGTACTCAACAAACGTACTCGGACCGATTTTAGTTGTGCGTTCGTTGCCGAGTGAACATCTGGCATGACATTTTTGATTCAATTTCCCAGAGCCATAGAATTCCGCGTGCTTATTGCGCCACCAGGCTCCTCAAAAGAGATATCGAAAATGGAAACTTTCCTAATAGTTTTATTTCAAATTACACCAAGCGGGAGCTGCCTGGTAAAGCCAGCTTTTCTGCGGGGTACGGGGGCTACAAGTACGGGTTCGTAGCCAAATTCGATCACGGAGCCTTCGTCAATCGTCCCGTGGTAACGCCACCCTTTATCAATGCTTTTCCTGGAAGAAATCCATAGCCTAGTGGTGTCCAGTGCTTAGCGACAACTTCGGCGATTTCTTGAAGAGTCATTCGTCCGTCGGTGATGAACTGTGCGAATAGGCTTAGCGTTGAGCAGATCGCAGCGTTCACCCACATTGCGAGCGGCGAACATTTTCACCACGCACTCCTTAATTCAGCTGCACGGCGATCTAATTCGGCCACGGTAGGTCCCGGAAAGAATTTCCGAGCTGAACACCGCACAATTTCGCGTAACACTGAACTTCGCGAACACCACGTCGCCATTTTTGCGCCAGTCGAGGTTATCGCGGCCATCTTGAAACTGTGTGTCGAATCGAAAAAGAAATGAAAGGCCGATTAAACGTCGATTAAATTTATGTACTCGCTTTGCTGTTCGAAGCATTTTGACTTCAGCGTACCGGGTGTCTCTGCGAAGGCTTTCAAACATCCCTAAAAATAAAATGACTAAGAAAAAAAAAAAAAAACTATTTTCAGAAGCATATTGACAGTCACGGCAGACGTCAGGGATGCAAAAACGTGAATAATATCAATACCATACGCGTTTTGGCGTCGCGGGCCTTGCACCTGCTGCACGAGTGGTAAATTTAGCTCACCCCGGCGGCTTTCCACGGGCTTCAATTGGCCATAAAATCGGCTGATTTTGAGGGTTTTCGATGATGCTCAGAAAGTTTTCTAATAGAAACCATATGTTTATTTTGGGTAATTAATACTTAAATAGTAAATTCCAAATAACTATTTCGCAAATTAGATTGTTTTTGACAATCCCTGACGTCCGCTGTGTCTGAAAATCAGCTCCCAAAAGGAGTTTTTTTTTTTTTCCTTCCCTCGACCACTTTATTGTTTTTAATTTTTTTTAAAGTCTTCGCAGAAACTCCTTAGTGTATGTCATTAATTACCCTCACTTGAAAATTAACACGTTACCACTTATGTCGAGTAATGTGTTCTTTTTAGCGGTATTTAATTAGTCGTTTGCAGCTTAATGTACACGTAATGCTGACCCGTTTCGCGCGCACAGAGAGCATATTATAATGCTTTATGTCTCCATTACTCTGATAATCTTGTTTTGCCCTTACTTTCAGTGGGATGGCTTCTTTATTTCCTCTACTTCGCAGGGATGTCATTTCCATGCAGTACCTTTCCTTTATTTGCTACATGTACAACGACATGCTTTTAATGAGAACGCTGATCATAATTTACTATTCTTACCTTTTACGCTACTTTTAGGGGAGCTCCTTAGGGTCTAGCCTTGTCCGTCCGTCCGTCCGTGCTCACAAAAAAAGAAAAAAATGTTTGCGCAGTCGACAGGATTCGAACCTGTGCGGGGAGACCCCAATGGATTTTTGGTAACTGCAAAAAAAAAAAAGTGTTCTTTAAAAAGCCTAATTGGAACAAGCATGTCAAAAAAAACAATTTTCCGGCGAAAAAAATTTTTTTTTTTTACAGCAATATTTATTGCGTGAGACTGATTTTAGTTTGCGGCTATTTCGTCCATTTTAAATCGCGCGCCATGGAGTTGGGGTTCCGTGACGTCAATCCCAATCGGCTGCTATACTTCTCATTGGCTAAGAGTTTGATTGACAGCTTAGATCTTGGTTGTTAAACCTTTGTTATATGTTGCAATTTCCTTTTGAGCGGCATATTTTTACGTTTGAAGAATAACCCATGTGTTGAAAGTTACTATTCTTTACAAAAGGTTTACAAAACAGGCACTTTCGTTTGGATTCATACCATAACAAACAAAAGCTTCGCCATTCTTTCATGGCCGCCGAAGTCTCTGCTCCCGCCTGTCTCGCCTACCTCGACTAGTCGTTTCGCCGAAGTGATCAGTGTTTCGTGCTGACCCAGGTGCTTGAGTGAGACTTCTTGAAGTGAACTAGTGTGTGTTTAGCAGCTGTCGCAGGTGTTAGTGATAGGAAGCGACGCGGGGTTTTGGCTTTCATAGCGCGGTTCTTTCGTTTTCCTCTTTGCTTGCTTAGCGTGCTTTTTTTTTTTGCTTGCTTGCTTGCGCGTGCAAATGCCGACTTTTAGGAGATGTCAGATGAGTGATACCGACAGCGAGCCTTCCAGCAGCCATGTCGCCCCGAAAGGAATGCTATTTGGCTGGAGGCAATCAGCTGTTCGCGTAGCGACAAACGTGTCCAGTTACGTTCTCGTCAAATCGCTCCGGAGGCGGTCGAGATTCACACTGGGTGCATCGAACGTCCGCGACTAGACAGACAAAATAAAAAAAAGCACTGTGTTCACTACGTAAAAAATGGTCTCAGTTCATGCATCTGTGGGCAGGTACGAAATCTTGCCCAAATTTATTCACAACGCACGATGAGCGCAACACGTCACTGTGCAAACGCAGTCCATCCACACGAAGCATAAAAACGGCAGATTTAGGACAATTCGGAGTTCATTGTTCAATTAGAACGACGTAATTTTGTTGAAAACGCCCGGCAGCTTTTTACTCAGGGTATGCGTCGGGAATCTTCCACGTTTTGAAACGGAACGAAGGAAGATTTACTTTTAGAAACGCTCGCTGCGTCCTCCCGGACCAGTTTGACTGGACCAGCTGACGACGACGAGACTGAACCCGTTAAACATTAACCCCACAAAACCAATTTACGCTCCGTGTTAGCCTGGGTGTCTACTTCCAAGCACCGGACCACACACACCACGAACGTTTCAGTTCTTTGTCGCATCGCCGTGTTGCACCAAACAGAACGAGATCGCTGAAGTCAACGCAGCGCTGTCGTGAACCTTGGCTTGTGGTTGCGCACTCGTGGACCCTGTGACTTCCTTCGCTTTCAAAGCACACACGACGATTACGAATGATACTTTCCGTCTTCCGCGAACATTACAGGGGAACTTCTTCGGTCACGTCTTCGCTATGAGCTCGCAAACCGCGCAGATACCGGCGCCATGTTTAACGTGCGTTGTTGCCAGATCTTACCGGAAGTCGAGACGCTGCGTCGTTCAACTCCGCAACGCAAGGAGAGTGAGGGGCGGGGCGTACTTCTCCTCCGCGGAAAAAGCGGGAGTTTCAAATGTGGAGTGGTTCTGACTCCGACTAAATTACGTCCTGTGGCGTAAATATTGCTAAAAAAATTATTTTTTTTCGCGGAACATTTGTTCTGTGACATGCTTGTCCCAATTAAGCTGTTTAAAAAAACACTTTTTTTTCTTTGCAGTTACCCTTTAACTCGGCCACGACTGCGGGACGAGTAGGGGGCTCTGAGATGTGGTAGTAACTCAAGAGCTGGGGATGTCATGGATGAACCGTTGCATGTAGCCGCTCAACGCCTATACAGGAGAGGGCGCTGCAGTCAAATGCATATATAATCGCGTTAAACTTTGCAGGCATGGCTCTGCATTTCACCGACCATAAAGCAGTAATAATGAAGTCGAAACGCAACCCGGAACTCAGCATTACCTATGAGCAATAAAAAAAAAATCAGCACTATCAGCACTACCTATGAGCAATAAAATCAGTATCATCAGCACCACCAGAGCTTCGCCCCAATCAACATCATTCACCACGTGGAGATGCGGTCATTTTTTTTTTTACGCTTTACGAGACTGTAAAGGCCGGTTCCCACATGCAGCGAAGCGCTAATGTAGCGCTTCTCACGTGCCGTCAGCTACTTATCGTCGGCCATGAGCAACAGTTTTGACGGTGCGATACAATGCTGGTGAACGCTCCCGTCAGCACGCGCTTAGCGCGAGGTCAGCGCTATATGCTCGTAGCGCTCCGCTACATGTGTGAACAGGCCTTTATGGTGCACTTACGCGCGAGAGCCAACAGGTCTTTATGAGCACCAAATGAGTACGAATATTCGCAAAATAAGTAAACGAATATCATCTTAACAACGAAGTAGTCACAAATTCTGCAACAACTATTTGAGCGTTTGGTGGTGCTACAACCATTTTTGTGATCACGCTGCAGTAGTGCACTCGAAAAAAAAAAAAAAAAGGTCGGCGTGTTAATTTTTTTGCAGAGTGCGAAGACAGCTAATCACGGCGAATAACAGGATCCCAGCGAACGACGAAGCTCGGAATAGGATGAGACCCGCAAAATGCAGTGTGAGCAGATATAATGACCATGACGCATCGCTCGTTCATTGATTCGCTGCGATTCTTCTCGCGTTCGCCATGGTCGGCTGTCTCCCTGCCCTGCAGGAAAGTAAACTAACAGAAAATTTTTAGAGTGTATATCGTTTTACTGTTAACGAAAAGTAACTCTCCAGCGTGCATGCTATAACAAGAGTTCACTGAGGAATACGCGCGCGCGAAGGGCTTTAACCTCCATTTTCACGGACAGGGACCATGAAAGGACCTTTTTACTTTTGCCAGATAACTTTTCCATTAAACCTTCAACGTTCACTGAATGCCGAACAGGCATCCGTTTTCGTCTCGGTTTATTAACTTCTACACAAAAAATTAATGAAATATTGACTTTTTCTTCCTCTCCAACTGACCGCAAAGCAAGGTGCGGCGTAATTTTGACGGTCGTGACGTTCTCTGGCTCAGGAATCGGAAGTTCTCTCGGCAGTAGGAGAATGGGAGCGTTAGCGGCGGCGAGTTGGGGGTGCGCCGGTAGGTTTTACTGCGCTGATGTCACCGACGTATTTTCTGAATCGGCGCCTCTCATCGCCACGATAGCCATGGACACATCGCAGCTGAGCGAAATTCAATGAGATATGTTGCGCTACAGCGACAGCATGGGAATAGTACGCCGGTATTCCTGTTGGGAAGTGCGGCGAGTCTTCTGGTGAAGACTCCAGAAGTCAACCAAAGTGTCATTGTTGGTAAAAGGCGGCCCGTGTCAGTCATTTGCAAAGCGACGTAGATGGAAAGAAATTTCCGCGGCGTTTTTCGCGGCCTCGGAGATGCAGGAGCGAGCCGACGTTAAAAAAGATACGTTTGAACTACGACAGTGTCAGCAAGAGCCACGTAAATACCTGTTCACACTCGGAGCGGACGCGCGCGTTTGATGGAAGTGCTGTATTCGCGCTGTTGGTAAGCACTTCGGGACCGATCTTTTACGATTGCAACTCGATACTGACGTGACACTCGGCAAATGAAGGTTGGACCGGCATTGCACGTAGCTCCCACGAACTGTTATAGCTCGACAGTGACGTGCAGTCGTGTCAGAATAAAAATGGCATACTAATAACAAAGTGTACATACCGTGTTACGAAGGTAATCCATACGGCGTTTATTTGAGCTCTATATCACACAAAACGAGATAGAATCGACGAGAGTCCCTTTTTGACGACAGTGTTCGTCAACACTGCCTCGGAAAACAAGGGGAAGAAATTGACCTCACCTCTTAATCTAAAATTGAGGTCAGCGATCAAACTATAATACGGGAAGGGTCCACAAGGGTCGCGCGGGCATATTCCATTCAGCACGCCAGCCGATCGTGGGCAGACGGTCTGGGCCAAGTACCGTTGAAGCAACGCTGCGCCGAGTCGGAGTGCCTGCTAGGCCTACCTGCCGAGCTCGCTTGGTCGGGGTTGGTGGATTCGTGGCCGTTGTCGCTTTTCTCGGGTGTTTGTGGATCCAGCATTCTTGTTCGCCGTGGTCTGTTTCAAGTACTTTTTTCTTGCTGCTTGAAGTCGGGACGCGAGAGAAGAACACGTAGAAAAATAAACGATCGTTGGTCGTCGCGACCAATTAACTGAGCGACGCTGTCGGCCCTAGTGCGCACGCACTATAGGGCCGACACATTATCAAATTTGGTAATTTTCGTCACATCTCTAATTATGCTACAAAATGTGGATCTGAATATTATTTAACAAAACGTTTAGGAAACATTCGCCGGCTATTTATTGTTTACGATCGCGGTGCTGGGGAGGTAGGCTCTTACCCAACAGGCGACGTGGATTCGGCTGACGTGCTCCGATTCCGCGGATGCATTGCAGTGAAAAGGCAGAGAGCTTTTGAAGGAAAGAAGGCGCAAAATAGTCCAGTTTTCTTTCAAAAGTTCTATAGCGACGAATTTTTTTTTGGCTCCCTATTTTTGTGTTTTTGTGTTTCTTTTCACACCTTTTACGACGATCGGTGGATGAAATTCGATTTCAGAATCGTTTCATGGTCCCTTTAACTGAGAATCGCAGGGCGTGCAAAGTGGCCAGCGTCTTGTTACCGCACCCCAGCCAATCAGGATACGGAGTTAGCTGACAAGAACGCCCAATGACGAATAACTAAGCATGCAAGGTAATAAGTTACGCCTCGCGCCTCTTCATTTGTCAGTAACTATACAGCATGTAAACAAACGCTTTTAAGCATTTCAGAGGGCCCGCAAAAATCGCTTTCTCGACATATCACGCAGCGATTTACTACTGAGGTGCAAACAGGTGGTAGAAAGTTCCCAACAAAAAAATAAAAAAAATAACCTGCCTCGTTTAAAAAAAAAAAAAAAATTAGCTTGCCTCGTTTAAAAAAAAAAAAAAAAGAAACTTGTCTCGGGCAATCTACGCCGCCACCTTGCAGACGAAGCACGCGTAGTGAGAAGTCATGGAGGTAGGAAGCTTCTGAAGGCAATCTGACTCCACCAGAGATGAAGCCGGGGGAGATTTCCGGTTTGGAGGGACATGCCTCCAACGATGACCGAAACCAAAAGACGCTATTGGACGGAAAGGACAGCTAATTTGGCGCCAGCCGACTTCATGGTCACCCTTGATGGCGCTTCCAGCGAACGGGACCCCTACTTCTGGCTTCGCTTTGGATTTTCTCGTTTGGCTGGCTTGAGCCGGTAGGTCGCCTCCTCTTCTTCCCACCTTTATGTGAGAAGTGCTCACTGATCTCTATGATAGAGATTAGTGGAAGTGCTACGTCGAGGGAGCGCTGGCCCATTCGGGTTGAGCAGACGATCCCGCAAAAGAACCCAAATCAATCGGCGCTCCCTCAACGCGGCGTACGCCATCTGTCGGCAGCACATCTCCATACGCGTGAATCGTCTGCAAAGTAACGGCGCAATTTCCCAACACAAGCATTTTTCTTTTTTTAACAAGGTAAGTTTTTTTTTTTTTTTGCATTGTAAACTTTTATTTTCTACTTGCACCTCTGTAGTAAATTGCAGAGCGATACGTTCAGAAACCTATTTTTGCGGGCCGTTAAAAGTGCCTTAACAAGCGTTGGTTTACGTGCTGTAGAGTGGCACCTGCCTGGAGTTCTTATGTGGAACGCTGCATAATCCACAATGCTGGTCGCAATACACAAAAAGAATCAAACGGAAAGTGTCCACCTGTCTTCTGCTAAAGAAATTATCGCACTTTGTTAAAATAATGATGACATTCCCAGAGTAACTCCGTGGTCTTTGTCTCCCGAATCCTTGAAGCTAGTTTGCATTTAGACTAAACGATTTGTTTTCCGGGGCAAGAAGGCTGGGCTCGCACATGTTTTGCATTTACAGGATTAGCATTTTGGCCTCGTTTAGTCGGGAAAACGCATTCTGCTACAATGTGCATGAACACAGACAATCAACCCGTGGGTTGATTGTCTCGGAAGAAAGCCGAAGCGAAGTAAATATCGAGTTTGCAATTAGCCAGGGAGGTATCATTTCAGAAAGAGCATTCGTAATTTGCGCCTGCTGAATAGACCCTTTTATAAAACTCGTCGAGCAACACTGGCGGCCGCCATATTTTTGGCATCGCGTCCGCCGCGAAGCGTGTGATTGGGTCCGAGTTCGCGCCGGGCGCTGACACATCGCTCGTGTCCAATGCATGCTCAGAGTGGATGGCCAAAATATGGTGGCCGTCTCGGAGCAGCTACTGGAGGGCTTGCACCTTTGAAAATGGTTTCTCGCCTTTAGAAAAAAGCTAAATAAAAAAAAAGGATCGACAGCGCGGAATTACCCGAACATTTCCAATTAACAAATACCTACACATCACCTTCTTTTGCTTGTTTTGTAATTGCACTTTTCCAGTCACGCATTCATATCCCTTTCAAATCCCGGCTTCTTTGTTTCCCCCACTCATCAGCGGCTAGGTTGCATTAGTTTTCGTGGCCCATTTGCTACACATTCGGATACTTAGGCCTTTTTCATTGGGTGGAATTCAAGTGGAATAACCTCCCTTGGTGTCACCTCCCACTGCCTAGTTGTCGCTACAAAGACGACCCGATTAGGTGTACGTTCCTGTAAATTTTGTAAGTTGAACGTTTCAGGCTAAAGTCTCCGGCGATTTTAACGTGAAAGTTTTTTTGCCTCGTTGGCGAAGCCCCCCCCCCCCCCCCCCCCCCCCTTCGCCAACTGGGGGAAAGGAAGGGGGGGGGGAGGGGTCCCAAAAACCTTTTGAAGCTGTCGATTATCTGGATGTTCCTTAGCAGAGTCAGGTGTGACGTCGCGTATGACATCACAGCCAAGCTCGACGCTGATCGGTCGATTCCGGTATGACGTAACGTATCACGTCACACCCAGCTCGACGCAGATTGGCTCGTTTTTAGAGCGCAGCTCTTAGGCGCCCGTTTCCGGCTTGAGCGGCGTCGCCGTCGGCGTCGCCGTCGCCGTCGGCGTAACCGCGCGGTGCATGATGGGTACATTTCCCCGCTAAATTTAGCGGAACATTTTCCCCGCTAAATTTAGCGGAAAAATTTTCCCGCTAAATCTTGCGGAAAATTTTTCCCGCTAAATCTAGCGGAAAATTTTCCCTGCTAAATCTAGCGGAATATTTTCCCCGCTAATCTAGCGGAAAATTTTCCCCGCTAAATTTAGCGGAAAATGTTCCCGCTAAATCTAGCGGAAAATTTTCCCGCTAAATCTAGCGGAACATTTAACCCATTAAATTTAGCGGAAAATTTTCTCCGCCCCCCCCCCTTCTCGAGGTCACGTCACCCCCAGGCCACGTGACCCCCCGAGGTCACGTGACCCCCCCCCGCCCGTGCCTTCCCCTCCTCCTCAAGAGCTGCGCTCTAATTCGGCGTTACAGGGAGTTGTAAACGGCTTTCATTTTTATTGATTTATTTTTATCACGATTATCGTTGGTATCTTTATTCCAGGAACTGCCATCAAGTGTACACATGCCACGCGTTAAGCTAACAGCTAAACTAACCGATGAAGAGCGCCGAAGGTTGCAGGTGCCAGTCCCAGAAGAATAGGCCCGAACGAAGACGTCTTGCTCAACGGGCCAGGCGGGCTGATAAACGATCGCAACCGACGCCCGAAGACGTGACCGGAAGCGACAACATCGAATTAGACACATGCGACGATGAAGGCTCACGCGCAACAGCCAGAAGACCGAACGCGCCAAACGAGCCGAGGAAGCGTCACTGAAGTATAGCGAGATACCGGAAAGTTTATCGTGAAACATTCTGGTACCTTGCACAGCAGCTTGCTGCGCATTTATTTTTTCGCTACACAAACTAAACTCCTTTTCCGAGTACCCTTCCTGGCATCCTGTTTAGTATCTCTAAATTTAGAAAAGCCATTTAAGAAAAGCAGCAAATGAAGGTTATGCCAAAATCAACGCTCGCATCTTTCAGCGCTCTTTAGTGGAGTCGTCACATGTTGTGTAACTTGCAAGTCGAGCATGCAGCCTAAAAACACAATATTTTGCGCGTTCCCCCTCCCCCCTCCCCCCCCCCTTTTTTATCGTTTTGCTGGCGTGAGTTTTATTAACGTTTATTTCACACCATCAAACTCCTTCTAACCCGACGGAAACAAGCTGCGCTGCACACACACATACACACACAATACCCCTTTTTCTTTTATACTACAACATTTGACATCACGTTTCCAGTTTTGCAAGTAGAGCATCAGCCTCTCAACTGAAAATTCAATGACTTCGTGAAAGCAATTTATTGTGACTTGTAATTTGAGTTGCCTTAGTTCTTCAGACTTGTCGATTAACCTGTTACAGAAATTTTGAGGCCAATCAGTGACCGTCAAATTTTCGCCGGTGTGACCCCAAAAGACTAAAGCCGAAGTCACACTTCTCAAACATAATACAAAGAGTGTCTGCAAACACGAGTCATCGGAATATCTGTGGTTCGAAGTCCGCGCGCCAAGTAATACCCCCTGAACTCATTGCCATGCGGCACTCGTAGCACGGATCTCGGGGTGACTCGCGTTCGAATCTGTATAGACCATTTTCATGCCAATGCCAACAGGCGGTGCTCCAGTCTTGACGTCCCAAAAAACTTCCTATATATATATATATATATATATATATATATATATATATATATATATATATATATATATATATACAGTGTGTTTTTTTTAAGCTTAACAGATTTGTTTAAAAAAAGCCGTGAAAGTTACACTTATGCAGCTTGTGGAGGTGAGTTATACGGCCAGGGGGACATATTATAGGGGGCTAATCGTAATTATCAGTCGGCTAATTAATTAAAATTCGTTAATTAACTTTTTAATTAATGAAAATAGACATATGGTTCCAATTAAAAACTTGCTCAGCGTCATCGAAAACCCCTAAATCAGTGATTTTCAGAAAGACTTTCAGCGCGTGAGAAGCGTAGTAGTGCACTAAAGTTACCACTCGTGGAGCAGGTACAAGGCTGGGGCTAGATAAGAGACGGAAAAATCGCACGGGCGCCTTATCACAACTTCTAGCTTTGTACCTGCTCCACGAGCGGTAACTTCAGTTCACTACTACGCTTCTCACGCGCTCAAAGTCTTTCTGAAAATGACTGATTTAGGGGTTTTCGACGACGCTGAGCAAATTTCTAATTGGAACCATATGTCTATTTTCATTAATTAAAAAGTTAATTAACGAATTTTAAGTAATTAGCCGACTGATCGTTACAATTAGCCCCCTATAATCTGTCCCCCTGGCCGTATAACTCACCTCCACAAGCGGCATAAATGTAACTTTCACGGCTTTTTTTAAACAAATCTGTTTAGCTTAAAAAAAAAACCACCCTGTATATATATATATATATATAAAGTACAAAGTTAACTTTAACATCCCTGCTTCAAATGTCGATGAAACGTTTAACCACCAATAGTCGGTATGCGAAATGCACAGCACTATGTAGTGGGGCGCCCAAGAACTTGCTCTGTCTCACCAGTAGCCTTCAGTGCTGGCAAAGGCCGGGGCGCGAGAGCATAGTTTAGAAGAATTCTTCGCATAAGACCTCGTGCAGAGAAAGAACTCTCGAAAACCAGGCGCCCGCGCGCGCCTTTGCCAGCATTGAAAGCAAATTTTGAGCTGAACTTCACGTCCGCCTTGTTGATTGGGGCCAGAAACCAGCGACCGGCGGGGCGACGAGCGTAAACAATACTGACCCTTAGTTCGCAGGTGTAAGGACCGATGACGGTATAGCAGTTGGCCTCGATTGTTGCCGACATCGCTAAGAAATTCGCAAACAGTAGAGAAATCTCGAAGCAACAAAGAGGACAGCGAACAGGGTGTTGATAGACGTTCGAACAATTTCGCATATGGTCTATTGACCAACAGCGGAGGAATCTTGCCGTTAGTTAAGATTGTAGCGGACAAAGTGTTGCCAGACGTTCAAATAATTTCGCATATGGTCTATTGACCAACAGCGGAGGAATCTTGCCGTTAGTTAAGATGGTAGCGGACAGAGTGTTGTCAGACGTTCGAACAATTTCGCATATGGTCTATTGACCAACAACGGAGGAATCTCACCGTTTCAAAGATGGCAGCAAACGGAGTGCTGCCAGACGTTCGAACAATTTCGCATATGGTCTATTGACCAACAGCGGAGGAATCTCGCCGTAACAAAGATGCATGCGAACGGAGTGTTGCCAGATGTTCGAACACTTTCGCATATGGTCTATTGACAAAGAGCGGGGGAATCTCGCCGTAACTAAGATGGTAGCGCACAGAGTGTTGCCAGGCGTTCGAACAATTTCGCATATGGCCTATTGACCAACAGCGGAGGAATCTCGCCGTAGCAAAAATGGCAGCGAACGGAGTGTTGCCAGACGTTCGAACAATTTTTTATATGGTCTATTGACCAACAGCGGAGGAATCTCGCCGCAACAAAGATGGCAGCGAACGGAGTGTTTCCAGATGTTCGAACAATTTCGCATATGGTCTATTGACAAAAAGCGGGCGACTCTCACCGTAACTAAGATGGTAGCTCACAGAGTGTTGAAAGACGTTCGAACAATTTCGCATACGGTCTTTTGACCAACAGCCGAGGAAGCTCGCCGTAACAAAGATGGCAGCGAACGGAGTGTTTCCAGATGTTCGAACAATTTCGCATATGGTATATTGATAAAGAGCGGAGGAATCTCGCCGTAACTAAGATGGTAGCGCACAGAGTGTTGCCAGACGTTCGAACAATTTCGCATATGGTCTATTGACAAAGAGCGGAGGAATCTTGCCGTAACAAAGATGGCAGCGAACAGAGTGTTGCCAGATGTTCGAGCAATTTCGCATATGGCCTATTGACAAAGAGCGGAGGGATCTCGCCGTAATAAGATGGTAGCGCACAGAGTGTTTGCCAGACGTTCGAACAATTTCGCATATGGTCTATTGACAAAGAGCGGAGGAATCTCGCCGTAACTAAGATGGTAGCGCACAGAGTGTTGCCAGATGTTCGAACAATTTCGCATATGGTCTATTGACAAAAAGCGGGCGACTCTCACCGTAACTAAGATGGTAGCTCACAGAGTGTTGAAAGACGTTCGAACAATTTCGCATACGGTCTTTTGACCAACAGCCGAGGAAGCTCGCCGTAACAAAGATGGCAGCGAACGGAGTGTTTCCAGATGTTCGAACAATTTCGCATATGGTATATTGATAAAGAGCGGAGGAATCTCGCCGTAACTAAGATGGTAGCGCACAGAGTGTTGCCAGACGTTCGAACAATTTCGCATATGGTCTATTGACAAAGAGCGGAGGAATCTCGCCGTAACAAAGATGGCAGCGAACAGAGTGTTGCCAGATGTTCGAACAATTTCGCATATGGCCTATTGACAAAGAGCGGAGGAATCTCGCCGTAATAAGATGGTAGCGCACAGAGTGTTGCCAGATGTTCGAACAATTTCGCATATGGTCTATTGACAAAGAGCGGAGGAATCTCGCCGTAACTAAGATGGTAGCGCACAGAGTGTTTGCCAGACGTTCGAACAATTTCGCATATGGCCTATTGACAAAGAGCGGAGGAATCTCGCCGTAACTAAGATGGTAGCGCACAGAGTGCTTGCCAGATGTTCGACCAATTTCGCATATGGTCTATTGACAAAGAGCGGAGGAATCTCGCCGTAACAAAGATGGCAGCGAACAGAGTGTTGCCAGATGTTCGAACAATTTCGCATATGGTCTATTGACAAAGAGCGGAGGAATCTCACCGTAACAAAGATGGCAGCGAACAGAGTGTTGCCAGACGTTCGAACAATTTCGCATATGGTCTATTGACAAAAAGCGGGTGACTCTCACCGTAACTAAGATGGTAGCTCACAGAGTGTTGAAAGACGTTCGAACAATTTCGCATACGGTCTTTTGACCAAGAGCCGAGGAAGCTCGCCGTAACAAAGATGGCAGCGAACGAAGTGTTTCCAGATATTCGAACAATTTCGCATATGGTATAGTGATAAAGAGCGGAGGAATCTCGCCGTAACTAAGATGGTAGCGCACAGAGTGTTGCCAGACGTTCGAACAATTTCGCATATGGTCTATTGACAAAGAGCAGAGAAATCTCGCCGTAACAAAGATGGCAGCGAACAGAGTGTTGCCCGATGTTCGAACAATTTCGCATATGGCCTATTGACAAAGAGCGGAGGGATCTCGCCGTAATAAGATGGTAGCGCACAAAGTGTTTGCCAGACGTTCGAACAATTTCGCATATGGTCTGTTGACCAACAGCAGAGGAATCTCTCCGTAACAAAGATGCTAGCGCACAGAGTGTTTCCTGACGTTCGAACAATTTTCGCATGTGGTCTACTCTCCAGGTGAACGCCAAAAGAACAAAGCAGCGCGAGATCTGTTAACATTTTTCGGATATTCTTGTAAACCAACTTGCCTTCTCCAAGATGTTAGATTGTACAGCCGAAGGCCCTTGTTAAATCTCCAAATTTGTTGTCCGTGTAGCATTTATGCTTTCTAGCATTGGTGACGTAAGGAAGTTCAACAGGCTTGCAAAGGCGTAGCGACCGGAAGTCACTTGGGACGCAAGCGGCAGTACATGTTTGTAAACAGTAAAAGGGTCCATAAAGCGGGTCGTTAACGCCATAGTGCTTCTCTGTGGTCGCCTCCGCTTCGCACGCACCGGACTTCGATCCCCGCCGGCAGCTGGCGGCCTTTGTCAAGGATATAGCAACATAGACGACGGATACCCTACTACGCCAACTACAAACATCAACAACTACAACATCATCAATAACTACCGCATCAACAATGGACGTCATTTCCAGTGGTGGGAAGAGTTCATAGCAGCTGTCGCTGTAAAAACGCGTGCAAAGTTATTCTTTACACCAATTCAGATCCACTGCTCGATCGTGTGTATCAAGCGGTCCCCGAACGAGGCTCCGCTCCGAAATAAAGTGTCGCAATGTTTGACCGCTCTGGGCGGATTTCAGAAGCTTAGCTCGGAAGCCCCACTTGAAAGCCGGACTGAATTTGTCGCAATAACGAACCGGCGCTCTTTCGACTCCGCCCCGTAAGTCGCCCAGGCTCCCGGAGCACGTCGAAGATGACGAAAGCCCACTCGAAGAACGTGTTCCTACTTCAGATAGGGTCACCAAACTACACGGGCTTTTGTTTCCGACAGAGGGTCGTCGCTTACAGAACGTCCGATGGTTTTCAAGCGGGATGTATATTTCTTTCATTTTCCTTTTTGAAGATGGATCTCAGTAAACCTAGCTTTCGTTTCGTTTTTAAGGTTACTCGGTAAGCATTGGCAAGCCTGCATTCAAATTTAAAAAAAGAAATTCCTTGACGTGTCCTAAAAAAAGAAAAAGAATCGGGTTTCTTGACCGACTTTGTGAACAGAACAGCGCACAAAAATGAAATCATGGACAGAGAAAAGGAACATGCACGGCACACAAGCGCTGACTCGCAACTGAATGTACACACAAAAGGAAGAAGAACACAGACTGAAAGTCTGTCAGCACGTTCACCTCCTCTTCCTTTTGCGTATAAATTCAGTTGCGAGTCAGCGCTTGTGTGCGGTGCATGTTCCTTTTCTCTGTCCTTGTGGGGGGATCGTGGGCTAGCGCACACCAGCTCGGAGCACGTGGAGCGAAAGCTCGCGCTGCAGAACCCAGGGATCCTGGGTTCAATCCCCACCCCTGCCCGTTTCGATCTGGATGAGCATCGTACCGGCGTGCGGTCGTGTGTCACTACTGCGTGGTGCACGTTAAAGACCCCAGGCTAGCGGTTGTACTGCACTGGCTAAATTGCTCATCTACAGCGAGTGACTCGTCGCAACATTAAAAATGGCTGACAAACGACTCGCTGTATAAATATCCACACAACCCCAATTATTATTATTCTCTGTCCTTGTCTTTTTATGCGCTGTTCTGTTCACTATTGCGTCGTACCAACTAGCCCAGCTTACCACACTTCTGCAGTTCCTTGACGGCGAATTCAAAAGATGACATTTAAATATCTGCACAGTAGTGGTGGGGCTGAGTAGGCCAGTTTAGTGGAAAAAAAAGGTTGAACGAGGCATAAAAGAAAGTCAAAGAAGAATGCAAGAAAAATCAGCTTTAACAATGTACAAGGCAGAAAAAACATGACATAAGAAAGGGAAAGGTGTGTGATAATTTATGTGGAAGTGTTTTGTTGTTCGAGAAAGAAGCGATTTTTTTTTTAATCTTGCTAAATACTATACAGATTCCCTGGCTAAAGTTAATAACCGAATAAACTTGCCTTCGTTTATATCTACAAGCAATTGGCCCCGACGCGATGACGTCACAACATGACGCTCCGCTCCAAACAAACCGTTGCTAGGGCCGTTGTAATGGTCAAAACCGTCATATGCATAGGGGCTCGACCTGAGGTTAGAAATTGTCTGATAAAAAAGTAAGTAATTTTCTGTAAGCATTGTGCCTTCTTCATGTCTAACCGTGAAGGCTCTTTCTATCGTCTCAGCACCATAAAGCGATGACAAAAGCCCGTAATAAAGTTTCAGAACCGGTTTTACCTTGTTAGCAGACGACACAATGTCTTCGCAGGCTCAACGGTTCTCTCCGAGAGTGTACGTGACCGCGTTGAATGGGGTTGGTGACAATAGACGAAACTTATATTCTCGGGGTCTACTTTCCGTGGGATTTTCGGAAGCGAAGAGTGCCCGTGCAGACTTGATCGACGCTCGAGGTATGCGAACGCCTTACCGTTGAACTCGCATTCGCACTATATTTGTGAAGGCGAAAACACTTTGAAGCCGAACTGGCCGACCCACGTAAGACGACGACGTGAAGTGTATCAAGGTCGAAGTGAAGGCCTACACACGTTTCAAGGATTTTTGTCGGCACAGTTGCTTCAGTGTACATATTTGTGATCGAGCGAACTGTCCGTAACAGATATAAATTGTCGCAGATGGAAACACATCGAAAAGGGTAAAACAGAAAATAAAGAGTTAATCGGCGAACTTACGCCTAGAATCGAAAGAAAGGATGCGCTTCGACGGCCGCAGCAGCGAGCGAGGATGCGTCGGCGTGACAGCTGGCTATGAGTCGACAAAACCGCGCGCGGCTCCTTACACCCGGCACCTCGAGCGTTCGACCTAGAATGTTCGTTAGTGAGCTAGGGTGAGACTGATTGGGCAAGGTCATTCTTACCTCCTTACCTTTTACACTCGGGGTAAGAGTAAGCTCGAATCTCTTAGAGGCTCGGAGAAGCGTTTCTTCTCAGTCAGGTACGTTTGAAGTCTTACTTAAAACTAAAGAATAGGTAGGTTTTTTTTTCTCTGTTTGATGATATATAGGGTATGTACGAAACGCACACGTACCCATATTGCGAGTCTGAAAAACAAAGTTTGGGGTCTCGAGCAGCTCATGTTAGAGTCAAAATAATTGTTCTTTCATTACAATGCACGCCTACTGCAAAATAAGAAAGAGGGCCCAGCGCTCCTGTGATATATGATGTTCTAAACAGATGCTTCTCTCGCTGTATCTTTAGCAGATCTGCACGCGTGTGATGGTTTTCGTCACGCCATATCGTATCACACGCAAATACAATTCGTTTTTATACACCTGGTGAGTTTTCTTAGGCCTGCCATGTTCCAAATAATTAAAAAATCGAAATCGTATCTTCGTGCAGACGATTCAAACTGTTGCAGACGGCATACTTCAGTTATTCCGGTGGCGTTCGTCACGAGTCCGTCGTCTGCAACAGGCACCTCGAGGCGTCTCCAAGACCGGAAGTTGGCGTCGAAAATATTTCAGCAACGGACGATTCTAAAACTTCTGTCGTGGTAAGCGTGAAATCTAGGCTTCCTTTATCTGTTATTTTTAGACGTTTAAATTCCACGTCCGATTTTTGACAACTTTCAAAAACGAATAATCAAACAGTTTTTCTAGAGCCCAGCTCTTAGGGGCCCATTTCCGGCTTGAGTGGCGTCGCCCTCGCCATCGGCGTCGCGGTGTCGCCGTTGGCGCAACCGCGCGTTGCATTATGGGACGTTTTCTATAATGACATCACACGTGCCACCACGTGTGACGTCACGAGGGTCACGAGGATGACGTCACGTGTGACGTCACGTACGACGCCTAAATTTAGCGGAAACATTTCCCCGCTAAGTTTAACAGAAAAAAATTCCCGCTAAATTTAGCGGAAAAAATTCCCTGCTAAATTTAGCGTAAACATTTCCCCGCTAAATTTAGCGAAAATATTTCCCGCTAAATTTAGTGGAAAAAATTCCCCGCTAAATTTATCGGAAAAAATTCCCCGCTTCATTTAGCAGAAAAACTCATCGCTAAATTTAACGGAAAAAGTTCCTCGCTATGTGTAGCGGAAAAATTTCCGCGCTAAATTTAGTGGAAACATTTCCCACTAACTTTGGTTGAAAAATTTGCCGCGAAATTAGGCTGAAAATCGTTCCCGCTACATTTAGCGGAAAAATATTCCCAGCTAAATTTAGCGAAAAACTTTCCCCGCTAAATTTAGCAGTAAAAATTTCCCGCTAATAATGGCGGAAAAATTTCCCGCTAAGTGTAGCGGAAAAATTTCCTAGTTATATCTAGTGGAGACATTTTCACGTTAAATTCAGCGAAAAATTTTCCCGCAAATTTAGCAGGAAAAAATTCCCCGCTAAAATTAGCGAAAAAATTCACCATTAAATTTAGCGGAAATCCTCGCAAACTTTAGCGGGGAAATTTTTCCGATAAATTTAGCTGGGAATTATTTCTGCTATATTTAGCGGGGAAATTTTTTCGCTATTTTAGCGGGAAAAAGTTTCGCTAAGTTTAACGGAAAAATTTCCCGCTAAATTTAGAGAAAAACTTTCCCACTAAATTTAGTCGAAAACTTTCCCCGCCAAATATAGCAGAAAAAATTCCGCGCTAAATTTAGCGGAAAAACTCCCCACTAAATTTAGCGGAAAAATTTACCAACTAAATTTAGCGGAAAAAATTCCCCGCTAAATATGGCGGAAAAGTATCCCCACTAAGTATAACAGAAAAAAGTTTCCCGCTAAATTTAGCGGTAAATTTCCCCGCTAAATATAGCGAAAAAATTTCCCCGATAAATATAGTGGGGAACTGAATTGGTGCTGAGGAGGGGAGCAGAAGAGGAAGAGGGGAGAGTACGGAGGAAAAGGAGAGGCATACCCCCGCCCCCCCCCCCCCTCTCCGTACTCTCTCCTCCTCCTCCTCCGGAGCTGCGTTCTAATTCCACATTACAAAGAATTATAACGTCTTCCATTTTTTTTGTTGTCTTTTAAAAACGAGCAACTTTAGGAAAATGCTATAAGACTGGGAAGGTATTTTACTAGGTGGCCGCGTAAATTAGCGACTTCGCGTTTAAAGCGGAATATTTCTCAAATACGTCCTTAACTGGTCACTTTATCGCGTTAAATATTCAAATCTCAATTCCAAATACGCAAAAAAAAAAAAACAGAAAAAACTGGCAAGAATGTTTTGTTCCAGAGTCAGTTCATTTCTTTTTCTACTTGGAGTCGAAACTTTACATTTTTTTAAAAACCATGTATTGTAAAACACGTATTTGAAAAATAGTCCTACTTAATGTCTCAGGTCGCTGATGTTTGCGGGCCATTTTAGTGCGGATGATACTTCTAATTTTGAGACAGCCAGTAGATAAAAATGAACACTTCCATTCAAACACTAACAGTGCTTTATTTCTCAACCAACTCAATCTTTGGCACTCGACAAAACATAGCTGGTGTATGTTTTTTCCCTAAATGAGCACATTAAAAAAACTCCTTATTTGATCGGTTAATATGCCGTCATATAAAGAACACAAATTGTTCAACATTTAACGAGCCATTCTCACAAATTAGCATGCACCACAACGAACAAATGCAATGCCAACACTTGATACTCATTTTTTCTTATTACACAAATGTTCACTGGTGCAGACTCAAGTAAAAATAGCAAAAGCCTAATCATAAAAGACTTTCATCTCTCTTAAAAAAAAAGTGTATTTTTACACTTTTTGTTTTACATAAGACACCCCAAAACTTTAGTTCGACGTGCTGCGCACTGATGTCAAACCGACGGTAGCAACTTTCACGAGAGGCTTGATAGCCGTGTGGTACAACTTATTATCATAGCTAATGCACGTGTTACTGACTACAAATATATATATATATATATATATATAATCGAGTTTTTTTGGCTCTTCTGCGAAACCTCGGTGTTTTCTTTCTGTGGTTTTTGATATGTACTTTAGCTGTTTAATAAGTTATATCGCACCGTTATCAAGCCCCTCGCAAAATTTGGGGCTTTCTGCTCGACTGTAGTGTATTGTACGTCGAACTGAAGTTTTGGGGTTCCTATGGGACAAAAAAAAATGTAAGACGACAACATTTTTTTTTTTAGCATTGACCAGACGACACTGAGCAACTTGTTCGCGAACAATGTGGAGCATGTTTCGCACACATCAATGGAACAACCATCTGCCGCTTGAGCTTCAATATGACATTGCATGGCGACTCGAGCAACAAGAAGTTCAACCTGATGATTGAACTTGCTTGCAGCAGCCTCTCCAAAATTTTCACGTTCTGAAAAGGAAATTACATGCGAGCGTTTACTTCTTTAACGCAAGCAAGACACCATAACTTCCCGTTGGAGTTCCCAAAGTAACTTTTGCAATACACTCTTTGCAAGGTATGTGGGAGTATGCCCACCCCGTCACGTAATTTACGGCCTTGCTTTATAACAAAGCGGACTTAAAGTTAGCATTGGCCGATTTGCCATTAGGGGGTTGACAGAAGTAATCAGCACCACACTCTTCGACTCGATGTCAGTTTGTACAATACAATATATATATATATATATATATATATATATATATATATATATATATATATATATATATATATATATATATATATATATATATATATATATATATATATATGTATAGGCCACAGAGTTCATTGAGGACCTTAGCAACAAAGGGTGTGCCGCGGTCACTTATAAATGCTTGAGGGGCACCATGCCGGAGAAAAATAGAATGGAGAAAAAAATCAGCTACTTAAACATTAAACATTAAACCCATCCACCCCGATCCTCTCAATATATATATATATATATATATATATATATATATATTGAGAGGATCGGGGTGGATGGGTTTAATGTGATGAGGTACGTGATCCCAGGGTTTCAGAAGATGGCGCTTGAAATCTGACGCCGGATCTTGCTTCTTCTTTGTCTACCTTCGGCGGTTGAATGCGAAATACGATTTGGTTTTTCTTCGTCTACCTTCGTAACAGGATACTGCCCCGTGGTGGAAGCGCCGGTCGCCGGCGTTAGGGGTCGGTGCGGTGGTAACGCTTGAGGCGTGCGACGGGGACGATGTCAGTGTCCTGTGATCGGTGGTCAGGAGGGGGCGAAACGGGGGCAACCTCGTAGTTGGTCGAGGAGACACGCCGAAGTATCCGGAAAGGTCCCTTGAACATCTTGAGGAGCTTGTCACATTTGTGTGGCGACGGCGACGGCGTACACAATAATACTTCGTCTCCCACAGGGATGTGGGTATCGGAGTAACGGAGAACTTCGTCCTGTTGGGATTCGAAGGTGTGAATCCGTGAAAGTTGGCGAGCCTCTTCTGCACGACACAATATGTCTTCGGTGTAGTGTTGTCAATGTAGGGGAGAAGAGTATCCATCGGCGAGAGCGGTTCACGGGAATATAGAAGATAATGTGGTGAAAAATTGGTTGTTGCTTGGCGACTGGTGTTGTATGCGTACGTGACATAAGGTAAAATGGTGTTCCGATTGTTGTGGTCATCTGCTATGTACATGGAAATCATATTAGCCAAAGTGTGATTTAGGCACTCAGCAAGGCCGTTTGTTTGAGGGTGGTAAGCACTAGTAATGTGATGGACGGTCTTCGCAAGGCCACAGAGTTCATTGAGGACCTTAGCGACAAAGGGTGTGCCGCGGTCACTTATAAATGCTTGGGGGGGCACCATGCCGGAGAAAAATAGAATGGAGAAAAAAATCAGCTACTTGCAGAGCTGTGGCTGCAGGAACGGCTTCAGTTTCGGCGTAGCGAGTAAAATAGTCAATGGCAACAATAATCCATCAATTGTTTTCTTTTGAGCGAGGAAAGGGGCCCAAGAAATCGACACCAATTTGCTCAAAGGGATGGCTCGGCGGGGAAATTGGGCGGAGGTTTCCAGCAGGCTTGATCGTTGGTTTTTTTTTTTTTTGGTCTGGCACTGGTGGCACGACCGGACATACTTGTTAATTGCTCGGTGCATACCACTCCAGAAGTACTTCGCACGTATCCGGAAGTAGGTCTTTGAGAAGCCCAGATGTCCAGCGGTGGGGTAATTGTGGTTATGTTCGATAATTTGTCTCTGAACGTGGCGGGGAACAACGAGTAGCCACGGTCGTCCTTGAGGCTCGTAATTTTTACGATAGAGAACTCCAGTGTGAAGATTGAAGAGAAGGGAACGACGGTGTAAGCGCGGGGGTTGTGGGGGGAAGGGGGGGGGGGGGGCTGCTGGATCCGTGGAGATAGTTTATGAGCGATTTTAAAGAATCATCTTCAAGCTGAGAGGAATGCATATCGACGGTGTCGAGCATGACAGTAGTATCGATCATTTATGATGCGTGGTGCATAATGGTGGCGTTAGTGGGCAGTGGGCATCGGGATGGGCTGTCAGCATCTAGATGTTTCTTGCCGGATTTGTAAACTACTGTAAAATTAAACTCTTGTAGTTTCAGAGACCAGCGACAAATACGTCCTGAGGGATGATTGAGACTAGCCAACCAGCAGAGTGCGTAATGGTCTGTCACTATTCTGAAGGACGAGCCGTTGAGGTAGGGGCGAAACTTTGAGATCACCCATATGACAGCCAGGCACTCTTTTTCTGTGGTAGAAAAGCTTCGTTCACATTTTGTGAGAGTCCGGCTGGCATACGCAATAACACGTTGCTTGTTGTTAATGACTTGAGCGAGAACGGTACCGATGCCATGACCGCTGGCGTCGGTTCTTAATTCTGCATGTGTCTGCGCCTTCAATAAAATGATCGAGGATGGGAGCAGATGTGAGTGCAGTCTTGAGAGCGGCAAAGGAAGTTTGCTGTTCCGGACCCCTGTCGAATTGGACTCCAGTACGAATCAGCCGGTTAAGAGGTTCAGCAATATCGGAAAAACCACGGATGAACTTGCGGAAGTACGTGCAGAGACCGAAAAATATCTGGACGTCTTTGACTTTTTTTGGAAGTGGAAATTGGAATATAGCTTTCAATATTTCAGGGTCAGGGCGGACGCCATCAGAATTGACAAGGTGTCCCAATATTTTAATTTCGCGAGCTGCAAAAGTGAATTTTTATAAATTCAATTGCAACCCAGCAGTGCGAAAGCACTGAAGGACTTGGTGGAGCCTATCTAGGTGGTCAGAAAACGTGGTGGAAAAAACAACCACGTCATCAAGATAGCACAGGCATATTTTCCACGTTAGTCCACGGAGGAGAGAGTCCATCTTATGCTCGAATGTTGCTGGCGCATTGCAAAGTCCGAAGGGCATCACGTTGAAGTGGTAAAGACCTTGAGATGTGATGAACGCAGTCTTGGGCTTGTCAGTAGCGGCCAGCGGAATTTGCCAGTACCCACTGCGCAGGTCCATAGTTGAGAAATAGGTGGAGCCTTGTAGTGTGTTTAGGGTGTCATCAAATCTAGGTAGCGGGGAGGCGTCTTTTCTTGTCACTTTGTTGAGTCGGCGATAGTCGACGCAGAAGCGCCAGGTGCCGTCTTTTTTCTTTACAAGCAAAATGGGGGATGACCATGGGCTAGAGGAGGGCTCGATGATATTTTTTGTTCATCATGTCGTCGATGTGCTCTTGGATGATGCGACGTTCGGCAGCGGCTACTCTGTATGGTCTGCTGTGAACGGGTGGTGAGTCAGCAGTTTCAATGTGGTGTTGGACGATCAATGTTCGTGGTAGCGCATCGCTGCTGAAGTCAAAGACGTCTTGGTATGTTGCGAATGCGGTTCGCGAGCGACCCCGTTCAGACACGCCGAGAGGAGGTAGGCGGTTGGCGAGAGGCGGTCACTCGTGATCTTTTGAGACTAGCGTTTGGCAACCCTGTTTTACAATCTAAAATCCACTTTAATCTACGATCCCAAGCCAAAATATTGCTATTTTGCCTATTTTTGGCACTCTGAAGATTTTTCTTCGGGATGTTCGCACGCATCACGAGTTCAGGCAGCGAAAAAAGGGGCGCATGGAGCCGCGAAACTCTACTGCGATTCCCGCACAAGCACTGCCCAGCTAGGCGCGCCTTGCTGACTCACAAGAGGATGTCCCCGACCTTTTCTTCGAAGTGGACCCTTCCCGCATGAATACACGTTTGCAAGTCCGGCTTCAGGGCGCTGTCATCGTGCTCGGCTGGGGTGCGCTTGGACGCGTTATAATCTGATTACGGGATGGACCGTGGTGCGGGGGAGTCAGGCTCACGACGTCTCTATCGGCCTTCGTGTGGTCATGCACGGTGTCGAAAGCTTTCAATAGTTCACGTGACTATCTTAGTGGGTACAAAAGCTGACATTTCGGTCGATCAGGGGCGGGTTCCGACGTTCTACGGGCAGAGACTAACAAGGCAGCGAACTGCGGGCTGTGGCACCCGGAATAATAAACAATCCCTTACCCGAACCAAATCACCGATGCGAAGCCCGTTAAGATTACGAATCAATTCTTTTCGCGGCGGATTCAAGTGACGGACGTGACCATCACGTTTCTTCGTTGATTTGTCTGCTGTAACGCTAGGACTACAGCGCCTTGGACGCGTCACCAGCGACAGGTGCCATCTTGTTTCGAAAGCCACTGACGTCCCGTCAGCGTCGCGTTGTGATTGGTTGCCACTTTGCGGTTCGTGAAAGCGGTTGGGAGAAATCGGTCCCGAAGCGGTTGGCAAAAACGCGCTCCAACCGCTCGATCCTAGCCGCTTTGCGGTTGAGAACGCGCGGATCCGCCTTGCGTTTGCGGATCCGCTTCCAGTGTGAACGCGCCATGAGGGCGGCGGTTTGGATCGACAAAGCGGTGGTCGTGATCTTCAGAGGGTAGTGGGTAGCTTGGTGCAAAACGGCGCAGTGTTGGATACTCCGTGGTTCGACTTTTAGGGAGCGATGTGCTATTGTGAGTGTTGTCGGTAAGGCGTTGAGTGCCTGGTGGGAAACTACGGAATCCAGAGTCCTGGGCTCGGCGGCGGCAATAACGCAAAATATGGCCAGGAGTGTGACAATAGTAGCAAATGAGTTGGTGATCCTCGGTTCTCCAAATATCTGTTCCACGGCGCTGGTGATTCCATTGTGGTGATGTGGAGTAGGTGGTGGGAATCGTTTGGCAGGCGCAGAGGGAGGCGAGTGTGGGTTGCGACGTGACAGGTTTACAATCGGGCGGGGTTGGAGTGATGGGGTGTAAAACAGCACGGAGTTCGTTTTTGGATCGTTTGAAGGACGTCGGAGGGTACTCTAGGGTGTTGAACAAAACCCTTAGACGCTTGTAGCTGCGCCTTAAAATCTTGCAGTTCTTCGCGAATTGTGGCGCGGATTAGCGTGATCAGAATGGTGACCTCTGCAATGCAATGGGACACTTTCGGGAGACGGTCGAACGGACGGTTCGAAATTCGCGCTCGATCTATCTCCTCGTACTTCCTTCACTCTGCAATTAGAACAGTAACATTTGTCGGTGATTTTGGGGCCACGATGAAAAAAAGGTGATGTGAAAGTCCTTTCAACAAATGACGGACTTTGTCGTTTTCGGGCATCTGAGGGTTCACGAGTCGGCAAAGGCGGAGGACGTCCTCTATATACGCTGTAAAGGTCTCAGCTTGTGTTTGGTAGCGGTGGAGCAACTTATCTGTGGCTTGTTGTTTTTGGTGTTCTGGGTTTCCAAATGCCTCGACAAATAGCGTTTTGAAGCCATTCCAAGAGTTGATTGTCTCTTCATGGTTGTCAAACCACCGAAACGCGGTGTCTTTCACGAAGAACACAACGTTAGCGAGCTTGAAGGAGTCATCCCAGTTGTTGTGTACACTTACGCGTTCATAGTGCTTGAGCCAATCGTCGACGTCCTCATCCGGCGCTCCCGAGAATATGGGAGGGTCCCGTTGGCGGTGCTTGATAGTTTGGGCGGCAGGGGGGCGTTGGTTGCTGGTGTTAGCCTGTTTCGTCGGGCATTGGTGCTTGCGCTGTTCGTCCTCTACGGAGCTCCAGGATGGTAGCGAGAGGACGGGAGATCGTTTACCTCCACCAACCTCAGAGGAATCGGTGTGGATGGGTTTAATGTGATGAGGTGATCCCAGGGTTTCAGAAGATGGCGGTTGAAAACTGACACCGGATCTTGCTTCTTCTTTGTTGGTTGTTAGAGCGCGACACACCACGAATGCCAGCACAAGCATCTTGCTTGAAAACGCGTTATAATGGTTGTTAATAAGTTCGTGAAGGGCAAGCATGTTTTCATACCAAAGCTCTATATTTATAAATTTCTACGATGTGGAAAGCGGCACTTCAGCAGAAATAACTATTTTGAAAAAACTAGACACTTTTAAATAATCCCAACGATTCGATTATCAGTACTGTAAGAACCTAGTCTATGGAAACCGACGAAGTACAAAGCCATGTCGAGAAAGAGAGCTCGCGCTCTATTTCTCAAGATCTCTTCGATCTCTAATACCCCGGTCAGACGGGCACCTCAAATGAAATTTAGCCGAAATGACATTCAGTGTATATGTCATTTAGGCAGTGTCACACGGCAACTCAAACGACATTTAACTTAAATGGCATTCGAGCTCAGGCTCAACCGAGTTCCCCCAATCTCATTCACGGCTCGTAAATGTGTAGTCTCGTCAACAGCGGTCTGCACAAGTTGCGTGAATTGAAATAAAACATTATAGATAATATAAATACATTTGAAAACAATGCCTGTAGAAATTTTGTTTAGAAAAAAAAAAAAAAACTTATAACGCGTATATTTCGCACACCTTTTGCGGTATAGTTGTTTAATATACTCGCGGTCTCAGTTGCCCAGTAGGAGCCTAAACTGTCTGTGGTCTGCTCGCTCTGGAAGGTGCAGCCAATAATCGAAGCTATCTGAAAAGGTTGCCATGAGTTGGAGAGGAGACCTGCTTCGTATTCAATTGATGAACAGATGCTATACTTTCACGGGACGGTCCTCTCTGCGACAGTTCATCAAAGAGAAACCACGGCCAGTGGGACTCAAAAATTTTGTCCTGACCACCTACGAGGGCCTAGTGATGAACTTTGAAATATATCAAGGGAAATTGACCCCCCTTGCTGACACAGCACTTGGCCTTGGTCCTAATGTTGTTTTGAGACTTGTGAAAACCCTGCCGGAAAAGTCCCTCGTATTCTTCGACAGGTACTTTACAACAATCCCTCTCTTGGATGAGCTCCTCAAGAAAGACATTGAAGGAACAGGAACAATAATGGCCAACCGTATTAAGAACATCCGGTTTCGAAGTGACAACATCGTGAAGCAGGGGGAATACGAGGAGTACACCCGAGGCGATGGAAATGTGGTTGTAGTCAAGTGGAAGGACAGCAGAGCCGTGACCCTTGCATCAACTTCTACTGGATCCAATCCTGTTGAACCTGACAAGCGCTGGTCAAAACAGGAGAAGTACACCGACGTGCCAGCACCGCCAATTGTTCTAAAGTACAATGCGTGCATGGGAGGCGTGGACATTTGTGATCAGCTGTTGGAATATTACAGGATCGCCATCAAGACAAGAAAATGGACTTAAGAATGTCAGCTTACACATGATCGACCTCTCTCTTGCCAAATGCTGGATGGAATACAGGGACACTTGCAGGGCAAATGCTGTACCACGACGAGACACCATGGACCTTCTCCACTTCCACCTAGCGGTCGCTGAAGCTCTGTGCTCAACATTCAAAAGAAACAAAAGCGAAGCCGGGGAAGAGGACGACCTCAAATGGCCAGATTCAACAGCCTTACAAGGTGGCAAAGCTTCCCTATGAAGATAAGCGTCTAGATTCGTTTGACCACAGGCCCACCGTGGACTCCCTGAAGACCCTCCGAGTATGCAGGCTGTCGGAATGCAACTCATGGTCGCAGACACGTTGCGAAAAATGCAACGTTTACCTCTGTCTCACAAGCGAGAGGAACCGCTTCAAGTTATATCATACTTCACTGTGATGCAAATGTGTCTGTGAAGCAGTGTTTTCTTTTGCACCTATTTGTTTGCAGTTGGTGAAATTCATACCAATAAAAGCCCGACCCACACATTAGTGTGGGTTTGTTCTGAAAGTGATAGATTTTTTTAGACTTCCACCACAGTAGCTCAACTATGACGGCCTAGCCTGTTTGCGGCGAGAACTACGCTCGGGGGCGTCACTGAGCAGCACGTGATTGTCACGTGATACCCGAAATGTGAGGATGCCCGTTTTGTTTACTTTACATCGCGCGCGCCGCAGCGGTACGGAGGGATCGTTTGCTTTCGGATGCGGCGCGGTGGAACTTTATTGTTCTTTTCGCCTGGGGCACAACTCACGCGACCAAAAGAGGTGCAAGCCTATCCAAGAGAAGAACAACCGGGGAAGTGGAGATTATATTGAAGCAAGCAGGACAAAAAAGGTGTGGGCGAGCGTTGTGGCCTATTCGAACCACTTGCCGGCTGTTTTCACGACGAATCGTGTACTTTGTATTATGTCTTGATTTTCTCGGCTAGTCTCTGTTTCGTCCTCCGTACGAATTCCACCGGCGGGACTCGGCGCCAACGATAATCCGATAATTCGCCTTTCTTTTTACCCTGCACCTGAACTCCTTTCTCTGTGTCGTCCATGTCACCCGTCGCGCTGACAAGTTTAAAGAACGAACAGTCCTTTGTATGTTGTCCGAAACGAAAGGACGCTCCTACCTCTGCTCAACAAATCGGGTCCCAAAGATCCAATAATTCGAACAGGTCTTGCCTTTCCTACGGTGCAGCAGACGCAACGCAGTGTTGTGATCGAGAAAAAAAAAAAAAAACTTATGCTGAATGTTTTATTATTTCACCTACATGTAGATGCCACTGTGATTTTTTTTAATAAAACATGTTTTGCTGATTGTTTATACTCAGTACTACGAGTGTTGATTATTCTAGACGGCTTGTGGTCAGGGAAAAATGTCATTTAGCGCCCTAAACTACTGACTGTGATTCTAGGGTGTGTTGTGTTTTATTGACAGTAATTATAACTGCACCACAAACGAGTTTTTTTCATTCGCAGGTCAAATATAAACAAATTCCACATCTCCTCTTAATTGTATTATCATTACGGTCATCACATGACATCTACAACTGTGCAATGTCTCGAATGGCTGCACGATCTTATCGAAATGACCCCTCGATAAAAATAATTTGACAAAACGATTTCCACTAAAAGCTTACCTATGTTTTTTTTTTTTTCATTGCGTAAAATGATTTCTTTTCGTGTTTTTTTTTTAAATTTAATTCGAGATTGGCTTTTAAATTGTATGCCTCTTCAGGATGCAACATTTCTTTTAGCATTAACTCTGTAAGGACGCATAGTCATCCATCCACACTTTATATGCTGGGAGCATTCACTTCTTCACTGCATTTACCAAAATAATAAACGCGGTGCTGCTGTTGATTTTATTAAGCTTGGTAAAGACCAGGATTTGTATGTACAAAAGCAAATGGTTGAAGGACTACCTTTGATCTTTAAAAGATGAAACATTCGGAATAGAAAACTTCTAAGTTTATCTCAAGAGAGAAAATAAGGACAGCAATGGTGCCATTGATTGTTCTCCAAGAAAGTGAGACAAGAAATTTTTTTTTTCAGCTGTCAATTAAAGTTTGAATAAAATATGTAAATTTAAAACATTAGTGAGCTAAAAGTGAGCGTCCTCACCGTGCTTAGCCATGGACCAAAAGAAAAAAAAAAATTAAAGAGTATTATTTCGGGGTTTTTTACTTGCCAAACCAACGACGGGTACCTGGCACGCCCCAGTGGAGGACTGAGGATTAATTTCGACCCCCTGAGGACCTTTTGACGTGCAAAAGAAAGCTCAGTTACACGGTGCCTTCTCCGCAATAAGCCTCCGTCAGATTGCGGGCACCTCGGCCGGGGTTCGAACCCGCCACCTAGGGATCGAAGACAATGCCAGAAGCAGTATCTGAAATCGTCCGCGTCAAAGGCAAAATCTTCTTATAGAAGGAAAAAAAAAAAGAAAACAAAATGAAAAGTTTTAGTGAGACAGCCAAGCTGAACGAAAGCCCATTCAATCCCTGAAGCGACGTCGGGAGCGTCGGCACTATACTCATGCACTTTGGGTTGTGGTGGTCTTCCGCTAGATGGCGACACCGAAACTTCTCATGGCGAATGCTATGATATAGTCAGGTACAAGAGAAGAAGAATGAAGCTCCTCCTCCCACGTCTTCCTTACCGCCAGCCACAGCTCCTCCGCGATGTGCAAATAGTCCGCCGCCACCGAGGAGACCGCAGTGACACAGCTCGTAGGACATCGTAGAGAAGACGCGGTGTTCGCGGCAGGCATCATGGCGGATTCATATGCCGACAGGCAACAATGATGTTCGAAGCACGTTTGCGGGAGGCGCGACTGACTAGGCTAGATCCAGTATCCAGGATCTAGCCTGTTGATCACCCGATACAAAGGGGAGAGCCGCAGACTCCAATCCAATCCAATCCAATGCAATCCAATTGCTTGGTACATTATGTAAGCTTCCAACGTGGCTGCAGACGGGTCTTGTATATGACCGATGCGACCGAACCTTCGGTCTAATCCTATAGAGTCACAGGCCACGCTTCGGCACCCTTCTATTCTCCTCTTGTGGGCGCCGCCATCTTGGTGCTCTGTCCAGATTGCTCACGTAACTGGGGAAAATTGAACGGTTTGAAAATGCTACCTCCTGACCTTCAGACGGGGTGTCATAAACCACGGGCAATTTGTTTTTTTTTTTGGCTGACTCGGATTCTTTAAACATTTCTGGAGGACGGAAAAAGCTTTCCTACGATTTCAAATAAAGCTTCGTCTAACTGGCAACAATGATTTTAAGCGCAAAGATGGCACCCCATTACAAAAGGGTCGACATTCAATCCAATTCAATCCCTGGCTGGAGTCGGTCGAGTGTCGTTGCTCCGATGCTTGACCCGTTTAATGGTTCCCAAGTAACTCCTCTCTTCATCCTCACATTTCGACCGTCTCGCCGCGGCGTTTTCAATACCCTTTCTATCATTAGGGGGTCGTCCCTAATAATGCTTCATCTGCGAAGAGATCGTGGCTCGTATGTCCTTACGCAAATTATTCGATGAATGTCTACGCTTCCGTGAAAATACATATCGGCAAAGTTTGTTTTTCTTGTAATTACACAGACAAAAAAAAAAAAAAACAAACACAGAAATTACACATCGGCAATCAATAAGAACGTAAACGAACAAATAAAACGTTGGGAACCCCAGCAGAACGCGTGGGCGACAGCTCTGTTAATAACCAGGCAACACATTCCGAGAAATCGGAATGATAGCGCCGTATAAATAATGATCCTCAACAACTTCTAACGACCTTGGGTGACCTCTGGATAACCTTGAATGACCCCCTCTTGGGCTCGCACGTAAAAAGGGTTGTCGCCCCCAAACCAAAAAAGAAAAAATATGTGTTTTTGTTATTTTGCTTCTTGTTTTATTACATATTAGGTCTTGTCTATCCCTAAAGGAAAGCAAAAATAAAAGGATGTCGAACGAGGCGGCAAACGCAGAAAAGAAGTTTGTAGGCGAACGTCGTTCCTCCGGTTGTTCCCGAATAGTTTGGTGCTTAGGCCCTGACAAAGATGGATGTGTGACCGCCGCGTTTGAAACTTAAGTCAATAACTCCTCCTTGGCCTGTTTCGCGTGTACGTTCGTTCCGGTCAGAAGATCCCCGACCCGACTACACACGCTCATCCTCACATGAACATAGGCTTGTAGACGCAGAAACACGAGAAAGTAACTCGTGAACATCGAGATTGATTGACATCCAGAACATTGAACGGGGCAGCGATGCCAGCCGGTGCAAGCCAGGGGTTTCTTTTTTTTTCTTTTGTGGGTGTTTATTTTGGCTACGGAACGGCAGTTCGTTTGCTTTTTTGGATGTTTCGGCTTTGATTGGGTTCCTCGGAAAACCAATCTTTGTGAAAGTGGTTGAGCCGCCGAATTTGCATAAGGTGATTATTATGGGCCGCTACGGCTCGTTGTCGTCCTTCTGACTGCGCCGAATTAGACTGCTGGTTGTTTGTTTGCGGACGTGCCGCTTTCGACCCCTCGCCCGTATATATTTATACTAGGGAGGGGAAATTAATGATTATTTCGGAAAGTTTGTCAGCCAAGGGAACAGCACCAGTTACTTCGCCTCATTGCTATATGTAAAGAGAGAAATTCTGTTTGTTGGTTCGTTGTTGTTGTCGAGTGTGCGTAAACATGTAGTGTCATGGACCTTTATATACTTTTTATTATTATTATTTATCGGTCAGGCACACTACATTAGCCGAGGAACTTTCAAAGTTCACAACGAAGTTCACAGAGGACCTTGCCCCTGACACGTGCTACAAATACTTTTTTTTCTTTCTTTTTCATTTTTAGAAGCGCTGTGACGGCTCAGTCGGGGAAACTAATCGGTGACGTTGCATCGGTCACGCCGGAGAGAAAGTTCGTCTGCTTCTTTTGCAGGGGTCGTGGTGATGTCAAAACGTCGAACTCTGATTGGCTCCTGTCGGAAGGATAGTGGGTAGACCTCAAGGCAGCTCGCTTTGAGGTCTACCCACGATCTTTCTATCAGAGCCAATCAGAGCTCGACGTTTTGACGTCACCACAACCTTCGCAAAAGAAGCAGACGAAGTTGCGCCCCGCATGGTCGGTGACAGCTTAAGAAATGAAGGACGTGGCCTGATCAGACTTCTTGCTTGGTGATTGGTTCTTATCGGCTAATGGCGAAATCTAATTGGCTGTGGGGCAATAATAAAATGCCATCGGACTTCTCACTTGTTGCGTTTTTTAAGCTATCAGCGACTCTCTACATCTATATAGTCACGGTGTATATATTTATACCGGGCGTTCCATTTTAATTCGAACAGATTTATTACAAGACATTTGTAAAAGATACACTAATACGGTTTGTGCAGGTGAGTTATATGGCCAGGGGGACATTATGTGGGTGGCTAATTTTTGCGATAAGTCGGATAATTAACTAAACTTTCTTAATTATCCTTTTAATTAGAACAAATAATCGTATGGTTTCAATTAGAAACATGCTGAGCATAATCAAAAAACAATATATCAGTCGATTTTAGAACGACTTCCAGCTCGTGGGAAACTTGAGGGCGCACCAAAGTGACCACTTTTGCAGCAGGCGCAAAGCTAGCAGTGGCGAAACGCGGATGATTAGATCACTTATCACCGCGTTTCGCCACTGCTATAGATTTGCAAATTTTCCTCCCTTGGAACACTAAAAGCAATTCTCAAGTGCATTACCAAATTATTTAGGCGCACATTCTGAAGTGTAATCGGAACAATTGTTTAAGATGTTTGGTGAATGCTTCCAGTCCACTTGCTACCTACCGAAGGGGCAGCGTCCGCGCGCCAAGAAGAGCATGCGACATCCGGACGTAATCGCTCGGCTCCCCCTTGTTGCCACCCCTGAACTCTTGGATCCTGCGATTGGATCGTAAGAATGAAATATATCACCCAGAAACCGTTTTCAGAAATCGCCGGTTCGGGAGGGTTTTGGTATGAGCTCGCGGCACGTACAAGCGCGAGTACTTCACTCGAGGAAATGCCCCATCATAGCGAGACCTCAGCGCAATAGGTCTCTCGCAAAAATTCAAAAAATCCGCGCACGAATTCCTGAACATTGCTTCTTGCAGCCTCATGATCTACCACGTGACACTGAAGAGAGAAAGAGAGAGAGGGGGGGGGGGGAGAAAGAGGATGACCAATGCCGGAGCGCACCTTATGGGACGTCATGGTTGGAGTCGATGGGATCGGGCCAGTTGTTTTCTGCTTCTGCGTATGTGTGTATCGGTAAGTACAAAACACGACTTCCTGGAGGTCGTGGTACAGAACTGATTTTGTACATATCATTCCCGGCATTCCTTCGGCGTCACTGACAGAATGTCACTTTTTGCGACAGGTTCATTGAACCCAGTTTGGAGAATAAAGAGCAAGATTATATAAACGGTGATTTAAATCACCCCGGTTGTTTTAGTAGGATGACTTAAATCAAGCCTTTCCTGCACAAAATAATCCCCCAAAATGTTTTGAATTTACAGTCTGTCTGTCATTTGATGCGTTCTATGTGCATTTGCTCGTATTTAAATCAACGGGGGCATCTGGAGATGTTTTTAGCGCAAAAACACATAAATAGGCATGCCCTTTTTGAGCCATTATAACGGAAAAGGGTTCGTGACAAAGGCATGTTGCGTCCTACATCCAAAAACAGCAGTCACCCTCGAATATTGAGGACCCTCTCAGGTTTTTTAACGCGGAGGAGCTAGTCGAGTGTCTTCAGGTAGAAGGTTTCGGGAGGAGTGATACTTTTAGTATAGATGTGGAAGTCTTTTTATACTCCTTACCGCATGATTCATTGCTGACATTAGTGAAAGGGTGCATTGAAGCTAATGGAGACCTGTAGCTCTAGTGGTATAACCCTGGAAAGCTTTATGGAATTGTTGCCATTATATCTGCAGTTAATGATAGTAGGATGGCGTGATGAATGCTACCGGCAAAAGTCAGGGGTGTGCATTGAGTCCTGTGTAGCCCCCGATTTAAGTGGTCTTTACCTGAATGAACTGGATTGTGCAGTCGAAAAAGCGCTTGGCAGCATGAGTGTTACCAAGGTAGTTCACTATGTAGACGACTTATTCGTGTTTCTAGAAAGAGGTGGACAATTGGAAACTCGGGTGGGCAAAGTGGTGGTGATATTTACGAAGTGTGGTGGAGACCTCAAGTTCACATTTAAGGTTCCAAAAGAAAGGGTACTCCAATACCTGGACCTCTATCTGCCGCTGCCTAGAAGACTCTCATATTGGCTGGACTTATAGTCCAAGATCAAAGAAAGGTATTCTGGAATATAGGTCGGCCCACTCAAAAAGTGTAAAGAGGGGCATCGCTCTATCATGTCTAGGCGCAGCACTAAAAAAAAATCGTGCCTCCACACTGTGAGAGACAGCGTTAAGACGCAGGCAGACAGGCTGAAAAAATCTGACTATACATCGGCACTACTCTCAAACGTGTCAAACACCCTGCTGAAAAAGGTTAAGGGCAGCCAGTTCACCAAACGTGTTGTAGAAAGGAAGAGGCCATGGGCCATCTCATATTTGCACAAAGTCTCTCACAATTAAAAAAAAAAAAAATGTTGGCAAGCCGCTATAAAATGCTTGAAGTGTTTTGTTTTTATTTTTGCCCCGCAAAAAAACCAAAGTTAACGCGAAGACAAAAGGAATAGCAGGGAACAAGTGTTTGTAAGAAACATGCCAATCCCTTGGTTACATGTGCTATGGGAGTAGTGTATCTCCTGTGGCCGCACAAAAATAACATAATTGGCTTGCCTTGCAAAATTCGAATTCCAAACGTAGATACTTGAAATTGGGCACGCAAACAAAGTTTCGCGAAAATATTTGTCTTCTTTTTTAGAGCTTAAGTCAGAGGTTGTAACATACTAAAAATAGAGCAAAAACGGCGGCCGTGCATTTCCTATGCCCTTTACCGGGTGTTCATCGTCTGCACACGGGTTCGTGAGCTTTCTCTCAGATGGTCATTTTTTATATTTTTTAAAAGTATTAATTATCGCGAGTATCTTGCTCATCGCCGGCCTCTGCTAGTGATTTGTAGCGTTTTTGCGTACAGCAAGCCACCCGGGAGAAGAGGTCGGCATTTTAGGTCTCCCTCACTCACCCTCACCCTCACAGCCACGCTCACCTAAGCCCCTCACTCACCCTCACAGCTACACTCGCCTTCAGCCCCTCACTCACCCTCATTTTCACAGTCACACTCACCTTCAGCCCTTCACTCACCCTCATGAACCTCACGCACTCATGGCCCTCACGCCCCTCACGCACTCACCGCCCTCACGCACTCACCACCCTCACGCACTCATGGCCCTCGCCTCACGCCCCTCACCGCCCTCACGGCCCTCACACAATCATACCCCTCACGGCCCTCACGCACTCATAGCCCTCACGCCCCTCACGCACTCACCGCCCTCACGGCCCTCACGCACTCATAGCCCTCACACCCCTCACGCACTCATGGCCCTCACGCCACCCAGGCCCGCTTCAGATGGGGCAATTTCGCCCAGAAACTTGACCTCGCAACACCAGCAACACGGGCCGCCCGCGTTCACACGCAGCAACCAATTGCTGCAATTTGCCATCATCATCATGACATTTTATTTTTCTTGCACTATTTAGACACACAATTACGCGCTACAAGCGTGTTTTTATGCATTTAAATCTCGTTGCGAATAGTAATGCATTTTTCTGAAACAGTTTATTTCCAAAAACGATCAATTTCAAACCAGAACCAAGTCTTTTGTTGTCGTCATCACCGGCACGAGGTATCACGTGAAAATATCGCGTCCCTGATTGGCCTGCAGCCGCTTCAAACGCCTTTAAATTGCTCCGAGTTGCTCACTTGTTTCAAGCCGGACCCGATCTCAGCAATTCGTGTCTATCCAGGGAAAGCTAGGAAACAACCCGCCAGCAACACCAAAATTGCTGAGTAAGTTTCTCCGTCTGAAGGCGGCCTCACGCACTCACCGCCCTCACGCCCCTCACGCACTCATGCCACTCACCACCCTCACCCCCCTCTTGCACTCATGGCCCTCACACCCCTCACCGCCATCACGGCCCTCATACCCCCCACGCACTCATGGCCCTCACGCCACTCACCGCCCTCACGCTCCTCACGCACTCACCGCCCTCACGGCCCTCACGCACTCACAGTCCTCACAGCCCTCACTCACCCTCACACTCATGAATTTTCCTGGTTCAGAAACTTACTCACCCTCACCTCACCTGTGAAGATGAGGGTGAGTGAGGGCCCTCATGAGTGAGGTTTGCCAAGGTATGCCCGGGAGCGAGCTCATAACCCAGTGTGCAGACGACAAACAGGCTGGTATAGGACATGAAAGAAATACACGGCCTCTAATTTTGCTTTATCTTTAATATTTTACTACCTCAAAAACTGAGCTCTAAAAATAAAAGAAAAAAAAATAAAGACTTTTACAACTTCCTGTAACGCCGATTTAGAGCGCAGTTCTTGAGGAGGAGGAGGGGAGAATGCTGAGGGGAGGGTATGCCCCTCCTCCCTATCTGTATCCTCTCCTGCTCCCCTCCTCCTTCTTTCACGCGCGAAACGCGTGTCGTCACGCGACGTTTCGGCGCGGCGCATTATGGGACGTTTTCCATAATGCAACGCGCGATCACGCCGACGGTGACGCCGACGCTGCTCAAGTCGGTAACAAGCGCCTAAGAGCTGTGCTAAAAAAAGAAAATAAATTCTGAGTAAATTACGTTTGCCTGCCCAACTTCACGTATGTACGTCTGGAATCCGAATTTTCCAAGGCGTGCCAAATGTCTTAAGGCCGGTTCAGACACTTGCGTTTGAGTGCGTTTGACTGCGTTGCGTCGAGGACCGAAAGCGAGTCACCGGCACATCTTGGCACGCGATATAAGCAGCAGGGATGTCCTGGTTTCTCGCAGCCGCAACGCAGTCAAACGCAACTGTCTGAACCAGGCTTTAGTCCTTACGGCCGCACCCTGCACGCTAGGCAGATACACGTTGCCTGAACGATGGGTTCTGAGAACACAGGTATTCTCTAGGAGCTAGGTCCCTCGATAAAATTCACGCTTTCAAGTACCGCAGTAGTAGATAATGTGCACGAACTCGGCCACTTACCATTCACAGTGCAGGAGGGCGGGGCGAAACCCGATCCAACCAATCACAGCACCGCAGGGCGGGGCTTCTTCCCTCTCTCCCATCCCGGTGACCAATGACAGGCCGTAGGCATCGATGGCCACGCCCACAGCGATCACCGACATAGGAGGCCCCGTCCACAGGACAATGGCCAGTGACCAATCGGAGCTCATCGAGGTCCCGCCCCCGAGGCACGTACGCGGTATAGGTGTGAAGTCACGTCCGCGGCGCGTGTCAGGCGCGTGCCAGACGCGTGGGAAAGACACGTATCAGGGGATGTCATCACTAGGTGTTGACATCCGCTGTCATCACCTGATAACAGCCACGTGATCTCACCGGGTTCGAGCTGCATCCAACGGAGGGTGCCAGGCCTCCGTTGGATATGGTATGCAGTAACCCAGTTCAGAATACGGTATGCGCTGGCAATACGATTTTGTCACGGTATGCATATTTTACGGTAAGATTCCCGGTTCGATAATCCAGTTTGAATGTTACCGTGTTAAATTTCATACCGTTTTTTTCTGTAGGGTATATTCCTGTTTTTATATCGATGCGGGACAGAGGTGCCTTCTTTAGTATCGATCCTCCGAGCCTGCGAGGGAATTGGACATTTCAGCGAACGGTGAGGATTAATAAATGATAATCACATTTTACAACATATCTGCAAAACCTGATGACCGAAGGAAGCAATCACAAAGACAAGGTGTGATGGCTTGTTTTCCATCTTTACTTAGGACGGCTTTCTTTGTACACAAAGTTCATCTTTTCTCTGCCGGTCGTTTATTTTCAATGCCTTCAAAGCAAACACAAATACGAAATGCAAACGTTCTTGAGTATACATAACTCATGACATGCATTGTCCGGGTCAGTACACTCTAGTCAAAACGATGTCTTGCTCTGCAGGACTCAAAATCAAGTTGGAATCAACTGCCGCTATTGGGGTGCCCGATTTCCCCGCCGGTGCGCTGCAGCTCACGCGCTGCATAAAGCGCACAAGGACGTAGAACATGTCCACATGTGCCAGTTTTTCTCCTGGACACGTCCTAGGACCCAGACCGAAAGTCATCAGCTGGGGCAGAAGTTCCTGGTTCACCTTGCCCGTGACAGGGTCCAGGAATCTTTCCGGCTTGAAGACCTCGGGCTCTGTCCACAGCTGGGGATCACGGTTCATGGCGTAGATGTTGTAAAAGATGCCAGTGTCCTTGGGAATGAACTGTCCGCCTGTGTTCGCATGGGAATAAATAAAAGAAAGAAAGAAAATAATTACGTCTTGTAATTACTACCTTTTCATCTGTCAACGTCAATGTAGACTTTCACGGACAACGAATAGTTGATCCGCTTCTTGGAGACAGCGCCACGATTATAGGGATACTGTTTCCTCGTAGTAATGCCTGTTCTTAATGAACGCCATTTCGTCGAACTGCGTTCCATTATTTGCACACTTAACACTCAGTCCTATTGAAATATGCGTTGCTGTAGAGAGCGTACGCGGAGAGCCCATACAACTCTCAACGGTGGGTTAAGAAGCATGGATGAGGGCACACCGCAGCACTTTTCACCAGCTCATCATTAATATTTTTGTTTATACATGCCTTGCGGGTGACGTAATATGGCACCGTAGCAGTCGCCATTGCTTCCTACCATGCTCCTGTGCCCGCACCTTCTGCGGCAAACATTTGGCACCATCGAATTTGTTCTTTTGGGCAAGGCTCGTCGAGAAGAAGTTCGATGGTGCCAAAGGAGCATGGTACGGAGCAATGGCGGCAGACGCGACGTCAATGCAAGCCATGTATAGTTAAAGCTTTATCATTAGCGATAAATATTTCGCTTCAATTGTAGCGATTTAATATACTAATGTATTGCCACTAAGGCAACCATTGTGGCTCCTATAGTGTTCCACATAACATGATATGAACGCTCAAGCGTAATTTGAAACACGATTTGAACGTTTAAAGAAGAAACACTGCATAAATCAGCGCTGGAAATCAGGAGCACATTGCTATACGAGCAAGGACCCAAAAAGTAACAGGAATGAATTTCTGGAGGCTAGTGGCGAAAGCTGCTACTACGAACGGCTCGTTCGTAGTACCAGCTTCTGCCACTAGCACACTTAGCGGCACCACTTCCGAGTCAGCTTGCCGATCGGCGTCGTCTCCTAAAGTTCTAGCGGCATGTTGTGAATTTTTTCTCCAAGAGCTTCAAACTCATTCCTCGTTTTTTTTTTTTTTCAATCATTCCTCGTTTTTTGATCGACGACCAACCTCATTCAGAACAACCTTCAACATCCTCAATAGATGAAAACTTTGATAAAGTTCGGGATTTTGTTTTGGCAGACCGTCCGAGAACAATTGAAGAACTTGCTGAACTGAGTGGAGTGTCCTTGAGTTTCTGCCAACGCAATTTGACTGAAAATTTTAACATACGTTTCAAAGAAATTTGGGCCTATCTTCTCACTGCTGATCAGAAAAAGTTCAGGGTAAATGCTTCTCGCAGCTAAAAAAACATTTGAAAATTAACACAAATTTTCTTTTCAAAAGCTATCACAGGTGACGAAAGCTGGTGATACGGTTAGGGTCCTGAGACAAAGCAACAGTCAAGTCAGTGGAAGAGTTGCACTTCGCCACGACTCCCAAAAAAGCGCGTCGGGTTAAGTCAAATGTCAAAACGATGCTGCTTTGCTCTTTTGATTTGAGGATCATTGTTCACTCCGAGTGTGTTCCTCCTGATGAAACTGTCAATCAGGTGTTTTACGTAGGAGTTTTCCGACGCTTGCGCACCTCAGTGATGCAGAAACGCCCCGATTCGTGGGAAAGGGGGGAGTGGTGGTTCTATCACGATATACTGCCACACTGCCCTGTCACCCTGTCAGTGCAACAATGTTTGAACAAAAATGGCGTGACACCGCCCCCCCCTCCCCCTCCCCAGGTATTCACCGTACTTCGGCCCGCATGAAATTTTTCTTTTCGCCCGTATGAAAAAAGTTCCGAAGGGGAAACGTTTTGTGAATCTGGAAGAGGTCAAACAAAGAACGAGGGAGGCATGGAAAGGCATTACCTTGCATGAGTTCCAGAATTGTTTTTAAAAGTAGAACATACTTTTGGATCGAAACATTCACGCAAATGGAGACTACTTTGCGGGTGATTAACGTGGCAAATTGTTAAAAATAAACAAATGTCCGTTTATTACAACATTCCGATCATTTTTAAGTCCCGCCTCGTACTACAGCGAGCCGTAGTATGAAACTAGACTCACCAACTTCTGTGTTGCATGTCGTGTTATGCGGGAGGCCTAGAGGGATGATCGGATACATGCGCAGGGTCTCCAAGAGGCAGGCAACTGTGTAGGGTAGCTTTCCTCTGTCTTGCATTCCGGGTCGAGCTTGCCCTGTTTCAGATGGTTGAGAGATGAAAACGCTAACGCGCACTCTGTACAAAGTGTGAAACTTTGGCGCAGCTTAAGTCACTGGAGCTCAACCGACGCTACGAGCAGTTGGTTTTAATCCAAACAACACCAAAATTGCTACAACACGGAATTCATAATCTTGTTGGGCGTCTGCGACCTAACTGGCTAAATCAATCAGATGAAACGTATAAACCCAGGCCTTGCGCATTTATCGTCTGTGTCCGTATTTCTACGAAACGTGACTTACTCTCTTTGTGCTTTTTTTGTTTTCTGACTTCTGTGGTCTTATCACCAAATGCCGGAATCCCACTGCAGCGATAGAAAGTTGCACGGGACACGCCACGCACTGGGTTTCTTAGATTAATTGTCCCTTCCGGTTTCCTTAAGAACCCAGGTTCTTAAGAACTTGTGATGGTTACCTGGCGGGAGCCTAAAGCGCCGTTCACAAACTTGCAACCGAGTAGGACCGAGAGAGACAAGACCGGTTTTTAAGCCTCTTGTGACGGCGGAGAACCGGATGCGCTGCTGCGGAGCAGGTCCTACGAAGTCGCAAGAGACTTTAAAACCGGTCTTGTCTCTCCCGTTCGTACTCGGTTGCAAGTGTGTGAACGGCGCTAAATGATTAACATGGGCCAGTTCTTATTTTATTAAATGACACCCAAATATAGTCTAATCAATGACGGATAATTATACGAAACTCCGTGCCAAAGTTTGCGAGAATCAGTGGTTGCGCTCCCATGCCTCGTGTGACGTCCCACCAGGCTTGCAATTGTCAGATCCTATGCCTCATCCCTCTGTGGGAACACAGTGCTCCCGACACACCTTGGCGTTCCATTTTACTCGCCACTGTACATCTCGCGGGGAAGTGCGGAGCGTGACAACCGCACAACGAGAGCCCCCTTTCATTCGCAACAAATCTGCTAGCGCAGAAACGAGCGTAAACCACGTCGTAGCACTCACGCGGAGGACAAACTTCGAAGGTCGCTTCAGTTCGGCGCCATCTTTGCGTTATGTTCCGTCAGAGCCTCCGCTGTTCTCAAGGTGGATGACGAAAACGCAGTTTATGCACGCTTAGTTTGAAATACAATTACTCGTTCAGGGAAGCAGACAAACTTCAGGTTTGTCGTGGAAGGTGCTTCTACACTTACAGCCATTGGCAATGAGATCTAAATGTTTTCTTGAATACTGAAGTTGACCGGACAATCTTTTTTTTAAGCTGTCAGTCTCTCTATGCGCCTAGAAAGTGAGGAAGAGGAGAAGACAACGGACTGCGCGGACGTCAGGACGCCGAACTATGGTTGGAACGATTAGGGGGTAGAGCGAAAGCTAGTAGCTTTGTCTCCACTCCACTCGTCGCACGCATTAGAACGCGGAACGCGGCGTCCGGCGTTTGACTTTCGCATTGGAACGCGTTCGCCCAGTGCAGTGGAGAGAAAGGCAGCTAGCTTTCGGTCTACCCCCTAATCGTTCCAATCACAGCTCGGCGTTCTCTCTCCTCTCCCTCACTTCGGGAGAGAAGGAGACGAAAGCAAACAGTTGTCACGAGGAGATCACATGCACGTAGAATGGGTAAAGTTTCAGTTTAGATGAATCGGGAGGAGATGCTTCATTACATGCTTTCGGTTCTTGTTCCCTTTAGTGACGATGTGTAGAAGCGTATATCTTCTGAGAGGCACACAAAATGGTCCGCTAAAAGCAGTCACAAGGAGACAAAGGCGTTAGTTACCCAAGTTTCTTTCTATTTCTTCCTTTATTCTTTCCTGTATCTCTGGCTTTCTGGTCATCGTCAGACATAACCACTGTAGCTCTCCCAATGAAGTATCCGTTGCAGCTGAAAAGGTAATTAATAACAGGTTTATATTGTATAATGCTGAAATGTCGCGAACTGATAAGCATAGATGGGATCTAGCTATGTCTAGCCTGGACACTCTTGCGACTAATAAGCTTTCTTTTAGATGATTCTTCAGCCGAATGTCTTATTTGAAGAAAGTAGATTTAGTGAGTGCAATGAAGCTGCTCGTATGTGATCTTAAGTAGGAATTAAGTAATGTAGCAATTTTAATAAAACTTGTTTGTACTATCTACAGTTCATATTTAAACTTTACCAATGTGCGAATTGAGTTTTAGAATTTGCGACGCAATGAGCATATTTGCAATCAATATCACCCTTGCATGGCGACAAATATGATTCGATCCTCCATCAATCATGCATATGTCACATGCGTGTATCAGCATAAGCTTTGTTTGTACATAACATGAAATATATAGGTTCTTATTTTTTTATACACCTATGTGCACAAAGCAGTTATATCTTATTCACCTCCGAAGATGTCCATAATGATTTGGACCATGTTGGCTTCGGTGAGGTACTGAGCGTCATTCTTTTCTTGCTCAATGGCTTCATCTCTCGCTGCCAACATGGAGTGCGTGAAGTTTTCGATTTTGCCTGAGAGCATGTAAAGAAGAGAAAGAAAATCTTCGAACACTTTTTTATTTAATGCACAAAGTCACTTCACCGACTCCGTTCCTTTCAAGCCCCTATTTTGGCCGAAACCTCGTCAATTTTCATCATCACAAGACATTAAACATCGCCATTAAATTACAAAAGAAACTGTTCAATGTGTTTAAAATATTCTCATGGACAAATAACAAAAATGCCTTATAAGCGCAAAGTGTGCAAATATATGCGCGAGGCGCGGTAAATGGAGTAGATGTGCTTGTACTTGATGGTTGACGCACTGCGTATTGTCTGCCTTCTTCGATTAATGTATATCAAAATATAAAGCTTGGTTTTCAATGGGGCATTAGAAAATATACCATAAGCTTGTGGTTACCATTCCCTGAGCATTCCTAGTTTTTTTTTTATTACTTACCAGTGTTGTGGTGGCTTGTGAAACACGTAAATTCATCTCATGCTCTGAGAGATTTTGGGACATGCGCACTGTATGACGAACATGTCTACAATTATAATTTTAAGGGAACTGCCTCAACGAACTTGAGATCAAGAAAGTCAGTGGTTCTCAAAGCTACCACTAGTCACGCTACAAACGAACTTGATGCACATTTTCGAAGTTGCTACGTGAAACATTCGGCGGGCAGCACAAACGAATGGAGAGACACCCTCAGGCAACGTAGAAATATGCCCCTTACTTGGAACGCCAGCAGAACAAAAACTAAAACTAATGTTTCTGCGAAACATAGACAAAAATAAGGACGATGCAATAGAAAATTTTAGCAGATCATTTACGCATTACAATGTCAATACATTATAGTTCGCAGACACCAGCGTGCATGCTACGAAGTTGCAATGATACCGCGCACCCCTGAGCATGCAGGTACTGAATATAGATATTGTAATACAAAAGCTATCTACTAAAGCTCCCAAACACATTTAGGTAATTAGGCAACAAGCCTAGTCTACAGATGATCCTTTTTTATCATTCGATTACGTCACTGAGAACGTTTTATATCCCGAATGAATTGCTGGATGTATTATATATTTGGTGTTATACTTTTGTTGGCTTCGAAATAAAGCATTTCTAGAAAATCGCACGCTTCGAAAAAAATAAACGCAGTTGAATTAGCAAAAGAATAGAAAAATTTAATTCGAATTTACAATTTTGTTTTCTCGTGAATTTCGCGTCTAGGCATAGCATTCCCTTTTCGTCGGTTCTGCAAACGTTAAGAATTTATGACCATGATATTTGTCATTGGTATTTCGATGATTGTGGTATAATCAATACAAAGTGTGGGGTTTTAAGTACCTAACCAATGAAAGGGCATCCGTTCGCATCTGTTGACGTGCAACCAAAGCCTCGGTTGCGCAGCGCCTTTTGCTCAATAGTGTCCGTCATTTAGCGGGACCCACGGGCGGGATTCGAACCCGTGAACTGCGGTTCTCTTGGAAAACGGATTGTTTCGGGATCACTGGGGTAAGGCGGGTATCACTAAAGTGTAGAAAACGCCAAAAATAAAAGAAAGTTATATAAAAAAAGAGCTAACGTACCGGGGACGTATGATTTCGCAGCTCGTTTGTACAGGCCATCAAGTATGTCAAAAAATTCCTTGAAAAGTATCTCAATCTTCTTTTCACGCCCGCGGTAAAGTAGACCCAGCCATGGCACAATGTCACTTGGCAGTCCATTAGGGTGCTAATTCAAAGAAGCGTTTGTTAATGGCTTGCAGCTTGGTCAATTCTGGGCTTTCTTTATCAAACCTGAAACAGAAACATATATGAAGTGGATGGAGATACAACGGATGATAATTAAAAAAAAAAAGTAGAAACGTTAAATATAAAGATATCGTAAAGAAGAAAGAAGAAAGAATATAAAGATATCGTAAAGAAGAAAGAAGAAAGAATATAAAGATATCGTAAAGAAGAAAATAAAGATATCGTAAAGAAACGCACAGGGCGTTTCTTTTTAGGCTTAACACGTTAAAAAATACCTTAATACGGTTTCTGCAGGTGGGTTATATGGACAGGGGGACAACGTATAAGGGGCTAATCGTAACAATCAGTAGGCTAATTAAGTGAAATTCGTTAAATAACGTTATATAAACATATGGTTATAATTAGAAACTTGCTGAGCGTCATCAAAAACCGATAAATAAGTCAACATTAGAAATACTTTGAGGAAGTGGCAAGCACGGCGGGGCTCTTAAGTTTATGCAACAGGAGCAAGGCTGCATGGGTCATTCCATGCCAAAGGAGACAGCAATTTTCGTCATATTTTGGATATGCTTGAAAAAATAACATAAATAAAGACACGTCTGAAAGTGAGGATGGCTATGTTTCATGGCTAGTGCGGGGAATGAGAAAAAACCTTCTAAATTTCAAAAATTTGCTGCAAGAAAGCTATTTTTACCACATAATTTTAAGTTTGCGTACAATCAAGCGCTAATATATTATATCTTACCTTGAAAGGAAAACACCTTACACCGTCATTTTGGGTCCAGAGAGGCACTCCAAACCTAAGCAAATTTTTAAGATTTCTTGATTGTTTAGTCAGCTTGAAATTATAATTTGTCTAAGAAGCTTTTTTTTGTTAGTAATTTTTTTGAACCTTATGCTCGACAAGGTTGCATTACAATTGTAAAAAAAAATATTCCGACAGTTTCTAATTAAAAGGTCACTATCTTCAAAAATGGCCGCATAGAGGGTAAAAAAAAAAGCCATAATGGCAACGGTGGTCGCATTTTCGGAAATATCCGAAAGTTCAAACGACTGCAGCTGTTTTAGAGAAATTTGACAACAAAATTTGAAAAGTACTTTTTGCTGTTTTGGAGAAATTATTTTTTTTAAATAGGAGGCAGAACGGCATCGCCTCCAGGCGTCCACCTCGTCGGCAACGAACGCCGTCGTCTGCTACGGTCGAGTGAAACACTGCACGTGGTATCTAATTTTGTTAATTATACAGGGTGTCCCAAGACACCAGGCTTGATATCAAATGGACCGTAAAAATCGACGCCTGCACATAGCAATCTGAACTTTTCGTAAAAAGTGTATTTCACGGGTCATTTTTTTTTGTCAAATTACAAAGCTGAGCCTTCTTTCTGTAAAAAAATAGGGCCAAAAAACTTGTCAGAGTCAACGGCGGGCGGCGACGCAGACGACCAAATCGAGTGGCGGGGTGCGCTTGGCATTCGTATTGATAGATGGCGCTACCTCCTTATCGGGACTACTCGCGACCACAGTGGTTTATTGAAATGTACATAATAATTTTGTAATGTACCTTTGGTTAAGAAATAAATGTGGGTAAAAAAAAAACACGTCTGCATAACGCCGGGCGCTTTTGCTGCTAACGGATGTCGGCTACGTGTCGTCTGCTTTTTTTCGCTGGTCGGCTGCACCTTCTGACGCCGCTCCCGACGCCATCTATCAATATCCGCGCCAAACGCGCCCCACAACTCGACTATGTCGTCTGCGTCGCCGTCCGCCGTTGACTCTGGCAAGTTTTTTGGCCCTAATGTTTACAGAAAGAGAGATACGATTTGTAATTTTACATGAAAAATCCGACCTGTGAAATACATTTTTGACGAAAAGTTTAGATTGCTACATGCAGGCGCCGACTTTTACGGCCCATTTTAGATCGGGCCTGGTAACTCGGGACCCCCTATATTTGTAAAGCTAACGCTGAGCATCTTGCCATTATGATATGTCTATTTATAGTGACTAAAGAGTGCAGATTGTTTTGCTCTAAACAATATTTGCCGGTGCGCTTGCAAGTTGAATAGCGAAAACTCGAAATATTGTTTGAGATACTTTTTTATCAAAGGAAAAACAAAGCACGTTTGTAGCTCACCGGCGTTTGTTTTTTCTTCTTACGTACATAAATACAAAATATAGTCCATAGATGCTATATCCCATTTAGAATATCAGTGCTTCATTAGCTTTCAGTTCATGTCATAGGCTAGAACACTGAGCACGTCTGGAAGGTCACCGGTATGATCCGTCCTGCTGCAATGTCTTTAAATTCCCACGCAGAACTCTTCCTGCACGCTGAATGTGGGTGCTATTTTAGCTACCACGTGTTAATATTTTTTCTGGAAGGCTAGTTTGAAAGCTTTAATTCTACTTTACATGTGCCCGGGTGATGGGAGACAAAGCAATCGTCTGCTAACTGAGTTTGTAAATGCAGACAGTTCGTCAGAATTTGGTAGCAGACGGCGCGGCGCGTCTTCACTTTTTGGTCATACTGCGTTTGCTTGTAAAAAATAAAATAATGGACGCGGGAGATCGCCAACGATTCCGAACGATAACGGTGATTTGGCTTCCCTTTCAACGAAAAGGTATTGTTGTGCAAATACATAGTGCAACTGAAAAACAGAGAGTGAAACATTGGAAGAAGCAGAGCATTAAAAATGGATATTTCAGGCCAACGAACATTCGAAGGTTATGACGCAACAGAAGCATGTTGCCATGTTTACAGCTTGTAAAATATATGTCTACCCTATATAAAAAAAAAGGTTCCGTGTTGTGCTCCTATCTAAAACCTCGAAATATGAGTATTCGCTTACCATTCCTGGTATACAGAGGTCTTATCTGAGTTACATTTGTACCCTATTTATGCTTCGGAACAGCACCGCTGTAAACATGTAGGACTAGAGTTGACGAGAAACACTGTCATAGCTGATAGTGCATAAAAAAGAAGGCTCATTTTAGAACAGTTTGTTCACATATGCCAACATTCTTTTTAATTGCAGTCCCGTTGATTCCGCAGCGGATGGTTTGTTCGGCCCAGGAAGTTGACATCTCAAACACTATGTACGAACAGCATGGGTCAAGCTGTTTTCAGACCTGCCACACAACCAACAGGATGTTATTTGTCGTCGTGGAAAAAGACTCAAGTCTACTGTTACGGACATTTGCGCACACAATTTTGACATGTACTTTTTTACGTACACGACCCACACCACTTTCAAGCTGTGCGTGGACCCCTTCGCGAAACACAGAAGACCATGCCGCGGAACTTCTGTTATTTCTAACACTTTGGTGCAAAGGCAGATATCTCTCGGCTTAGTTTCTGGTGACAGGTTATGTCCCAAATGTTATACGAAGTGTGCAAGTCTGAAAGAGGCATCTGAGCTTGACAGCGACAGAGCAGCTACAATGTCATCCGCGGAGGATGTTGCGGATACACCTTACAGCCCCACAACAGCGGCCTATGGAAGCAGAGAGCGTCCTGCAAAGGGCCGCGAGAGCCCCAAGCCGTCCAAGTGCAGAAATGCGGATTCAAATTCCAGCGTGGATGCCACTGCCAGTGTCTATCCGAATATGTCACAAAATAATATTCGTGGAGAGGACAAATCATTGCTGCGCGATTTTAAGTCTTTTGTGGGTAGCCTTCGATGAAAATTTCAAAGCTCGAAGTCCAGACAAGAAAATTTGTTAATTCTAGCCCCACGCCCGCCATCTTGGACAATATCCGAAACTAGTGGATATTTTGGTTGCAGCAAGGAGATAGTGCGATCTGCAAGACTACTCTGAGACACGAAAATAATTCTCGAAAAACCCGATCCACCAAACAATCGCCCACTGTCCTCCGAGGTGAAAACCTCAATTGAGGCCTTTTACCAAGATGACAGGATATCGTACTGTCTTCCTGGAATGAAAAACGTCCTAAAAGAAAATCAAAAGCGGCTTCTTTTGTTGAACCTAAAGGAAGCTTTAATTCGACGGAAAGAGGAAAATCCATGACCTGCCAGCCTCTTTTTCAACCTTCGCATCTCTGCGTCTTCCCTGGTGTGTGTTAGCAGGCTAAACTGGCACACACTCCGTTTGTGTGCGAATACCATAAAAACGTCAAGGCTTATGCTTAGAGTCCTCCATATCTGCAGATTATACACAGATATCCGCAGTAAACTGGCGGATTCGGATAAATATAAATCATATTTGGCGGATTGCGGATCGGATACGAATAGCAGGGGCTGCAGGATGCGGATTAGATGCGGATATCCGCGGGTCCGGATCCATTTTTGCCGAGGCGGCTTATAAGCGTATGCAACCGTACAGTGTATAGAGTTAATACGTGAGCAATGTAATGAAGTGCATCGTCGAACGGTATTACAGGGCCAAACTACTCTCTGAGATAAAAGGTGCCATTCGGGGAGAACATTGTTCTTTACGTCAAAAAAGTTTTGATTCGATCCAAAGATCGCTTTAGAAGGTTCTATCTCGCCAAAAATACTGTCCATAGAAGAAGTAAAGAACGCAGAACTATAAGTCGTCCTGGAATCGTGTTCTTGTTTGGCAGGGAAAGAGCGGAAAACGTTCTTTGTGCAAAGAAAACCCAAACCGAACAAGCCACCAGAAAGTAGAAGAAGCCTGTAAGTAGCTTTTTCGCCTACAAGTAGATCAAAAATACTGAATTTGGAACTGGCGCCAGCGCGAGTTTCCGCATCTCATCCTTGTGGCGCAGTTCATGTATCCCCCCCCAGTAGCATCAAGTGCACCAACGGAGAGAGACTTCTTATTAGCGGGTATTAATTTAAGAGAGGCGAAACAGTCTGAATCCGTCCATGGTGACAATATTCTGTTTCTTCTACGCAGCAACCTCGACAAATGAAACACTGCTTGTGTGTGCGTTTTTTCTTGTATCCCGACAGTTGGCACTGAGTTGTTTTTAAGTATATGCTTCCGAGCATACAGTTGAGGGTTTGTGTTTAAAACTGCAACCGATAGGAGGAGTTGCCATTGTTTAATATTGTGATATTTTCTCAGTGGTGTACTCGCGCCTTACCACATATAAGTATTTTGCTCTGGCCGAGTGAGTGCCTCTCCTTTCCCGCTTTTTATTGTTTAGCCTAAATAAAATGACACAATGTTATAAGTTTGTCTTTTGTCAATTTTCACGTTTATAAAATATGCGCCTGCTTGAAGTGGGTTTCACAAAGCAAAATGAAAATAAATATAAATTTTCTTCCTTTTAAGCGCATCTATTGGACAGAGTGTCAATGCCACGGACGCCCAAGACGACCTCATAACTGAGAGCATCTTTCCAGCGATATGAAATGTTCCTGGGAGAATGATCGCGTATTATATAAATACGATAAACAGAATACGATAAAATGACTTTCATCGTGTTCTTGCACAAAGAGTTCTTTGTAGAAAGGCAGGCAGACGGCTTGTAAGATATTATCAGTATGTCCCTTTCTAATTTTTATTCATGCATGATTTTATTATCTAAAATGAATGCGCGGATTGAGAGTCGGATGAGGTTCCGAATTTTGCGGATGCGATTCGGATGCGGATACAAAGTTTGCGGATGCGGATACAATTATTTAAGGAACATTGCGGAAGCTATTCGGATGCGGATGATCGCATTCCTGTTATCCGCGCAGGATGCTGCACGCATTGGAAATATAAAAAACCTATGGCGAGCTTATGGCTTTAACCGTTTGTTCTATCGAAGAAGAGAGCTGCATGATGGACGCCTGCTCGAGATGCCCAGGGCCGGAACCACTAAAACATTTTTTCCAAAGCAATGCTCCCGAAGACGACGAAATAAAGTACAAGCGGTGAGTTCACTCGGGCGAGTGCCTGCCCATGACAGTTGTATCGAGTACCACAGAAGTAGTGGGAGAACTCCTCGAAAAGCTGGAGAACTTGAAATGTCATCACTATGATAGCAAAGTTCAGTAAAATTATCTTAGGTTTTTGAAATCGACACTTGCACCAACCGAGGCACTTGTCATCATGAACTTTGCAGATAACTACAGCTCCATCGTTCAGGATGCTGCCCAGTCCTTCCATTGGAACAGCACTCAAGCGACACTTCATCCTGTTGTTGCCTACACACGAAGCATGAGGGAAGGAATTTACTCGTACATTACTCATTTCTTCGTGGCTGTGTCCAACTCCCTTCAACATGACAACGCGGCAGCTAGTGCATGCATTTCAACACCACTTTCTGCATGAACTCGGAAAACAAAAGCAGACCTCGCAAAAGTTCATTATTTTACGGATTGCGCTGCTTCTCAGTGTAAGAACAGGAAAAGCTTCCTTAACCTCTGCTTTCACAAGGAAGACTTCGAGTTGGAAGCGACGTGGCACTTTTTCGCCAGATCTAATGGAAAGACCCCTTATGGTGACTTAGGCGGCACTATAAAAAGGCTGGCTAACGAAGCTAGCATTCCAAGGCCATTTAACAATCAGATCATCACAGGACAAGATCTTTATGAATGGACAAAGGCTTCGATGAAAAATGTGAACGTCATATTGGTTCCAGATAGCGTCGTCACAGCTGAGAGACAAAGACTCAGTAACCGCTATGAGCAAGCAAAAGCCATACCAAAAACATGTCAAAACCATTATGTGGCGCCTATAGGACACGGGCATGTGGTAGCTAAAATAGCATCCACATCAAACGTGCATGGAAGAGTTCTCCGTGCGATGCTAACAACATTGCAGCAGATGGACTATACCGGTGATGTCCCAGATGTGTGCAGTGATTATAACGTTATATGAAAGCCAATAGAACACTGATATTCAAAATGTGATATAGTATTTCTGGACTATATATTACATTTATATATATAAGAAAAATAAATACCGTAAGCTACAAATGTGCTTTGCAACTTGCAAGCGCACCCGAACATATTGTTTAGAGCAAAAAAAATTATGCATTCTCTAGCCACTATAAATAGACATGTCATACTGTCAAGATTCTTAGAGTAAGCTATACAAATATAATTAACGAAATTAATTACCACGTGCAGTGTTTCACTCGACCGTAGCAGACGACGGCGTGCGTTGCCGACGAGGTGAACGCCTGGAGGCGACGCCGATCTATTTAAAAAAAAAAAAAATAATTTCTCCAAAATAACAAAAAGTAATTTTCAATTTTTTTTTATATGTTGAACAGATGAGGTCGGTTGAACTTTCGGCTATTTCTAAAAATGCAAGGACCGTTGCCCACATGGCTCTTCTTTACCCTCAATTTAGCCGTTTTGGAAGAAACACCATTTGATTAAAAATTGTCCGAATAATGTTTCACAATTGCAATGCAACCTAGTTGAGCATAAGGTTAAAAAAAATAAGTAAAAAAAAGCTTCTTAGTCAAATTATAATTTCAAGTTTACTAAAAAAAGATCAAGAAATCTTAAAAATTTGCTTAGGTTTGGAGCGCCTCTCTGGACCCAAAACGGCGGCGTAAGGTGTTTTCCTTTCAAGGTAAGATAGAATATATTAGTGCTCGATTGCATGCAACCTAAAATTATGTGGTAAGAATAGCTTTTTTTCAGCAATTTTTCGAAGTACAGAAGGTTTTTTTCCGATTCCCCGCACCTTAACCATGACGTCAGCAAAAAAAAAAAAAAAAGAAAACGTAATTTAGCTTTTTAACTAGCCATCCTTATTGTCAGACGTATCTTTATTTATATTATTTTGTTTCAAGCATATCCAGAATATGACGAAAGTTGCCGTCTTCTTTGGCATAGAATGACGCATGTGCGATAACGCGACGGAACCGGTTTCCGTCTCTTATCAATCGCGTTTTCTCGTCCCAGCCTTTTGTTCGTTGCACGAGTGGTAACTTTTTCAGCACATTACCACGCTTCCCAGGCGCTCAAAGAATTTCTAAAAACTACTGATTTAATAATTTTCGATGACGCCCACCAAGTTTCTTTCTAGCTGGAACCATACGTATATTCTAACTGATTAAAAAGTTAATTAACAGATTTTTAAGACCCCTATATTACGTGCCCCTGGCGGCATAACTCACCTGCACAAGCCGTGTTAGTGTAGCTTTCATGGCTTTTCTTAAACAAATATGGTGAACTTAAAAAGGAAACACCCCGTATACATGCGTAGGGATCATGTTTAAACACAATGTGACGTTGTATTTATTTATTGTCAATTAAATTATCGCATATACCGGAGACTAGCAAATACTCCGCTCAATATCTACAGCTCTATAGTTCGAAACTAATAAATGTCCACTGATTTGTTCTTCCCCTTTTTAAGAATTTTGTAAATTAAAAATGATTATTCACGTCACTGTCCTCTTTGTGTGTGTAGTGTCAAAAACGGAATTTTTGACATGTTTTGTTTTGCACTCGTCAAACATATTGAGAAAACGGCAATTTAGAAGTCCATACTTAAAAAAAAAAACTCTGAAACAGCGGAAAAGAAAGTTTCTTTTTAGGTATAAATGTTTACTACTTATAACCCTTGTTTTTGTAACTTAGGAGATTCCCTTTCACCGTGTCTTTGCTTCTTGGTCTGCAACTCCGATTCTTGTTGCAAAATTAAACAAAAACAATGATTAATAAAAGGAAGCCCCGCTTCAAAGGTGTGTTTTGGTACACAGCAACACAAATATGGCTCTATTTACGAAAGTGAAAGAATAGTCTTTTATGTTTTTTTAAGTGTTTTTATCTATTTTTACCACAGTTATAATCATCATGGCTAGATGTACCAGCGCATACATATTCATAAACTAGTCCCAGATAAAAGTACCACTGTCCTGCGAACCGTTTAGTTTTTTTCTATGCAATGCAGTTAACAGAAATGAAATTAACCACTGCTAATGTTTTTAAAGCAAGCACTTATCGTTCAATAATCAATCCTCTTTTTTATATTTTTGAGAAACGTTGGGCGAAAACAAAAGCAGGAATCCAAACTGTCAACATGAGAGTACCGAGCTCACGTGAGTTTGCGACAGAAGCTTACTTTGCTCCGTAGACAGACAGGCCGATTATGTTGAAGAGAATGTACATAAAAGGAGCTCTCGAATCCACTATATTGGGTCCCTCCTTCAACGAATCCACGTAAGCATCCACGACCTCGCAGCAAAGATTCTCCAACGAGTCACTGACGGCGTACTTCCTGCAAAGAATACCAATACAAATCAATGTATTCATACATGTTCCTACACTCCAAGTAAATACAAATAAGCAAGCACGTTAGATGAAAGGTGCTATGCATACTACGTGTATTGAAAACTATGCTTTTCATAGTGTAAAGCATTCGTGTATGCCCCCTCTTACGCTCAGATATTTGATGTAGTGTTTCCGTTCCCTATCCCACGGGCGCGTACATTTATATCTGTTTAAGCTAACAGAAACATTGAAATATTACGGCGGCGCTGCTGAAGCTGTTGAAACACGATGACATGCAATTCCAACAAATAAAAATCTGTATCCAATGGCAATAGATAAAAGAGGAAGTGTATGTTAAAGAGGAAAATAAATAATTTGTACTATTTTTATAGCAAATCACACTTTTGCCACAGAACTCGATATTTAGTAGACACACCTCGATGGCTCAAATTCGCAAAAAAAATATATAAATATATATATATATATATATATATATATATACAGGGTGTTTTTTTTTAAGCTTAACAGATTTGTTAAAAAAAAGCCGTGAAAGTTACACTTATGCAGCATGTGGAGGTGAGTTATATGGCCAGGAGGACATATTATAGGAGGCTAATCGTAATGATCAGTCGGCTAATTAATTAAAATTCGTTAATTAACTTTTTAATTAATGAAAATGGACATATGGTTCCAATTAGAAACTTGCTCAGCGTCATCGAAAACCCCTAAATCAGTCATTTTCAGAAAGACTTTGAGCGCGTGAGAAGCGTAGTAGTGCACTAAAGTTACCATACTTGGAGCTGGTACAAGGCTGGGGCTAGATAAGAGACGGAAAAATCTCACGGGCGCCTTATCGCAACCTCTAGCTTTGTACCTGCTCCACGAGCGGTAACTTCAGTTCACTACTACGCTTCTCACGCGCTCAAAGTCTTTCTGAAAATGACTGATTTAGGGGTTTTTGACGACGCTGAGCAAATTTCTAATTGGAACCATACGTCTATTTTCATTAATTAAAAAGTTAATTAACAAATTTTAAGTAATTAGCCGACTGATCGTTACGATTATCCCCCTAGAGTCTGTTCCCCTGGCCGTATAACTCACCTCCACAAGCGGCATAAGTGTAACTTTCACGGCTTTTTTTAAACAAATCTGTTAAGCTTAAAAACAAATTGACCGCATCTCCACGTGGTGAATGATGTTGCTTGGGGCGAAGCTCTGGTGGTGCTTGTCTGCGTAGACGCCGAGCCGCAGCATGCCGAGCCTTTTCATTCATGTCAGTAGGAGAATGTGTGGTTTTCTTCTTTTTTTTTTTAAGCAGACAGATGGGATGGCATCTCAGAACCCCCTACTCTATTTTTTCTTCTTTTTCTTTGAGCCTTTTCATTCATGTCAGTAGGAGAATGTGTGGTTTTCTTCTTTTTCTTTTTTTTCTTCTTTTTCTTTTTTCATAAATTTTTTCACCTTTTTTTCCAATTTTTTTTTGCCCTACACGAGCACGTGAGCATGTGCTCACGTGCTCGTGAGCACGTGATCTCACGAGCAGAAGCACGAGCACCCGACGCCGGCCTACGGCAGACAACGGACGGCGGACGGACCTGGCCAGCCCCTAAGGAGCTTCGCCCCTAAAACACCCTGTATATATGAATGTTCAGAAGAGAAACCTTTCATTTACCTACCTGCAGGTCGCTAACATGAGTTTTACCATATGCACTGGCCTACAAGCCTGTCAAAATTAACATTATCTGACGTTGCGAATTAACAGGCCTACGGCGTGAGGCAAATTAATCGTTGGCCTTTTGAAGGAACAGCATAAATTGGTTTCTTAACGTACCCAGCTAAGATTCTGCAGAGGTGGTTGAAGATGGTGCACTTTGTTACCAAATTTTCTAACAATAAACATACGGAAGTGCAAAATTAAAAAAAAGGAGATCCTGATTTGTTACTTACGTGGTCCTCTACAAATGAAGACGTCTTGCTGAGGCAAATCATGGCGGCAGCTCTTGATTTATAGAAATACTAGTCCAACAAAAATATGGATTAATATTGCTTTTGTGGCCAGTCAGTGTGTATCAATTATGAAAATAACAGTCATGCACTGCATTGAAAATTCATTCTCCGCATACGATTCAAAATATCGCCTGCTATCGGAGACTAGTTTTTGCGCATTTGCTCTCTCAACTTCCTCTATTTGTCGGCTCTTATGACAATAAGACTTTTTTTTTTTTGTCGGACAGATATGCAAAACGAAAATTAGGATCATGGTTTTTTTTGTATTTTTTACTCAAGTAATTTTGTTCTTTGCAATAATGAAATAGCAAATGCCCCATCTTCTCCCAGCTTTGTACAGAAATCTATGGCGAAGTGTCAATGCACCAATTTATGATATCCATATAAAAGACCATGCCATCCATTTTAATCAAGCAGTGTTAATTTCGCATACCTGACGGCGGTCAGTGCCAACTTGCGCAGGGTTTTCCAGGTTGGATTATAGTCCTCAAAAATAATGTTGTGGTTTCCCTGTCTCTGGAGTTCCCCTTGAAAAAGACAAACCGCCAGTTTGAACACTTTTCTTTACACGTTTACTTCTCTTTTGTAATAGGGGAGTGGACACACTTTAAAATGTTAAGGCTCGAGGTATTTTCAATAACGCGAAAGAGTCACAATAATGATAGCCAAAGTAAACTTGTAATCCGCTTAGAGCAGTAATTTGGTTGAATAGAATTAGAAGATTAGCTAAGAACTGCTATATATTATACAGAAAACAAATCGTGTTTCTGCTGCTCGGCGACTGAGAGTGCTACTTTTGTTCCAATAATAAACAAGAAGAAAAATACCTTTTTTTTTTAATTTGATTTGAGCATTGCACATAGTTCTGCTTTTGAACAATTGGTACAATTCATGTTTTTGTTTAATAATTTAATTTACGTGTCGTCTGTAGTGCCCTACGTGATAAGGTTATTGACTGTCAAATAGACAACAAAATAAAATTTAATATTTAATTCAATTATGTCATACGGATGTAAGATATCGTTATTAAGAAACTGTAAATGCCGTTATTTCTGAAAAACCCCATCATAAGAGCCCTTCGGAGCACCAAATAAACGGTGAGCGTCTCACTATACACCGCGACAACTTTTCTTTGCATTTCCAGGAAGAGGAGGAGAGCCCGCGGACAGCTTTAATCAACGCTCAAAAAGGGAGAGAGAACGCGTGCCTGTACCCTCCACTGCATTTCCAAGAAAGCCTGTCGCGGAGTATAGGGCAGCTTTAAGGAGTTTTACCAAGAGACAGTTATTTTTGTCAATGAAGAGCATAGATTAAATGTATTTGGACATACACATAATTCATAAAACGTTTATATTTTTCGATTCCTAATTTAGGAGCAAATGATCTGATGATTAAAAGTAAATGTCCAACTAAGCCCTAACTTTTCGAAACCCAACGTTTTGAGGTATTCTCAGAGTTAGGGGTGCCAATGGTCACGGCCGTTCAGAAGCATTATTTATTTATTCATTTTGCATACAATAATGTTTTTTTTTTTCTCTTGATATCATGAAGGCCTTCGGCGTAGGCGCGCTTGCTAAAGGTTCGAAGACATATTGACATTTTCTGGCTTGATTTGGATGCTGTATTGAAGATGATCACGTGGTTCATCAAAGCCATTGTCTGAAACGCCTCGTTCATGCGCCCCGGCGACACAAAATTCTTACGCGTTTGAGTAAATAAAGCCCAAACTCGTGAGTGCCAAGCCACATTGAAAAAAAAAAATATATATACATATATATGGACCCCTCTTTCACCTAGATTACCACATCCTTAAAAACATATCCGTCGAAATGAAATGTGATAGATTGCTCAGCGAAACCAAAATATCGCGCCTAAAAATATATCCCAAGGTGTTATCTATTAGATTCCCGGCAAATATTTTTCAGCCACATACTTCGGCAAAACAAAGAACTTGTAAGAGAGGATCCGCCAACATCAAAACGACGATCGCGATTTTGACTAAGAACAAACAAAGTGCGGCCTCTGTAGACTGCGACGTTGAGTAGCACCGTCTGTACTTCAAAACACCTGCATTATTGATGTTGAGACTGATCCATGACAGGGACTTTGCTTGAAGTTCTGGAATATTCAAACCACACTAGAATATACCAATAGGTCCCTCTGCGCTTTACCATGAGCAGCGGCGTCTAATTGACGCGAAGAGAAAAACATCACCGTAGAAGACGAAAAAGACAACAAAAGGAACGTGCTTTACAAGGGCTCTATATATAGTCACCAATGAAGAAGAGACGTATAGGCCTTGAAACGTTTCCACCGTTGGAATTATGACCGGGTTTGACATTTAGTTTTAAATATTGTTTTATGTTGGAATTATGGGCGGCACCAGGGCGACAACCGGGCCGAACCACACACACCGATCAACAACAGGAGCGACTCCAGAGCCCAGCCAAACAGATCACGAATAACCAAAACAAAGCCGTAGCATTCACCTCGCAATCAAGCCAGGCAGATATCAGACCTAACTTCACCCTGGACGACATCAGGGACATCATACGACAGGAGATCAAAGAAATTCTTCGTACAGAACTCCCGAACATGATCAACCCTATTGTACACGAGGTTGTCCATGCCTTACTGCAAGGGCAGACGACTAGCCTGGCAACAACCAACAGTAATCCACCAAGCAATCCTAATCAACATGGGCACAGCTAAGCCCAAGATGGGGATCCGGGGCCCCGCTCCACGGCACCCTTGTGTTGTATAGTGGAACTGCCATGGACTCGCTGGCAAAGTGAGTGAGTTAAACAAAAGACTCCTAACTATCGAAAAACCCGCGGCACTGTTACTGCAGGAAGTGGGGGGATAGACAGGACTATCACGGGGTACAAAGCATATATGACACCGACCATTAAGCATGCTGTGCGAGGGAAAGTTAATCGTTTAGTGGGCACTTCGGTGGCCAAAGGTCAGGCGGCAGTACTCGTGGACTCTAACTTACCACAGGCGGAGATAGACATGTCTCACTGATGTAACAATTATCATGAAATAGTTGCGGTACTGATAACGATTGGTACACGAAGACTGGTAGTAGCATCCGTGTATGAGCGTCCAGGCTACCAGGTGCGAGGCAATGTAGCAGCATGGGTACCATACCTCAAACTTGCGGCGGGATCAATTCCCATCATAATCCGAGGAGATTTTAACGCTCCACACACGATGTGGGGATACGATCGAGACACTCCGAAAGGGGATGAGATAGCTGCTGCGATGAAATTGAACTGCTTTCGTCTCGCGAACGATGTCAACATGCCCACGCGCATTGGCATGCATGCGCGGCAAAGAGACACTACACCGGATTTGACCTGGACTACCCGAAATGGGGACCTCCAATGGCAGCTTGGTAACGACTGTATGGGCAGCGACCACCTCCCGATAACTCTCAGGCTCACGCAATTCGTGGGAGTACGCAAGCGTGTGTACAAAAGAGTAAAATCGGATGACTTTAGGAGGGCCCTCCAGGAAAGCACACTGGAAGACGGGGGACTCACTGAGAGGTTTCAAGCAGCTCTTAGGGCTGGAACCCAGGACATTAAGGTCAAGGAAGGGGACCCAAACCCGGATTCCCACCTTCTTAACTTATGGGCCTCCAGAGTCGATGCCTTGGAGAAATACAAGAAAGGAGGAAAGACCCCTATGCTGCGAGCCAAGCTCAATCGGGCATCGGCAAAAGCAAAACTTTACACGAATACCTTAGCAAGGCAGAAGTGGCAGGACTATA